>OX375867.1:37320848-37857607 GCA_947359475.1 Heligmosomoides polygyrus bakeri
AACACTCTTGGAGACAAGGCCGGCCGCTCAAGGTGATCCATGAAAATAATGGCGAGCAACGGTGCCAACCTGCTTCCCATTGCCAAACCTCTTGTTTGTTTGTAGAACACATTTCGAAAACGGAATGTGCTCATGTCGACTACACTTCGTAGAAGCTCCTCAATTTCTTCTATTTGTAACCCAAAGAGCTGCATATTCCTGTGGTTCAGCCGTAAATGGTGCAAACAGGCTTCAACAGCTCTCCGAGTGTCTACGTTCGTGTACAATGCAACTACGTCGAAGCTCTGATATCCCAGTCGTTCCTCTCCATTGAAGTCGCATTGTCGTAGCTGTTCGAGAAACTGTTGCACATTTTTTAAGTGTGCCGGAACATACGAAAGTAAAGGCGACAAGAGGTGCTGTAGGAACCAACTGATTCGATCTGTTGGTCCTCCACAGAAGACACTATAGGCCTTGTCTTAATAATTGAAGAGCTCGCTACGATTTTCAGTGGGAGACAAATGCGGAGGCTTCGTTGTAATGTCTCAAGACAGAGACATTGCTCTTAGTGAAGCTGTCTTATCGGATACAGGCACATATGTAGTAAGCAGCCGTGAGCAGTACAAGACAGAATGTGAGCGTCTGAAAGGCACCATTCGTAGAGTCCTGGGTACAAAACTGGAGAGATCACTTCTCGCTCAACTAGTGCCGAAGAATAAAGCGTGCCTACTTACTACCAACTTGTGAAAACGCATAAGTTACCAAGAGAACGGAATGGTGCCCGACTGGATAACACTGCTATTAAGACAAGGCCTATAGTGTCTTCCTGTGGAGGACCAACAGATCGAATCAGTTGGTTCCTACAGCACCTCTTGTCGCCTTTACTTTCGTATGTTCCTGGCACACTTAAAAAATGTGCAACAGTTTCTCGAACAGCTACGACAATGCGACTTCAATGGAGAGGAACGACTGGAATATCAGAGCTTCGACGTAGTTGCATTGTACACGAACGTAGACACTCGGAGAGCTGTTGAAGCCTGTTTGCACCATTTACGGCTGAACCACAGGAATATGCAGCTCTTTGGGTTACAAATAAGAAGAAATTGAGGAGCTTCTACGAAGTGTAGTCGACATGAGCACATTCCGTTTTCGAAATGTGTTCTACAAAGAAACAAGAGGTTTGGCAATGGGAAGTAGGTTGGCACCGTTGCTCGCCATTATTTTCATGGATCACCTTGAGCGGCCGGCCTTGTCTCCAAGAGTGTTATACTACGGGCGATACATCGATGACATCTTTGTTGTAGGCAAATCGCGGGCAACACTGCGACAGACGCTCAGACGACTCAACTCAGCGTTTCCTACGATCGAGCTAACATCAGAGACTCCAGCTCCAGACGGATTTCTGCCATTTTTAAATACGAAGGTGAAAATATCGGAAGGTCAAATCAGTAGCATGTGGTATAGGAAACCGGCATCTCATAACATCCTTCTACACGCGCGGAGTTGCCATCCTATGTATATGAAACGAAATATCGTTCATCATACAGTAACCACATCTACTACAGTGACCTCCACGAATTCTCGAGAAGTGGAAGATCAGGTTGAGGAAATCCTGCGGCAGAACGGATATGGCATGAGGTTACTTCGTTGCTGGAAACCTCAACGATGCCCTTCTGGTTCTCCTTTGATTATGCCTTTCATCACAGATTCCTTCGCTCTGGACATCAACCGTGTGGTGAAACGATCGGGGCTTCCTATAAGCCTCGCATTTCGACCACCTCCATCTCTACGACGTCTTCTAACAACGTCACGTCCCTACGAGAACCGGTGTGAAAGGCCAGGTTGCTTAATCTGTGATGAGGGCAACCAGATTTGCCAAATGAGGTGTGTGGTATACAAAGTGGTCTGCATGACATGTGAAGAATTTTACATAGGGGAAACAGCGAGACCACTTGGCAAGAGAATGGATGAGCATTTAAGAGCACTGCGTAGCCCTCAAAGCTACTCAGATAATCCATTCTCTAGGCACCGCACTCTCAGACACGCACGAGATCCACTGCCGCAGCTGCGAGTCTCGATCCTTCACAAAAATCTGACGGATACAGTGGAGAGGAAGATTAAGGAAGCGCTTGAGATAAAACACTGGCAGCCACCCATTAACAAGAAGGAAGAAATGAAGTATGCAATGAGCCTTATCAGTCTCTGAGGTTACGCGGCGTGACTGACTGAGGATGATGGCGACTTTGGGAGACGAGAAACCGGTCACTGCTCGCGGATATATATAAATAGCCCAGAGACCCTGCACTTCATTTCTGGCCAAATCGCACCACTGTAACTTCTTGGCCTCCCCCCCCCCCCTTCCTGTCGGTGGAACCCAGGTCTGTGATGTGTCGATTGCTGTTGTTGTTGTTTGTATAAGCATCATAGTTCTTTTAGACCTGAAGAAGGGCTTAAGGCCCGAAACGTTGTCAATAAACATTTCGCTAATTCGAGCTTCACTCTTAAGAAGAAAGATTATTTATTTATTTATTTCATGCACCCATAAAAGTGCGCTCAAGAATTATAGGGAAGAAACAACAGATGAAAAAAACCATTCGATGACAGGCACAAAAAAATAAAATAGTGTAAACGGTTCCTGGAAGCTAGGGGTCAAAGCTAGCTTTTAAGATGATACATCCAAAAGATTTTATGAGAAAAGATTATGAGAAATGCCATTCTTCCCGACAGCAAGCGTACGACATATTTTTATGAACGTAGACTTCTGCGGATCAAGATATAACAACGCCGACGAGTTAAGGCAGGTCGCCCCTCTCCTACCGAGCGAACCAAAATCAGAGCCCGTGGAAATTGGCTCGTTCTGCCTCCGTGGCGTGTGCCAAGTCGGAGGCATCGAAGCGAGCTGGAGGTTCCACGTGCGCGATTCCACGGAGAAGACGACGACGACGACAACGACGATGAAGGCGAACCAGACCAAAGGTGACAACACTGCACTCTGGAAGCGATGATCACGAGGCTCGGCTAATTGTAAAACCGAGCAAAACTGACGGTGACGACGTGGACGACCATGGCCGTCTCAAGCATGAGGACGGCAGGTGGACCCGGCTGTCCACACGACCGCTGCGGACAACAACACCGCCGAAGGCTAACTTCCCGAGGGCAGAGACACCTGTCCTCTGCGTCTCTGCCCCGTTGCAGGACCTCCCATGGCGTGCGAACGTGTAGACTGAGGGCCTGTTCATACTTCGCTACAACAGCGACAAGAGCGACAGGAGCGCAGCGCGCGGGAGTACGAGCAGGCGACTGAAGCGACTAGAGCGGCAAAAGCGACAGCGCCGACGCTGGAGTGTGAGCACTTTTCGGCTGCGCGCGATCGATTTGCATGTTTCGCACGAGCGACGGGAGCGACGAAAGCGCAGCGCGCGTGGAGCGCGCGGCGTACGGAATTATGGACAGGCGATAGCAGGGAGCGACTGGAGCGGCAGCGCCGGAGCTCTAGTATGAACACTTTTCGGCGGCGCGCGCTCGGTTTTATTCGATATGCATGTTTTGCACGAGCGACGAGTCGCTCTTGTCGCGAAGTATGAACAGGCCCTGATGTGTCCACCCATGTCGATCCGCGCTGGTCAACGTGTTGACCTCGACGGCGCGGCGTACTGTCGTACAAAAGTCACGACAGATTACTTCCCGAAGTCCTGCTTGTTCGCATTGTGTCTCTCATCTAAAGCTCTACCGACAGCTTGTAGACTATGTAGGGACAGCAGGCAGATCGAGTGATAGTTACGAAGTTAATGTTTAGTAATGTTAATGTCGTGCACTTCTAGCTTCCTGTACAGCAAAACGGTCCTCTGATCTTCCACTAACAAGGGAAGGGTCTGAAGTGTATGACTGAACGGGAGGAGCGAGTCATATAGGGAGAATCTCACTTCGCAGTTAGTATAAAAATGTGTTTATTTTTTACTAAGTTGTTAAACCCAAGGAGTAGGGGGTCGTTGAAGTCACAATGGAATACGAGGCATCACGAGTTTGGGGGCCTTGTACGACTGCGATGCCTCGGCCGGCGAGCGGCTCTGAGCGCAGTGGAAGTGAGGTTGCTTCATGCGAGGAGGGTCGGGGGTTTGGTTCTTATGCGATGCTGCAGTTTTGCATTTCGACTGACTGGTTGAGCTCTGGGGATTCTGACGTCTATACCATTTTCAGACGTTTTCTGCGCATTTCCTACCTGTACGCTGTGGAGAGCACCTTTCTTGCGACTTTTTCATTACTGACCGGATTTTGAACCACAACGTCTCCGTCAACTTCAAGTTGATGTGCTTCGAAGTCCTTTAGTATGCTCGAAGGTTCCTTGTCTAAAAGTGGGCCACACTTTAGTGGGAGCACGTGGATCATTACTTGGGCATCTTCACACATTGTTGGTGTTAGGTTTTAAGAAATCTTCAGCAGATCTCTGATTTCCAGGTGACAGGGAAAGATGAGGGAGTGTATCGATCCCGTGTTGGTTAATTTGCGGGATCCACAGACCGCGTTTCTCACTTGGACCTCTTCCGACGTCACATCTGGTCTCTTTTGAAAATCCGAGCAGGATGGCTTTTCCCGAGATCTTTGGTCCATGTACGGAAACAGACTGTGAGGAGCCTGCAGCCTTTATACGTTGCCCGTGACAAACGTTTCTCGGTGCTCTGCATAGCCCGGCTCCCTTAACGCGGTCGCATTCCTCACCGATGTTGTCCATGACGCCATCTTCGCAAAGAAATGCAAGAGAGGTGTAATGGTCTCAGCTGTTGGTCGTTGTGGGACTCCACTTCTTAAATTGTGCGGCCTCCTCTCCCTGACGCGAAAAGTGGAACATTGGGCGAGGGAGGTGATGGTCCAATCCTGCGTATAGATTGGGGATAACAGAGCCGTAGGTCAGGCAATACCTGCGATTGATGCTGATATTGTCGATCTCGCTATGGATTGACCATCGGAAGATTCCAATTCCTATCATAGTGTGGGAGGCTTCTGGAAAGGTGAGTTTACGTGGGAGATCTCGGCTGATGAACTCAGACAGTCATTTGGCTTGTTCATTCCAAACGTCAAGCCGTGGGTCCCGGTGTGAAGTTCTTCAGGCACCTTTGTGACAAATCTTGCGTTGAAGTCGTTGGCGATTATGTTGTAGAAGGTGCAACTTTCCCTACAGAACCTCTCTTCGATGCGGAACCACATCGCTTCAGTCGCAGACGTCCGATTCGGGCATTCAGAGACTCGTACGAATCGATGTTCATGGCCGAGTGCGTGTTTACGAGACACCAACGCCGCCTACTCCCCTGCTGTCGCATGTTCCGAGGAACAGTTCTTCTCCGGAGTCGTAGGCGGCGTGAAGGGAACGGTGTCTTTTCGTCTCGGTCAGTCCGATGACGTCGTACTCAATCTTCTTAGCTGACATCATCAGGTCCTTGACGGATGCGCTTCCGAAACAAGCATGGGGCGTTGGAAGCACAGATCGTCGCCCTAGTCCTAAATAAGTAATTTGCACAGCCTGCTTAGGGTCCAGGTTTTTACAACCGTTTCATGAAGAAAACTAATGTAGTATGTTAGAGGTTATCATGCAAGAAAATATTCAACCAATTAAAAGACGCGTGCATGAACCCTCCTACAAATGTTCTGGATAATGTTTCCTGTAAGAAAGCTGGGGTGACGAGACTTTCCAGATTGTTGAGTTTGTTGGGAGCGGATGTTCCAAGTACTGATGTTTATTGTTTAGGTCTGCAAGGAACTACCGGCAACTTCTGTGTTGAATTTTCAAAGGAACAACGGAGAAGTACGTTCTATTTACACCGAAATTGCTCAAACAATCTCGAAGACATCTTCGATTCTATGGAAATACTACGTCAAAATTGTCGTGAAATACGCACCCGCCCCTTAGTCTGTGATGCTGTAATTTCGCCGAAAGGTATAGACTGTTTCACTATAAAAAACCATCTTCATAGGCGAGAAACCAGGGCTGGACTGGCCGTTGTTGGACGCACCCTGAAACCCCATTCTTGACGGTTACCCTGCAAAGCACTGTTAGCTCATCGAAGCCAATGCTACATATGTATTTATATGTATTATGTTGCAAAAAATCTATTGTAGAAACTTGTGAACTCCTCTACTTCGTAACTCCTCGTACTTGATAATTGCAACTTATACTAGAATTGTGGTACAATCTTATACGGCAGACCAGAGTTTCTTGTTTTTCCTCAGTGTGAGCTTGAAAACGAATTTGTAGGTAATGTGTTCAGGATCTTATGACAATTCCAATAACGAAAGCTTTTTGTGTAATTGATGGAGTGCTTAAATAGCGCTGAGAGATCACAGAGATCGGCCGCCTGAATTGCATTGTCTTTTAGCTGATCTTTTGTTTTGGTGCCCATGAGCCTCTCTACCAATTAACTGAAACTTCAGGCACGAAGGCGACCTCTGGAGCAGCAGACGCCCATAACGGAAGAGTTCATCTTCTCGACGAGACTTCCGAAACGGCCTCGAACGAAGACGAAGGACCGGTCGATGGCAGCAACCTCCAGCCCGCTCACCACAAGTACCTCTTGGCCTCGCGCAACTCCCTCGCATCCACGTCCTCCCGTGGTCAGGCCGACGCAGAGCACCGGTCAGTTCGTGGTCGCCATGCCGAGGACACCAGCGGTACCAACGTCTATGAGAACGGGCACGACGAGGCCGTACAGGCCCGCATTTCCTCCCCCAAATGGAAAGCTCACTTCATCATCATCAGCAGCAGCGCCCATGAAGCCTACCACCTCGCCTTCCTCTCCGACAGTGCTCCCTCAACTAACGCCTCGCGGTTATACAGAGACCGGGGGCCCTATTCCAGTAAGTGAATCGTACATCACTCGAGCCTATCCATCGGCACATACAGCTGCACTGCAAGGAAGCATGCATCCTACACTAACGCCAGAGGTTCTACAGAGCACCGATCCGTCTGGGGCTCATGCGGGTGCTACTATGAGTGAAGACGAATTCATGCACCAACTGATGCGACTGGTGAAAGCTCATCAGGTAGCCTACAACGGCATTCAAGAAGGAAATACAGCGTGGACGACGGGGTCGAAATCGTTTCAGGGAGAGGTTATGCAGGAAAAGAACTCTTACGTCGGAGACCAGTCCGACATTCTGAAGCACACAAACGAGATCGAGAAACAGTTTGAGCTGGAAAGGGTACGGCTTGAAAAACAGCGCAGAGAGCAGCAAATTGAGCGCGAATTCGAAGAGCGACAACTGAAGGAAAAGGAGAGGATAGAAAGGCAGCGCAATGTGGTGAAAGAAATTGAACGAGAGGCCGAAGAAAGGCGACGGAGGGAGCGCGAATGGCTAGAGAAGCAAAGAAAAAAGGCACTTCATCTCCAGGAAATGCAAGCGAAGGCGAGAGAAGAGTTTGAGAGACGGCAACAGTTAGCAGCTCAGCTTGTACAGCAGCAAAGGGAAGAACGAGAGAATCTGGAGAAGCAACAAGAGCAAGCACGTCTGGCTTTGGAGAAGAAAAGGAGGGAGGAGGAAGAATTGCAGAAGCGACAGCAAGCAGAGCGGCAGATTGAGGAGATGAAAGAAAAGGAGAAGAGAAAGAAGCTGGAGGAGCAGCGGGAAAGGGGTCGCCAGCTGATGGAAAAGCAAAGAAAAGAGAAGGAATTGCAGAAGAAGCAAAATATAGCTCGAGAGATGAAGGAGATGCAGAGGAAACAAAAAGAAAATGAGGAGAGGTTGTGGGAAATAGTCAGGCAGACGGAAGCGAGACAGCAGAAAGAGAAAGACGAACATTTACGCCTACAGCAGCTAGCTCGAGAATTTGAAGAGAGGAAAAGGAAAGAGGAAGAAGCACTGTTGAAGACCCAGCAAGAAGAAGAGGACCGTAAAGAAGAAGCGCTGTTGAAGATCCAACAAGAAGAAGAGGACCGAAAAGAACAAGCGAAGAACGAAGCGGAGAGAATTCGACAGGAAGGTGAGCGCAGACAAAGCGAGGAAATGATGAGGATCGAAGCAGCAAATCGAATACGTGCGATGGGTAGCGGCAATCTGCTTCCAGCAATGAGCAGCAGAGGTAATGCACAGTTTCAGATGTTGGTGATACTTGAAGGTTAATGGTTTTTTCACCTAGGCTCCTCAGGAGACAACGGCCATGCTCACACATTTCACCCAGAAGCTACCGACTTTCCTGGACGAGTGGATTTTCAAACAAGGTAGCTCCCTTTAGCTCTCTTATAAAAGAGTTTTTGACTCAATCATCTTCGCAGCACATCTGTGCAACCGTGCTGCAGAACACACTAGCATAGCCTCCTTGTCACACAACTTCATGAAGTCGACGTCTCAATGGGTAGATGATACCGAGATTCAAAGAGTGGAACGTGGAGTTTAGTTAGCTATTAAACAACAGTTCGTGCTGTTCGTGACTTCATTCTTCTATTAGGATGATTCATATGACTTGCGAATTTTTTGATCCTTTTCAAATTTTTGTATGTTTTGATCAAACTAGCCTTACTCATCGAAATATCGCCCATCTTTGCCGATGACTGTCCTCCATCGCTCCGGAAAGGAATGGATGCCGTGACGATATAAATCCGAAGATTTCGATTCGAAAAAGTGGCGAAAGTCGGATTCGAGTACAGCTCGATTATTGGTTTTCCTTCCAAAAAGTGAGCTAGCGATCGGAACAAATGGTACATAGTTGGGGGCAAGCTCTGTTGAATAGGGAGGGAGGGGAATCACTTCCCATCCTAATAGCTGGAGCTTTTGGCGGGTCATTTTTGAAGTATGTATGCGGTTTTGCAATGTCCTGGAGGAAATAAATCTTGGAGATTTGCGGGTGTTTAATTTGCAGAGCGTGACTGAGTTCTTGTACTTGGTTGCGGTACACCTGACTATTAATGGTGGCACTAGAAGGGAGAAGCTCTCAGTACACAACACCACGAACGTTCCAGAAAACACTAAGCATCTCCTCCTTAGGTGCAGATCATCTTTGAGAACTGCTGGCGGCGTCTCCTCTGCTGGAGTCCCAACATGCCTTGCTGCACGTGACACATACAGCAACCACTCCTCATCTTCTGTGATGACTGAGGCAGATGAAACGGCGAGAGCGGAATAAGCTAAAAAGGCATATATCAGCTCGTGTGGCGTACTGGTCAGGCATCAGGTCCGACCTTCGTCATTTTTCCAATCGAAACCCCGTATTTCTATCGCCACGGTAGCCATTCCCTGCCGAGACGGTGGAGTACAGTCGTCGACAATGATGGGCGATATTTCGATGAGTAAAGTTAGTCTGGTCAAAGTTTATAAAAATTTGAAAATATCAAAAAATTGTAAAAACATATGAATCATCCTAATATATTAAAGGCATGATTCGAATCTGTGTTGCCGTCGGGTTCTGAAGACTTGATCCTTTAGAATGATACACGAATCAAACACTTTACTTGAAATTGCAGGCTTGAGAATAGCAACTCATTCGATAATTTGTCGGTCCATAGTGCAATGACACCGCTAGACTCTATGTAGAATAACATTGCCACTAATCACCCTCATCGGCGTCGAAATGAACCCAATCCATCGAGTGTACTTCTAGCAGCCGATCGAAAACAACACCAGCTTCCCCGCAGTCAGGTTACTTTGGGACAAACGCGCTGTGCACGTCTTTTTCCAACAGAGCTGCAAACGCTTTTAGTGCTAGGGTGACTTTGAAAACGAAGCGTGCCTGTGAAGGCAGAAGGCATGTTCACACTGTTTCAAGCATACTCACCGTCCTCAACTTCACAGCCTTCAGCCATCAGCAGTCTAACTGCCAGAAGGTCTTCAGCTTCCTTTGTCATCCACGTTGATTCAGCCAGACACTTCCTGTTGACCCGAACGTCATCCACTTCACTGCTGCACCCTCGACAGTCCCTTCTGCAGTTCCTGCATGGGTGAGAGGTCCACAACCCTGGCGCCTTCCTCCGGACCCAAATACAAACCAGCCGGAATGGTTCGAGCCCTCAGTGAGTTTGATCAATTGCCGATGATATCCGCCAGTCTGGTTGTTCATAAAGGCCGCATTCCGTCATACTGGACGTAAAGTCTGCTTCGTTAGGGTAAAAGGGCTCCCAATTTGTTAGCGAACTGTAGTAGAACAGTGAAACACATGAGCGTTTCGCTTGCAAGGAACGTCTATGAAGTTACCCCAACAATTCTCAACAAGGCATATATTGTTTTATAGGGCATCATCAAACAAATGGCACACGGGTGAAGTTCGTTTTTGCTGCGGGCCACTGGGCTGTTAGGAATGGAAACGACTGAGTTAATTCGTACGCTAAAGAAATTCTGGCCCACATTTGGATTAGAATTGAAATGTTTACACGAACTTGGTTCAAAGTGAGCGCGGCAAAATGACCAACAGTAGTTGCTTGAGCAGGGTATTACAGATGACAAGTGATCCAACAAAAGATTGTGAGCCTCACTTGTCCTATTAGGTGCTGCTAAAAGTGTTATGTAGAGATATGGAGGACATAGGTGCCCTTGTTGTATGCGGTCCCACCTGAAAAAACATTTCTGGAAGAAAGGCCAATGTCTTATGCATCCTCAGGTGGTTGGGTTTCCTATCTTGGTTCTTCTAAGAATGCAATCCCTTTGTTTTAAGACGACTGAGACACCGACGAGAATTTTGTCCGGATGTGTTCCCGAAGGCGACTGTAACTTCAGTTACGACCAGGACCTGCTGTGTCCTCATCCCAGGTGAACTTTCCAAGCTTTCACAGCATGTGGAGAAAGCCGCGCTGCTCTCAGCGCTGCTCTTTTAGCGACTCGTCTCGATATCTGCAGTGCACTCCGATGATCGGTCGTCGAGGACGGTGGACAGAAAGAAACTGTCCGCCGACGTTGGTCTTTCTCCATGCCCATGCTGCGTGCGGTGCGCAGAATGTGAGTTCATGTCGCTATGACTTCAAACACGCCTACAGTTGTTGGTTCTGACATGCTATTACTTCGGCTTATTACTATACATATTATTTAACGATTTTCTAAACACAAGTTGTCCCAAAACATGTAGTGACTGTTCAAAGCCCAATAAAGAATAGCCAATGAGGACGTTGAAGACCTTACCTCGCTTATGAAGGAAGGTTAAAATTGAAATTTTGTGACGTCTACATAGACGGCAGAGATTGCGTAGTAGACTATTCCAATACTTCGCGTTTCGGACTTGATTGGTTGTGCATAGGATACGTCTCTGTTGCTAACCTGCCGTAAACGAACTACATGACTGATTTGCGACATTCACAAATTATAAATTTAAATGACACCAATATGATCCGAAATGGCCACCATCATGAATCCGAGGGTCAATTAAAGCACTATAACATTGCCACCATGAAGAGGCTTGGAACTATCATGGAAAATCAGAAAAGTCGAAACAGTCGCGCCATTTAATGTTACGAATGCGCGGTTTTTTCTAAAATTCACAACGCGTATGGGACTAATTATGCTAGGAGGACATGCATAAAAAAATTTAAAAATTTCGCTGTCAAACTATTGTTCCACACCAGAGCAAGATAATGAAAAACGTGAAAAATGATAATGGTGTGGAACAACGGAAACAAACAATCAGAAATAATGGCCGACCAACGAGTAATCCTCGTTGCTTTTTGAATCGCGCTATAGAACGCGGGGTGATGAAAATTTCAGCTGTATCTTCATACCCGTATGAGACTAGATGTGTCGTCTAGTTGGAGAGCGTATATGGAAAGGTGGGATGCCACAATGGGCGAGTACCGGTTTCTTTTTTCTCGAAACCTTGGCATAAAGAGTGTGAATATCGTGTGCCACACGAGGTGACCCAATATGCTGACACGCATATGCAATGGGGTTGAATTCACTATTATCAACGGCATGCATGTACGCCCTACATAATTGGTCGCGTCTAGCAATCGAATTTTTGAACCAATACATGGCGCATTCTGGGTATTTCTAGCGCACAACGTTTTTATTTTTCATGCTTTCCGTTCTAGTCTTGGCTGTCGCTGATAGCCTGATAACAAACTTGCGGAATTTCGACTACTGCTCATGATTGTACCTTTTCTGCATCAAGTTGTAGCTTGTCGCCATTGGTCTTTGGTTTGTGAGGCTATCGTAGAACAGCGATAATGAGCTCACAGCAGAACCACGATAAGTATTCAACCCATACACAACCAATCGATCTAAAATTGAAGCCTTGGATGGAAGTCAGGCGCAACCCTTATAGTTCATGCACCCCATATTTCTGTTTTGCTACTCGATCACAGTGTCGTAAATTTCTAAGCAGCTTCATTGGCCGCAAACTTACTGCTCGTCAAACAGTGCTGACATTTTCGGGACACCCTCTATTGCTAGCGGCAGCAACGAAGATGTTCCGTTGAGAGCATATAAGACCTATGTAGGGGCCACAGTTGAAAGTGCGACAGTGTTTGCTCCGCATAGGAAGAAATACATTGTGCAAATGAGAAGGTGCCAAATAACTTCACTAGGGAGCTTTTGCTTCGTCCAGGTAGTTTTTCATATTCCAGAGTACCTAGAGCACAAATAAGAAATAAGTATCCTTGATTGAGCACCCTGCAGTCTCGTCGTAGGCTCATAGATGTGTGTGTGTGTGTCGTGTTCAAAATGCTCGCTGGGATCATATCATGGATATTGACGCTTCAAAATTCTTTTATCGATTTCTTCAAAAACTAGAGACAGTTCGGAGCAAATTTCATATGCAAGACCAAGGACCAACAATAGATTGAACTACGTTAGGCCTCGTGCATACTTGGATGGAATCGCGGCGATGAGTGTTGCAGAGCGATGCGAAAAAATTTGAACTTCTCAGCGCTCGTCGCATCGCCCATCGCTCTGCAAGGGAGCGCGACGGCGGTCCGTCCAGGACCAACGCTAAACACCGCGCGCGGCGCGAAAAAGTATGTCATGCCCGCGATGGGCGCGGGAAGCCATCGCGCATGCCGACCGCCACGGTTGCGGTGGCCGCGGCGAAGTTTCCTTTGCCTGTTCGACCGCGTGCGGCGGAATGACCATGAACTGAGCGCCGCGATGGCATCGCGGCGATGGAAGTATCCCCGGCCGTGAAGAGCGTTGTCATGTTATCTCACAGTTAAACATGACGTCCCGCTGGCCGCTAGCTCTTTTCGGTTACTTGAACGCTTTGCTGAAATCAGATTTCTTTAACACTAGAATGTTGTGCTGAATCGTCGTTTTATCTGCGGTCGTTTTTTTCGAAACGCACGCAATAAACTATAGCTATAAGCCTGTATTGCTAATTCTATAGTAGGTGTCCTTGATATGCTGCAAACCAGTCTCTCTTTTTTTCATTCGATTATCAAAGAGCATCCGACGCAGTGCATTTCAACGTGTTTTTTAACGTTTATCATTCGCAGATTTAGTAAACTGTGGACTCTAAGCTGTAAACTGCAACGTCCACATTATCCATTACTGTTCTAGGTGGACGTCTCCAACGTGCCCTTCCAAAGGCAGAAGACGGCGATGATTCCTCGCCTACCAAGCGAGACGGAAATTGTTCGCTGGCAGGAAAATCGGTGAGCTTTGTATGCTATCGCTTTGGGTGAATAGGAACCTGTCTAGGCAAAAAATGCCGCGCATGTTGGCGAGCGCCTTGGCATAACAGTACTTCTTCTCTCCCCACAGCCGCTTCTACGCGACCATTTTTGCAGGGTTCTGCCGCCGAATAGAGCGGCATCAATGCAGCCGGCATTCAACACTCCTCCGCCAAAGTCGATTTACGAGACGATCGAAGCCTTCCCAGAGGACCTGCTCCCGCTGATTGATTGGAGCGGATATCCAGCTCACTACGAGACGGTGGTGTGTGTTTGCACAACTTCAGTAGAACCATTTAAACTCGAAACATAAAACTTAGTGTTAGCCCGTTGGGGTGCGCCACGCATTCCTTGCACTTGTATAGCGACCACTCATAATGGGTACCAATCGGTTTTCAAACAATGACTAGAATAAAGCTAAGAGAAAAACGACAGCGTCAGTCAATGTTTTCTTTGGGATCCGCCACGCATTCTACTTCTAATTGATATTGTTTAAGGCAATTTGAACGCGTATTTGATCTGCATGATGACATATGTTGAGCACCCGTGTTTTATCCTTACCAGACAATTCTAGTACCTCGGAGATCTCGAAGACCTGACCTTGGTCTCTTGAGCAGGACTCGAACCAACAACCTGGGTTCGATGTGCGCATTACAATCGGTGCCCCACCCGACTGCAATATCGCTCGTCGAACCGATGACTACTGTTAATTATCAATTTTCCCTGGTAATCATCTCATGGTTAGATGAATGTAATGTCGACCCTAAATTCGCGAATCATCATTATTTTCACTAGCGTCTGCCCCGCTTGGTGGCGGGGTCCGCTCTTCTGGTGTGGTGACGCCAGTTCTCCCGATCAAATGCTTGATCAGGGTGCACTCCAGTCATTTTTAAGTCCAGTTGCAACGTATCTAGCCAACGTTGC
Organism: Heligmosomoides polygyrus bakeri; assembly: GCA_947359475.1. Lineage (NCBI taxonomy): Eukaryota > Metazoa > Nematoda > Chromadorea > Rhabditida > Heligmosomidae > Heligmosomoides > Heligmosomoides polygyrus. The sequence goes on from OX375867.1 coordinate 37,335,320, forward strand.
TTCGGGCGTCCCCTAGGCCGCTCTTCAGGGACAAGGCTCAGGCCAATCTTACGGACGGTGTCGTCGTTAGCGCGAAGGACATGGCCATACCATCGAAGACGAGCTTCGGCTATCTCGGCTACACCGAACCTCTGTCGTATTGTGTTGCTGCAAACGCGGTCCAAACGCGTAGCATTTTCGTTTCCATTACACAATTTCCTTTCTTTTGCTTTCAATTTCCTTCGTCAGGGGCCACACCGTGCGTCGCTACTGGGCGGACGACTGTTCCATAAACCTTGGATTTGAGGCGCTCAGTTATTGTCCTGTCGCAAAGCACCCCAGAGCGCCATTTGGACCAGGCTGCACTCACACGCGCATTCACATCCAACTTTAGGCTGCCATCGGGTGTGACTGTTGACCCAAGATACTTGAAAGAAGTCACTCGTGAGAGCTCAGTACCATTGATCTTAATAGATCCGTGCTCAACCACATCCGTCGTCAAGTATTCCGTCTTTTTGACGTTTAGCTTGAGTCCGAACAATGCCAAGCGATCGCACCACGCCTGTGCCTATCGCTCGAGTTCGGTTTTGTCTTCACATGCAAGCATGACGTCGTCAGCATACAGCAACGTCCAAGGTGCCGAATGCGCACCCACTCAATAAGCTCTTCAAGAACACCATGTTTTCGCAACGAGTACCATATAACATCTCGCGGAACGCGGTCGAAGAGCTTCTCCAAGTCCAGGAAGGCAAAATGCACCGGTTTCTGTTTCTCGCTGTGCTTCTCTAGCAGGAGACGTACGGCGTGAATGGCATCAACAGTGCCACAGCCAGAGACAAAACCACACTGATTCGTGGAAAGCTGGACGACATCCCGGATACGTCCATCGACAATCTCAAAGATCGATCTCAAAGATTTTCATGGTGTGCGAAAGAAGGCGAATTGGACGGCAACTAGCGCAATCCGCAGGACTGCCCTTCTTCTTCCAAATCGGGATGGTCGTGCTTTGCTGCCAGCTCTCCGGCACTTTCTTCTCAGCAACAACTTGAATGAAAAATTCTGTCAGCCATTCATAAAGGGCACCAGCCGTTCGACTTCCATAGGTCGGCTGGTAGGTCATCGGGACCAGTGGCTTTGCCTGACTTCATCTTCTTCAGTGCTGCTTCGGCTTTGCTCACTGTGATCTTTTGAGACGGTATACAGGAGATGCAAAAGAAATAGCAGGATGGTCAAATTCAACATTCGAGATTCCCTCGAAATAGTCGTGCCATCGCTTCACAGCTCTCTTACGATCCACCAGAAGACGTCCGTTGTCGTCGTTAATGCCAAAGAACTTCTCGATGTCTTCTGCTTGGCGACAACGAGCGTTCGCGAGTCGGTAAAGATAACGCTCACCATCGCGCGTTTCCAATTTTTCGCATACACCAGCGTGATCACATCACATCACATCGGCGGCTTTAACAGCGGCCACTGTCTTCTTTGCCGCTTTCTTCGCTTCTCGATAATTCCGCGAATTATGGACTGTTTTATCACCGATCAAAAGGGATAGAGCCGTTTCTTTTCTCTGACTTTTTCTCTGACATCATCAGTCCACAGCCATGCCTGTTTGTCATCCCAGCGTCGTCCAGGCTTCGTTGTGCTGAGTTCGAGGCGTGCAGCCCGGGTTATCGCATCGGTAGCATCCTTCCAGGTTTCATAGACAGTTGTCACCGTCGGCAACCGAAGGCGAGGAATAACTGCCGCTTCCCTATCTTTCAGTCGCCACCATTTGATTATAGCCAACCCGCATCGCTCGGCATGTTTACACCTCGAAGGTGTAATCTTCAGCGAGCAGATCAGTGGACGGTGTTGCGTGGCAACCGTCTCAGACGGCACGGTCTTCGCGTCTGTGACGCCTTGGTCGCGACGCCTAAGAAGGACATAGTCAATCTGCGTTTTAGCGTTCCTACTATAAAAAGAGATGAGGTGGGAGTCACCCTTTCGAAATTTGGTATTCATGATGGTGAGGTCGTGTGAGTCTGCATACTCAAGTATACGCTCACCATCGGCGTTGCGCGACCCATATCCAAAATCACCATGACAGCTGTAGCCGTCTTTCGCTGCCCCGACGTGACCGTTAAGGTCACCTGCCACAACAATCATATCTTCTGACGGCACTTTCGCTGTCTTCTCATCAAGCAGGGACTAGAACTCGTCCTTGGTTTGCTCGGAACAGCCTGTCTGCGGAGCATACGCAGAAAATAAATGGCATCGTCGCTCCTCTACGGCGACAACAATTTCATCAAGCGGTCATCGAAACGTTCCACGCTTGCAATCGCGTCACGGAAACGTTCGAAGAGGATCATACCAACATCACTGGTGGTCCTGGGACTGCCGAACAAAACGGCCTTGAAGCCACGGCCAATGTCCCTCGACTTACAGCAGGACCACCTCGTCTCCTGCACCGCACAGAACTCTATCTTTCTTCGCTCCAGTGCTTCAACCAACTCGCACGAGCGGACCGTCAACGTACCCACATTCAACGTTGCTACGCGAATCTTGCCTACGTTACGGGACTTTCGGACTAGTTCAGTTGCCCCGATGCCGTCCTCGCATCAGGGACGCATACTTCTCACACTCGTCGGGCTTTGCGAGTGCGCGTCGGCTCCCGCGGACGCCGTAGCATTATCTCGAAAGCTCTTAAACGTCATCAACCATATGATGTGACAAAATGTTCGTAGGCCGGCCCGTCACTGGGGCCTGTCGCCTGCATTCGAATGTCCTTGTTTGGCTCGGCTCGCAGAAGCAAGCAGTTTCCAGTGGCACCACGTGGAGGAATGGACATCGCCGCCATATTGGCTCTATTATTCGCGAATTTGGTGGCGAAATTCGCGAATAATAGAGCCAGTATAGCTCCCAACTTCTCTCTTCTTGAAACCTCGGCATTGTAAGTTGTTACTGTACCTCGGAGATCTCGAAGACCTGACCTTGGTCTCGGTGTCGCGTCGCCTTCAGAGGGCTAGGTCCACCGTTGAGGGCGAACGTCTGCCCTCAACGGTGGCTCTAGGCCTCTGAAGACGACGGGACGTCGAAACGTCAGGCACTGCTGAATAAAATCGTCCACGTAAGAACCTCGTGTGGCACAAAAAAATACTAAAAGAACCAATATATTTAATACTGGGCTGCTCAGAATGTTTTTAGACAAGAATCTTGATGAGATTCAATACCAGATATCTTGGCAGGTGAGGTTGTAAGTGGACAGGACTTTGAACATTGGCATTTCGCCTCCTGCTTATGTTCCCACTCAACGAGAAGTGGAGCGTATCCTCTCCAGTTCTCAGCGGTGTCCTCGCGGTGGACGGGAAGGAAATGCTATAAACCAGCAGCTCTACTTCTACTTTACTGTTCTGGTCAATCTGTGGACAACGCTCATCGCTTCCTACAGAAGACAATGTAGGACCAAACCGTCTCTCGTGCAATCTGCTTCAACTGACCCAGCAGAATTGACAATGTTGACGAGTCGCTCGAAGAATCTCTCGGACGAACGCGTGCCCACGGCAGGAATGAGATATCAAAGCAGTGAGGAATATAGCTCTGATCTAGTTGAAGATGCAGGAGCAAGTCTTGACGTGGAGCAGACTTATACTCAGAAACTCCTAATAAGATTGGTCCTATAGTTCGAGGCACCTGGAAAGCGACGTCAAGAAGCCCTAAAGAGAAGGTGGAATGATGTATCGATAGAGGTGTTGCCAAAGTCGACAGTACGGCAGATGGCGCTTGAATATGATGAGATGATGACGAATCACGCGAGAATTACACGAGCACTGTTGCGCGGGATGAGACCTTCTGAAGAACAAGATGTCGATTTCCGGCCTCGTCGTAGAACGATTACTGGTCTCTGAGCATCTTCCTAGTCGTTGGCTTCGAGTGTTCGGAAAGAATACGTATCATTACGTCAATGCAGAGTGCGCCTCGTAACGCAAGGGGCTGCAACATCGCCCTACGTGTATTGCGAATAATAGGCAAAGACGACATTCCAGTCGATATTTCAATTTCGAGAAGTTTCTTATCCCAACCGTACTTCTTCTTCTTCTTCTTCAGCGTTTATCCCGCATCGTAGCGGGGTCCGCTATTCTGGTGTTATGACGCCACCTTTCCGATCCAGCGCCAGATCAGGGTGAACGCCAGTAATCTTCAAGTCCGTATGTAACGTATCTAACCAGCGCTGCTTCGGGCGCCCTCTAGGCCGCTTTCCAATTACGTCTAAGTTAAGGCCTATCTTGCGGACGCTGTCTTCCTTTCCACGCAGAACGTGGCCGTACCATCGCAAGCGAGCTTCGCGCATTTTGTGAGCTATCGGCGCGACACCAAACTTTTGCCGAATAGCATCATTTCGGATGCGATCAAGGCGCGTAACTCCTGCCGTCCAGCGCAGCATCTTCGTTTCCATGACGCTGAGGCGCGTTTCAACTTCCTTAGTCGCTGGCGAACACTCAGCTCCGTACATCGCTACCGACCGGACGACGGCTCTTTCGGTATCTTCCTATCACAGAGCACGCCAGTCAACGAGCGCCACTTGGACCAAGTCGCACTCACGCGTGAGTTCACTTCAACCATCAGTTTGCCGTCAGACGCGACTGCTGATCCCAAGTAGTTAAAGACCGCAGTGCGTGGGAGCTCGATGCCGTTGACCTTGATGGAGCTGGACTCAGTAACGTACGTCGTCAGGTATTCGGTCTTCTTCACGTTCAGTTTGAGTCTAAGTCGCTCCAAGCGATCACACCAAGCTTGCAGCTCTCGCTCTAGTTCACCTTTATCTTCGCTAGCGAGCACCACGTCATCGGCATAAAGCAACGTCCAGGGGACGGGCTTCTGAAGATCTCGTGTAATGGCATCCATGACGACAACAAAGAGGAGTGGGGAAAGAGCAGAACCCTGGTGCACCCCGACAGAGATGGGAAACTCCATCGAGGATCCAGCTGCAGCTTGAACTCGACTCTCTGGACAAGAATAGAGAATTCGCACCCAGTCTATGAGCTCTTCGGAAACTCCATGATGTCGCAAGACGTACCATATCACTTCACGCGGTACGCGGTGAAAGGCCTTCTCCAAGTCGAGGAAGGCGATATGCACGGGCTTATGTTTGGGTGCTTCTCTAACAGGAGGCGGGCGGCGTGTATGGCATCAATGGTGCCACAGCCAGCTACGAAGCCGCACTGATTGCTGGAAAGCTGTACGATGTCACGAATCCGTCCGTCGACAATTCGCTCAAAGATCTTATCCCAACCGTACTGCTATACCAAAAAGTAAGCACTGTCCGCCTCGCTATTTGTGGCTACCCACATGGAAAGCAGACTTCGAAGAAGAAAGGGAACAAACTTCCAAAGTCCTTCCTTGTGCTCAGCGGACACAAATCGAGTTCACTTACAGTTCATGGTGTTATTTATAGTTTTGCCACTTGTCCATCGGCTGTTGCGGCTGCAATCTAATATCCAGCACGTCACCTTAACATCTTCACTTGAAGGTACAGAACGCAGGCGGCAAACACAACTGGGAAGTTATTTACAGAACTCGATAAAAGGCGGAGCAGGGCATTTCAGTTTGTTAGTGAGTAGCAGGAGCGGAGTGTTAGACGCACCACATGGAATTCCGTTTACTGTACATTCTCTCCAAGTTCGTCGGCAAATTGCAAGAGTTTTCCGCTGCCAGTTTTCACGCAAGCCGATGTCTAACAAACGTCTTTCAGGGCTTTGAGGGCGATCCTTCTATGAATCCGCTTTTCCCTCGCGTCGTTCCACAATTCTCCTCGCCGTTCGCTAAGATGCGTGACGGAGCAGGAGAAGAAGGAAACTTCTTTGGCGGCGTCATCAAACCGGTCATCAAAAAGGTTTCCACCTGGAACAACTTCAGCGTCATAGTACATTGCAAAGAAAATCCGTTTAGATCGCAATGGATCAAGCGGAGTCATTCCTGGATCGAATCCTTTCGGACGAGTCCACAAAAGATGATGATGCTGCCGATTCTCAAGAAGCAAAGGAAGGTAGGGCGCAAGCGTTTAACAAACCATGACCAAGGCTTCTCTTCCAACGCAATGATTTCTCGACGTTCGGCGTTTTTCTATGAATTCTGCTTCTTAACATTAGTCTTTACAAGTCCGGTCCTGCCATTCTACGCTCCTACTTCCAATCATTGTTCTGTTTTCCTTTATATAGTGTTTCTATCGTCACTGCTCGTGGTTTAAGTGTATCGACTGCTGTCGTCAATCGTGATCTCACCAATGTGAATAAAGAAACCATGAGAAATCAACTCGCAGTGTGTCAGCGTTGGACATGATCTCGAAGAGCATCTTCTTTGAACTTGCGGAGACGAATTCTCGATGCACATTTACGAATTTAGAGGCGATGTGATTTCTTGGTTCTGTGTTTATGCTCAGAGACCAGGGTCAGTTGCCACTGACACGCCTCGCCGGCACCCAACGCTGGACGGGCGAGCCTCGCTAGCCACCTTCGCCGGCATGGGTTTGGAGAGCCATGTGAGGCACGTTCCCACACCCAATTTCGAGCCGTGCTCGGAGTTACCCCGGCTTCGCCAGCTACCGAGGCTGAGGAAGCATCCCTAGCGTTGCGCTCCCTGGCGCATGAGCATACATCACAAGGTGCAATCAGTAGGGACCAAGCGATACTTGCAAGCGCGCGCGTAGATGCAAGTGATAGAGAAGCAGCCAGCAGCGATACATAAGTGGCACAGCGGACGTCCTCGAAAAAATGAGGCGGATCAAGTAAAAATCTGTGCGGAGCGAAGTGCTATCTAAGGTAGGATGGGCAACAGATGCAAAGCAGATGAGGGAAAGGTGAGCGAAGTGCGAAAAGGAAAGAAATCCAGCGGAAAATGCAATAAGGCTGGAATGCGAAAAGCACCTGAAGTGTGTAAAGAACAGCGAAACGGCTACGTGAGAAATAAACGCACCACACGTGAAAAAAACGTGTATGAACGGTGAGAAACGGAAAATCAGACGGAGAATTTTTGCGTTGTTGGGCTGATGAAGTCGGCGACAAGCTTTCCGCACTAGAATCCAGCAGCCACGGTGTTAGCCCACGAGCGCCTCCCTTTCTATCCATGCAACTTTCAGAGCGAGCACTGGAACTAATGGTTAGACGAATATGTTGTCGGTGACAATTCGTCTGACAAGGGAAGGATCTGAAGCAAATGTCTGAACTGGGAAAACGAGCCATATAGGAAGAATTCCCACCTTTCATTTAGTATACCAGTGTGTTCACTTTTGCCAAGTCGTTAAACCAAGCAGGTAAGGCCCCGTTTATACTTCGTCACGGCGCGACGCGACGCCACGTATAGTGGCCATATTGATTGTGCGACGCGATCGATCAATTTGGCCTCATTACATGGCCATCGCGTTGCGCCGCGACGAAGTATAAACGGGGCCTAAGGGATCCCCGAGTTTACTATGGAGTCGAGAAGGTGCTCAGGACCGCTTACTTGTGCCCGCGAAGACCGTTCCGGTTAAGGGACCTTCAGGATTATGTCCGTTTTCTTCAAAGGTATGGTGGTGCAAAATGACTTAGGAGTAAAACCATCTCATAAGCGACTTCATGTAACTGAAGAAGCCCGCGTCGGCTGGCTGAATCTAGCCGTGGCACCCGAAGGAATAGTCTGAATATGCAGGCTCTTCTCTAGGGGCACAGAAGCTTGAGCGGCCACGCCGTTCCCTACTGCGCACTTCCTGCTATGTATTTCAGGAGCAAGCGCATTCATCATCTCCAGCTGTCTAGACGTAGGAAACTCCTTGCTCTGGAATGGTTTCCAATTGCTTCCTGTTCCAATCTCACACCATGACTTGTTCATATTCAAGCCAACCTCCAACCCGCTCAGCTCGCATCTCGGCGATGTTGTTTGCTACCACCAACAGCGGTAGCCGGTGGAACAGAAGTTGATTATTCCTCTGTCAACGAGGAGCTTTATCTTTGCAGTCTAGGCTAGCCATGATGTTCTCATGTCGTTGCATAGCACAATGGTGGCAGAACACGCGCGTTGAAGACCGTGACTTAAGGTGTAGGCGGCCCATCTTACCAACGTGCTATGGTGACCGGATTGCAGTTGGAAAGAGTGCTAAAACATGGTAATCTAGAAAAGGAGTTCCTGGGTGAGGTAAGTATCTACGTCCATGGAGGTACACAGTCCACGGCGTCACAGTGGTTAGGGCGACGGCAACCGAATCTCAGCGCTCAAGATCCTGGAGGCAGCATGGATTATGTTCAGGACTCCCTCTATCAATATAAAGAGCGAGCGACTTCAAACTAAAAGCTGGCTCCTTTTGTCGACCTCCCACGGTGCTAGCTAGCTAGTCTCCAAAGGAAGTAATAGCTATTTAAAAAGTTCACTGATGTGGCACTTCTCATCTTGGACGTCGACACTAGAGATACGCATTGCTTCACTATAGCCTAATGTCCTTGGCTAGACTGATGAAATCCAATCGAAGCATCACTCTTATTTTTTTATTACTTTGCTCAAAGTTTAACTTGTTAAGGTGATCGCAGTGTAGTCGTAGAGTGCTAGAAGATATAGCAACCTGCCGAGATCAATCATAGTGTGTAGTGGTTACAGCAGATGGAATAGAGATGAGCGCGATTTGACAATCATAAAAATGAGTAGAGGTGAGGCGTATGCATATACAGTGTACAACAAACCCAGGCAAAATCCCGCTTAGATAGCGAGGCAGTGAAACCGGTGAAGGAGGCGTGAGCGAGAACAGGATTACTGATCCGTGACAACGTAGTTGGGATGTACACAAAGCAGCGGATTCTTCTCGTCCGAATCCATCTCGATCAGGACGTGGTCTTCAGTAACAAGCCTTCGGATCACTCGATGACAGATGGTCCGTTGAATGAGCAGGTCCTCCTCCGTCTCCAGATCGCCCTCGATCATTTCCAAGTACCTTAAGAGAAAATGTCAACCCCTTCATAATTTTCTGCGAATTCCACATTTAAAATGTGTGCTCCGTAAACGCTGGACCGTGCACTCTTCACGGTCAGGCACCTGTGCGGCAGCACATTGATTGCTGTAGGGTTTGCTGAGAGAGGCAGCGAAGCGAAGACTGATGACTCACATACTGTCATCTGTCAACACTAAGAACCCGATAGAACAGCTTCGGACCGTCAGAACGTACCAGTCAATCAAGGAATCCTGTCGGACCCCCTCATAGTCCTCCTCCGAAACAGCCTCTTCATCTGAGCGCATGTGCAGAACTAGCATATCGGCCAAATGCTTGTACTTCTCGAATGTTATTTTCAGCTTGGACTGATCAACCTGAAAAGAGCGTGACCTTGTGAAGTACACAGCAAGCAAACGAGTAAGCAAGAATTTGGAAGCAATGTGTCCATTCGGTACGCAGATTTGCGTCACCGCATGGTGCATTTCGACGTCTGATAGTTCTACGAACTGCCCCTTTTAAAAAGCATGTTGAATATATTTACGCTTAACAAGAGACCATGAACCACTCAAATCACCGGAATTGTTCGCAAACGAGGATTGAGCATGTATCACCTCGCCAACACCAAACTGCAGCCGCCCGCCCCTAATTTTTTGCCATCCCAATCGACGAAATTAGACTGCACCTCCCAGGCTGAAATTGCTTAACCCCTTAAAACTAAGGCAGCGCCTTCAAGACTCCTGCGCAGACTTATTCCTATATAAAACACCACCATAGTCATGCCCTAAATGTCTTAAACCAGCACCTTTGCTCTCTTTTCTGCGGTGTCATCAGTCTCCATACCATCAGTCTCATTTTCCTTGTCCTCATCCACTTCCATAACCGGCTCGGCATCGAAGTCGTCATCGAGAGCGATATCAGGTTGCTCAACCCTAGAAAAGCCATTTAGCTATTTCAGAATAGCTGGCAACGGATGTGCGGAGGATTGCAACCTACCTGATAATAGACTTGCTCAGCAGCTTCGTCGCTTGGTTAACGTGTTCCACACTAACCTGAATTAAGGCATATTACTTTCAGTGAAAGGAAAGGCCTGGCCCCATCTGCTACTGCCATATTACTTAACTAGCTACAGCTACTTCTTCTCAATCTGTGTTTTGCGTATCACATCATAGAATGGAATCAAGGCGTCTTCTGCACTGTTCTTTCTAGGCAGTCAGGTTATGATCTAGACATGCCTTCCATCCCTGCCAGTTGATTTAGTGTCTTTCTCTACCCAACGAGAAATGGGAAGGAGCGCACTAGCAACACTATTCACGCCATCTGAAAAGCAGGAGCAGCATTGACCGCCTTCTCAGAGTTTGCGCAGCTTCGGTACGTAGTAGGGCGTCCCGCATCGCGACGTATCGAGGTGACTCCCAACATCCCCCGGCCAATGACAGGAGACTCCTTCCGTGCAGAACTGGGAAATGGAGGAAACGTTTCGTGCTTCATCTAATTTATCCGTGTTAGGATGCCCTGCTGGGACGCTGTAGGCGCAAGCCCGCCCAAGTACCTTATAGCTTCATTAATGAAGTTAATGTTTGAAAAACTGACCTGAGCAGCACAGTGCAAACGAGCCAATGCTTCAGACAGACGTACTAACGATTCGAGCTGTCGTACAGTGATCCTCCACGAAGACGTAGCAGCGTTGTTGCTGTCGTTCATGCGCAAACGCTTGTACGAGGTAACCAGAGCCTCCGCAGCTTCTGGACTAATCTATAAACGAAGAGGTTTCCGTTAATTGCTGACGAAATCTATGCGTTGCGGCGACAGAGCTAACACGAAGTACCTGTGGTTTGAAGCACTTTGCAAAGGTGATGTATTTCTGAATGTCCTCGAGGCTGTATTTCGTCTCTCTGGCACAGTGCGTTGAAATCGCCCGGTGGTTGTCAAGGATTCGTCGAGCAATAGCGTAGTCGACCACCTGCAAAGCGCTTTGAAGAAGAACACCTTTTTATGCGATAGATCTGAACTCACCTCGTTGCACTCATCAACAAGCACGAAGAACAGATCGAAACGACTCATGATAGGGGCCGAGAGCTGGACATTATGCTTCAGAGGACGTGAGCGGTCGTATCTTCCTCCAACCGGATTGGCCGCAGCCAGGATAGAAGCACGTGCATTAAGCGTGGCCTTCACGCCTGCCTGAAAATGGTTCCCGTGTATTTTTGAAAGACACCGCAACGGACCATGATTATCTACCAAAACTAGATAATCGTGAGTTAGTCACTATTCTCATGCTAAAACAATATCACTCGCTACAGCTCACAGTATCGTACAATACTGCTTTTGAGCTATAAGTAGCAGAATACCAACCTTTGTAATGCTGATAGTCTGCTGTTCCATAGCCTCGTGGATTGCAACTTGGTCCTTCGGATCCATTTTATCGAATTCATCAATACAGCAAACACCATTATCAGCGAGCATCAACGCGCCCGCCTCTATCACAAACTCGAACGATTCCTCGTCCTGAAGCAAAACGTTCTATTTAACGTCCCGTCACCACGAAATATATGCTCTTACCTTAACGACAGCAGCTGTCAAACCAGCAGCAGACGATGCTTTCCCGGAGGTGTAGATTGCACGAGGACAAAACTCGGAGACGGTTCTTCAAGGAGTGACTGTTAGGATTTCGCTAATCGAAAAAAGGTTGGAAGAGTGAGAGCCCCAAGCTCTCACAGTCAATTCCTTCATCTTTTATAAAACCTAAGAATGTTGAATAAAGCAGCACGAAATTCAAGCTTATTTTCTTGCCTTATGGATGAAAGCCATGTTTAAGGATAAAATGCGCAAGAGATCACTGACTTCGTATTACATTGCTACTGATATGGACCACCTGTTAACGAACTGGTCCAACTATGATTCTACCCTGCACCTCTCTTGCCCAATCCAGGATTACAGTAGTTACTTTAAATGAACCCTTCGAATCCATTTCCCGAACTTTTTGTCCAAAAAGCAAACATCATAGCTAACGGTGACCTTTAAGAAAAAACAGTTTTTGAAACCCACTTCAACATCTGGCTTTTCGCAGTCGACGGGTCACCAACCAAACAGACATTGATGTCTCCTCGAAGTGTCGTACCTTCACTGCTGCTCTTTTTGGCCACTCCACCAAACAACATTAACAGAATGCCAAGTTTAACCTGAATGAGAACTGCATTGCAGGTCCGAGGTATCTTCGATTTGAGCAGTGCTGTCGGCAAAATAGAAAATAAACAACACCTCGTCATTTCCATAGATATTCGGGAACAGACTGTCAATCAGGTTCTCCGCAATACGTTTGTCTTCGCTCATCAACTTCAACGCTGCCTGTTCTTGTGGAGACATTGTTTTCCACAACGAGAGGCTGTCGACATTTTCATGCGAGAAGTCTTTGCCACCGAACTAAAAGCAGCTCTGGAGCACAATCGCACTCGCTCTCTATTTCCGTCTCCATCTAACTTGCAGTCAACGAATGAGTGCTAATCATAAGGAACGATACGCTCGAAAAAGTCTACCTTTGTGTTGTTCGACTCAATGTGACAGCAGAGGAAGGCTAGCTTATAGTTGAGGTCTCGAACGCCAAGCGCCTTCAAGCCAGTCAAACCGGTGTCTTTCTCGGAGGCACGTCCACGATTGCCGCCTCCGGTCTCGGCCTTCAGTCCTGCAAACACTTCCAGCGTCAGAACAGCCGTCGTTCTGACTCGAGGTAGGTACTAACCAGGTGTGCTCAGCTGGGCAATGTCGGGTATGACAATTAGTGTGCCGGTGAGCATGCATCGATCTCCAGGTTGCACAGACTCCACCATTTCACCGCGAATAATCACATCGAAAGTTCGAGGGACCGATCCACGCGGCAGCTCTGCTTGAGTTTCCTGTAACAACTCTTTGCGTTCGTTGAAGAGAAGAATCCTGTTGAAATACAGGAGAACTATCCAACCTGGATCCTAATCTTCTGGAAGTCCACAAATGAGGAATCATCCACATCAAGACTAAACCTCGTCCGGTTCATGCACTGAGGATTGACGCAACGCGATGGCTGAAAACGAAACCTTTGCCAGCGGCTACAGCGTAAGCGACATCCTTAGGATATACCTGTGTGTATCTGAACTGCTGCAATACGTTTCTTGTAGTCACTCCGCAATCTTCGCACACAAATGTCGCACGGCTCAACTCCGGATGAACTGGATGTGTGCGAACTATCTGGCCGTTTATGCACACCATCGCGCCAATCTTTTCAGCAGTGAGCTCTCGAACCTGGGCAGCACTGCGTTATTGAAGAGAACACTGGGCTTAAACGAGATATTTGGACTTACGTTCACACGATTCTCGAGACCCTTGAAGGAGACGTAGACCTCTTTTCGTAACATGCGCTGCCTTTCATTGTCCTCTGTGCAACTGTCGATGGCGGCCAACTGCAGTGCTTCACAGATGTAAGGGTACAGCCTGAAAATTATGACCTAACCGCGTGTTGCGCGCCATGAAAGGGTTAGCTGTCAGGGCTGCAGAAACATGAAGCTCGAATATATGAATGCGGTCCTTCACACCAATGAACCACGAGACTGCGACAGCCTTAGCTACATTTCACAGAAATTTAGCACAAATTTTTTCACAGAAATTTGAAATACCATTTCCAACACTAGGGCAGACCCAAAATGCTTCCACTGCAATGGTTATGGGAGAAAAATTTCTTGAGTATTCTTACTATGGATTGATCCGATCGAAAAAGCGTTAGCAACGGAGAGGACACCATGAATGGCACCCTTAAAGACGTTCTATGCTGCCGTCGGTGGTGTAATGGCGTAGAGCATTCCCGCCCGGTCAGCAGGAGCTGCGCGTTCGAGTTCCGCCTGGCGCTAGTTTTGAGCGCAACAAAACAGTTCCATGCTGAACAAAATAAAAATTTCGTGAAGCTTTGATCCGTCCCCTTGCGCTGAACTGAGCAAGGCCATATCTGATGTTATTGGGCACTCATGTGCCTTCCTACAAAGATGGATAATCACTGAACACAAGTTGACCCCTGAGTCACATTATGACCACACCTAACAATACCAGCAGCAACAACTAACGAACAACTTCCCTGGCATCTCATTCATTGGTCCTGATCGATAACATCCCAAGAAGCGGTGCTATGTCAGCATGCTAAGAGTGCTTGAAGTCACTAGACTAGAATGACAGAGGAGCTTACTTGTAGAACTGCAGCTCGATGGTTTCGTAGAGTGTGGCGCTGTATGAATGCACGTCACGCATGTCGACGAACAACGTGTTCCTTTCTGGTTCAGCCAGTTCGCGAAGCTGCGATTCATACACAGCATTTCCATCCGCATCGGTGAACCTGTAAACGCGACCACTTCAGAAGAACCTGAGAAACATCGCAATAAAGTGAAGAAGAGCTCACTCCTTGATGAATCGACTGAATTCGGCCTGAATGCGCACCCCGTCCACGTCTTCGACCTGCTGCACATTGGCCACACCGACGTTCATCATCGTTTCCCTCAACAAGACAACGACCAACTTCTCCAAACATTTTCGCTCAGAACGGACAAATGGATGGCAGAGAAACGAGGAAAAGCAACGAAAAGGATCCCGCGGACGACGAGCCGACGCAGCGCTTTCGCGCAACGTCCACTTGGCGCTCGATTCGCTTCGAATTTGCATTTCCCGCCGGAACCATTGCGATTGGGGCGCGGTATTCCGCGGACATCAGCGGCCAGTTGATGTGGACTCCACAGCATCTGGCTGATTTCGTCGCGGAAACTAGAGACCACAGACAGAGAGAAAAGTAGACAAAACTAGGGAAGATGCTCTTTCTGATGATCGCAGAACCGCTTCCCGAAAAAGGCATCTTCTGCGTCGCCGGGGATTTTCGGCAAGTATTTCCGCAACAATCGTGGAGAATTCACACCCCGGCCGCGCATGAAGATCGTCTTCTCAAAATTTGGTTTTGCATCCATAAGATAGAGCATTTATTCTAGTTTTCTGAATGCCACCCGCATTTGCATAAATCTCAAAACTGAATGAGTTACGATCGGTTGCACAAAGTACAAGTGTAGCACCTTCCAATCACGTCGACGAGCGATCGATCATGAGATCCATCCTTCCTGATCTCATCGAGAATAGCTCCAGATGAGTTGCTTTTTTATTATGTATCAACCAAAGATTGGACTTTTGTAAAGCTATATCTCAGCACTAGACATCGTTTCCGTCAGGTGTAAAAAAATTTTTAAATTGAGCATGACCTCACATGATCACAAGGAATATCGCTTAGGAAAACTTGATTTTTGAACGCATATTTAGTAGAAATTATCGATTTCTAAAGCTACATCTTATCTCTGGACATCGTTCACTTCAGGTGTAAAAATCTTGATTTTTGAAAAAAAAAATGTTAAGCAAGGCCTCACTTGATCACAAGGAAAATCGCTTAGGAAAGACTCGATTTCTTGAAAAAGTGCTAGATAAAAACTGTGCTATTATGAACTCCATTTTCAGCTTCAGTGGTCATCTTGTTCAGGGAACATTCTATTTTTGGGAAAATTCAGTACAGGGGGATCACTCCACCCGATCGGATAAAAGGTTGCTTAGGAGAGACCTGATTCTTTTCTTGCTACAAATTGAAGGGTAAATTTCATTAAGGTACATTTTCAGCTCCATTGGTTACATCCCTCAGCTAAAAAATGTGTCGTGCCGTCACTGCGAAAACTGAGCGGCAATCGACCTATTTCAGCTATTTTGAGAACTGCTTCAATAAATTTATTATTTAATCGTAGAATAACTACTCGAATTTTTGTTAGATACAGTTTCAAATCCATAAGATCCTTTTGCCGTAGAAGAAGCGGTGCTCATGATGCCGCCATTTCGTTGCCATGCCTGAAAAACCTTCATTGATTTAATCCCGTCAAAGCTATATTAATTAAATATTAATAATTATTTTTTCACATTTTCTAAAATTCTTTGCAACATGAGACAACTTAACACTGAAATCCATCGATTTTCTCGGAGGGAGGGGTCGTAAATTTTTGACAGCAATCGCAGCCCACGCTTGAACCTGCTGTGAAGTCGTCGCTGAACGTTGCAAAGTAGCAGAGAGTCCTCCGTGGAAATGAAAGTCTTTCGTATGGTTTGCAGGCGGCACTTGCGGGAACTCTCAAGCTTCGAAGCACCACGTGCGATTGATGAACCAACGGTAAATAGAGAGTTACTTTATAGCTAGTTTAGAAGAGTGTCCAATTTGACTTGAGAAGTGTCAAATTTGAGAAATGAACGTGATCAATCTGGACTCGATGGTCACTTTTTGCTTTTTTAACTTTCAATTTAACGACCTAAAAATTGACAAAATTCAGGATAAAAAAGAAACGCAATACACTATCTAATAGGCAAATGATTACCTTTCGAATGCAGTATAGCGCCATGCAAGAGATCGTCGGCGAAATCCACAATGAATTGTTGAAATAAAAACGGAGAGGTCGAACATATGAGGAAGTCAGCTGCTTCCCTGACAGTGGCCACCGAAACAATACCAATTGTTGGCCCTGGAAGTCCTGTAGGGCACCCAGAAAACATGAGGCATCACGTTTTACCTTCTGTGTTTGGGGATAATGTTGTCCGTTTGGTGTTTTGAACATGTTTTCAGGCTATATTCCAACAGCTTACTGCAGCGATTCTAGCGAGAGTCTCTTGCTTCCGCACAGCACTTTTAAGTGTACGTCCCTAGAGAATAGCACTGGAATGTCCGTAGTTGCAGTGCAGTGTTATTTCTGAACCGAACGAAGGCTCCCGATATAACTGCACGTTATATCAGCTGGGTCACGTCAAATGGGTGTCCTTACTAGGGAAGGGTTCGACCTCCCATGGAACTCCAGTCGAGACCGGGATCATTAGAAAGAGCTCAGAACGGTGATTACGAGTACGGGTGTCAAAATTGCAAAATGAAATTCCTAAGCGACTTATGGCCTGCCGAAATCGGTGGCCTCACCACAGGCTGGCTGCGCGACACAGCTGGAGCGACAGTGGTGAGTCATCGGGGCTCTGTAAGAACTTCCAGACAACTGAGGCGGTGGTGCAGAGGCAGTGCTGCTTCTTGTCAGGTGCGACGTCGTTGGTTCGGTCCTCATTGCTGCCGGCTCTTAACCTTATATTATAGGTTATGGCTTGTGTCTGATTATATAGGCGGGAACACTACCATACACGTTTGTAAAAATGGTTGCAGGCAAAAAACTGCTGTGGTGACATCTTTGCACACAGTGCACACTATTTTGCACAAAACATAGTCCAAATCAGAATAAAACGTCATTTCGAAGATAAATTGATTTGTAGAAAAACCAGCAGCAATGGGAACCGAACCAATGACGTCGCACCTGACGAGCAGGAGTACTACCCTTGCCCCACCGCAGCCGGCGAGCCCTTCTTATGGAGTCCTGATGACTCACTACCCTCGCGCCAGCTGTGTCGCACGGCCAGCCTGTGGTCAGGCTATCCAACTTCGGCAGGCCATAATTCCCTCAGGGGTTTCATTTTGCAATTTTGGCACCCATATTCGTAATCAGCATTTATTTATTTATTTATTTATTTATTTATTTATTTATTAATACATCCATAGGGATGTGCCACTAATGATCGAGAACAGGCCACGAACAAATTGCCCGGAAAGAACATGAATAGGAAAAAAACTCAAAACTCAACTTACAATCAGTTAAAGCGCTAAAAAAGCTATCGAGAACATTGAGGAAAGGCCCACCATCTATGAACCTCCGCATCTATGAAGGAGAAAATAACCAGAGAAGGGTAGGACAGCCAACCCACAAGTAACATGATCACTACAGAAAACCAGACGAGCTTGCCCATGGTATACTATGGTGTCATTATGCACCTCAATAAGAAAAAAGCAACAGTAATAAGTGCTATATAGTGCCTACGAAGATGACTATCCATAGGCCAGTTGTATTTGTATGAGAGACAGCACTTTTGCCTGATGCATGTAACAAGCTGTCAGAACTGGTAGTATTATTATGATAGTGATCCTGAGGCACATGAAGATTTGGCAATAAATAAGCCATTTCAAAGTGATGGTGCTCCAGACCTCCATAGTATTAGAATCACAACAAGGAGCCTGATGGAAAAACGTAGTGAAACATGAAAACCAATAGGTGGTTAATAACCCAACCCTGGCACTTCACAACGCGCTAATTCATCGACGGTATCACCATCATTCTCTCAGCCCCTACAAAACAAAAATACGGAGAGTGGGCACCAAGAAATACAGAGCATATGAAGAAGAAAATTCAACTCCTTAATGTCAGAAAAAACAATCATCTTCTAGCCAATAGCACACAATATAGCAATTCAACATGAATCAAAACGGAAGAATAATAAATACGAGTATAATCATGACTATCAAGCTATAATGATAAAGTGATCTGTAGTAATAGGCTTTCAAAAGTTTTGCCATAAGAATCATCAGCCATCCCTGAGCAATTCAGATACATTGACACCAAACACTGACCGCCACAGCCTGACTGCCACAGCCTGAATCGTAGCTCTGTTAAATACTCAGGAATATTAAGAAATGAAACCAAGACAACTTTCCTCATTTTTCGCCAAAAAAGCAGTGTAACAGAGAAAGAGTAGGCTAGTCAGCATTAGCCAACTGGCAGCTCAGAAGTAGGAAAAACTGTAAATTTTTGGTCAAGAAAAACTGAACCCACAGTATGGTATAGCCATAAGACACGTCGATCGAGACTGTAAAAAATGCTGAAATCCTTTAAAAAATCTAAAAGTGTTCGATATTCAATAAAGAAAGGATATTAATTGTTTTCAGTCTGCTTTTAAATATCGAGAGACTCGGAGACATCAGCACATCATTAGGCAACATTTGCAACCAGCGCGCAGTTCGATAGAAAAACGAGTTATGAATTTTGAACCAACACTTATTTTTAAGAGGTCTGTGGTCAATTACAAAACTCCTTGTCCGACCGCATGTGGGTCTAAACACCCAATACTTGCTGGTTTTGATCTTTACTTCCATGCGTAAGATGCGAAAACAAAGGACTATATCATGTTGCTCTCTCCTATACAAAAGGCTTTTTAGTCCAAACATTCTCAATCTAGTCGCATAGTTGGGTAAAGGGCTATGACCATTCAAGTTGTGTGTTCTATGCATCAGAATTCGGGTGAAAGTTTGTTGAACCTTTTCGATCTGCCTTTGAAGTTTTCTATTTCCATGAGGGCTACAAACCTGACAGCAGTACTCCAGTTGTGGGAGCACGTAAGCCTGATATAGTCTTAAAAAGATCCTTTCATCATTGGAGTGTACGTTTCGAAAGATAAAAAAATACTACTAAAGGCCTTATGAACGATGCTATTAATATGTGACCGGAAATCAAATGGACTCTTATATTCAACACCTAGGTCTCGTACTTCACTGCAACTCTTGATAGCAATGTCAGAGTATTTGTACTGCGGCGACTGATCACACCCTATGTGCAAAACGTATGATTTTGACAGGTTAACGGGGAGATTCCAGAATTTAGTCCACTCCATTAATCTGTGTATGGACTCCATTAGGGCATTATGGATTTCACTCTTGTTCTCCCTTCCGTAGATACCATATACCTTTATATCATCGGCATAAAGCTGAATCCTTATCGAGGTGTGAGTTCTCAGTTTGTCGGGTAGGTCGAAACAGTAGATGATAAAGAGGAGAGGTGATAGAACCCCACCCTGAGGCACACCACTCGGACAAGGATAACGGCTCGAAAAACTATTTTTTACTCTTACCCACATGTGGCGATCTGACAGATAGGAGACGAACCAATTAAGAAGAGCGCCATCAATGCCGACTTGATTTAACCTCATCAAAAGCTTAGAGTGATTAACTCTACCGAAAGCTTTTGATAAATCAAAATATATGATATCCACGGAAAGATTATCATTTAGAGCAGAACCCCAGTCAAAAGTGCTATCAAGAAGTTGAGTTGTAGTAGACGCACCCTTAAGGAAGCCATGCTGCTCAGGTGGCAAGATGTTGCGTTTTTCCAGCCAGCACACAAGTTTCTCACGTATAATTTTTTCCAATATTTTCATTGGCGTTGGAGTAATACTGATCGGCCTATAATTTGTCAAAAGACTCGACCTAGAACCTTTTGGAATGGGAGTGATAAGTGCTTCTTTCCACATAGAAGGAACAGTCTCCAGCATAAGGGATATATTGAAAATCATTGTCAAGGGCTTGCAAAGCTGCCGGGCGCATTTTTTAAAAACTATCTGCGGTATTCCATCAAAAGGCGTTGAGGCAGAGTCTTTTAAGGCTTTCAAATGCTTAAACACGTCTTCTTCTGTAAAAGTGACATTGCAGAGACGTTGAAAAGAGTGTTCATTATGAAACATTTGTGGAGCCGATTCATCATTGCCAATGGAAAAAACACTGGAAAAATAGGCTGCAAGCGATTCTGCTTTCTGGTAGTCAGGTATATACGTATTACCGCAATCATCCTCTAAAGTGGGAAGACTCACGCTACCCTTGATTTTACAGCGGATGTAATCAAACAACTGTTTTGTTGCAGAAGCTCTACCCACCCTTCTTTCGTAGTTTGCAAGAAACTTTTTGAGATGTAGATTGATATCAGAGCAAACCTTCTTATAGATAGGACTAGATGGGGAAAAAGAAAGTCTAGCCTTCTGCTTCAAAAGGTTTTGTATATGGACCGGATACTTTACTGTTTTGACCTTTCGAAAGCTAAGAGGAACAAAGTTACTAAAGCCATTATACATCACTGAGCAGAATTTCATGTACATGTCATCCGCTGATTGAAAGTTTTGAAAAACCGACCACCAGTTAATGCTAGCAAGGTATTGATTCATAGCCGCATAGTTCGCCCTAAAAAAGTTGGCAAAGGTAAAAATAGAGGACGCTCTGCTTTAGAATCACAATAAAATTCAAGTATCCTGTGGTCTGATGTATGAAACGGAGGTAGATAGTGCACATACGTAATGAACTGTTGTGATGTCAAAATTAAATCTAAGATGGCATCTCCGCGAGTGGGCTCAGATACATTTTGGTCCAGATTGCAATCATTAAAAAATCTGAGAAATTTTAAAGATGTGGAGTTTCGAGGCCGCTTTCTATTCCAATCACAATCCAAATTAAAATCGCCCATTAAAATTAGTTGAGATTTGGCTGAGCACATGTTGGCCAGCGTCCCTAGGATCTCATCGTCGTCATATGTAGAAGAGCTTGGCGGTCTGTATATCACGATGTATCTCGTTGTGCAAGTAACATCAGGACTTAGAAGATCCAAGCACAGAAAATCGGAGCATGATTCAGAACCGAAAAATGTTTGTCTCATGCAAAGCGTTTCCTTACACAAACAACAAACGCCACCTCCTTTGCCAGATTTTCGGTCATGTCTGAAGATAACGAAAGGAAGCCCAGCGAGAATTTCATTATCGCTAACATTGTTGGAAAGCCATGTTTCAGTTATAAAAACAAGGTCCGGATCATTGGTCACAAGAAAATGGTGGAGATGATGAAGCTTGTTCACGATACTTCTAGCATTAAATAAAAAACATTTTAAACCCGTTGCGGCGCCAGGACAGAATACCCGTTTCCCTGATAAGGGTTGGATCTCAAGTCCTTCACATTTGTTAAGACACCTCGATATACAACCCATTCTTTACGCTTCGCCTTGCTATTACGGTTTCGAGCTTCCTGCCGAAGCTCGAATTCCTTTCTGCGTTCCTCTGGGGTCATGCTCCTACGTAGAAATACGTCTCTGAACTCAGAGGAACGGAGCAATCGAGCGTTCGACAGGGCAGTTAACCAGTGGGCTTTAGATGGTAACACAAGCTTAATTAGCCTAGGGCGAGCAGTATCCAACTTACCCATTCTGTATAGCTCAACGGGACGACACTCTACTTTCAAGACATCCAAAATACCTTCAACTTTCTCTTCAAGCTCTTTTTGCCTTAGCGATGGTTTCGAGCTCTTTCTAACTATCCTGATCTCAAGTTGAAGTTCCATGGGAGATCGAAACCCTTCCCTAGTTAGTTCATTAATCTCATATCCAGCAATCACACCACGCTCCAAGCTAACTGGTTCATCGCACGCGAATTTATGACCGCCACCACACGGTTATCTCAATTCTGGTCATAAGCGATAGTAACGCGTAGAAATAGACATTGTCACCATTAGCTCGTTCACTGGATGAAGCTGTGCGGTGCAGGCTTAAGGCTCCCCGGTCCCGCAAGGATGCCGTATAAAAAAGTCGTCCACTTTCGCGGGAAATTTGTCGCCATGTACTTCGGTCGATTCTTATTTTTATTTTTGTATTATTGTTATTGTTTTTTTTTCGGTAGAGTCTTGTAGGGGGGCTTGCTTTGCGGTCTCTTGATCAACTCATCCTTTCTTAGGCACGTATATTATTAACGCTGTTCCAACTCTTTACACTGCTGTATCCTGGCAGCTATCTGGTTCCATTTATTACATAGCCAGGAAAGCCTATTATTTTTCGCTGTTCGTGTTCAAGAACCCGTAACTTGCTCAGAAATTATCTTTTCACACAGAATAAGCCTTCATTCCAGTTCGGCTCTCGATGAATCTTGGCATGGTAGTTCACAATATTGAGAAATAACATTTACCTCAACCCACTCCAAGACTGGTAAACAGACAGCACTCAGGCTAACGTTTCAGCGTTCTCGCCTTCTTCAGAGCCTGTGTCGAATGGACTGGTGACGCCCACCGGGCACCCACGGCTGGAGTTTAACGAGGGTGCCTGTTTTACCAATCTCGGAATGGCATGAGATAAATATGATCTCTCAGAAACTCTTATAGTGACCACACCTCTGGTGGACTAATACACACTCGAAAGCCCCCCCCCCTACTTCAAATCCTGGTTATTTGTTTTATAGATTTATTAATACCCGCAGTGGATGTAAGACAGACATACCTACCATTTTCGATGACAATGGTTTCCCATATTCATCATCTATCGGCAAAGCCAATCTTCTCGCTTCCCAGTTTCTTACGCACTTTGGAAAACGTGCGAATCCGAACTCTCTAACATCTAACACTCAGGATAGGGATAAAGAGAATTCGGATTCCTTACCGGTTCGTTGTATTCCCCAAATGGACGTTTCTCCGTGGTTCCACAGGGAACAAATCTATGATATTCACTCAAAATGGTCAAAATCGTCCTCTATCTCTCCTGACTTCGTTCCTCTGAGCTTTATTAAACAGATTTTAAGCCACATACTTTACCCTCTAGAACATGTTTTTAATTTCAGTATTATGACATCTGAAGTGTCAAAAAGATGGAAGCACGCTTTCGTTACGCCCATTCCAAAAAAGCCTCCTCTAAGTGATCCAAAGAACTATCGTCCTATAAGTATCACTTCTGTGTTTGCTAGGACCTTCGAAAAAATCGTCAAAAAACATATCGTTACGCACTTAGAAAAGCACAAGATAATCTCTTATAATCAGTTTGGCTTTTTGCAAGGAAGGTCTGTAGAAACATCAATGCTGACGTCTCTTAATGACTGGACTGAAGCTATGGAAACTAAAAATAGAGTAGACGTAGTATATCTAGACTTTTTAAAGGCGTTCGATAAGGTGCCTGTAGACAAACTATTGCTCAAAATGAACACTGTCGGAATTCATCCAAGGATAACGGAGTGGACAATTTCCTCACAGGAAGGACATACCAGGTGAGGGTTGAGGGAGCACTCTCCTCTGTGTTCAACACTTACACTGGCGTTCCACAAGGCGAAGTGCTCTCACCCCTACTTTTTTGCTGTACATTTATGAGGTTCCAGAATCAATCTCGAGGTTGGGGGGTGACGTGCAAAATGTACGCTGATGATGTAAAAATATACAAAACAATGAAGGAAGACCAGGACACCCACTCCGTTCAAGCAGCTCTTGACTACATAAGCAGTTGGGCTAACAAGTGGGATCTCCCACTTGCACCAGAGAAATCCTCTTTCTTACCTTTAGGAGCGAATAATACGGCAACAATACCTGTTTGTAAGTTACAAAATGTTGATCTAAAGGTGGTTTATGATGTCCGATATTTAGGTTTCTTAATAACTGAGAAGCTCAATTTTGACATGCATTATAAGGCCGTGGTCAACATGGCCAACTGTCGTACATATAATCTCTTCAAGGTTTTATAAAGCAAAAATCCTGTAACGCTTTTACTTGCTTATAAAACATACGTACGACCCGTAGTAGAGTTTGGTACAACGGTTTTCAACCCGGTCAAGAAAAAAGACATTGATATGTTGGAGAGCGATCAGAATAATTTCACCCGAAAACTCATAATGAGATGCTTTCGCATAGATTATTCGCAAATCCCAAACGGCAGAGAAAGAAATAGGATACTTGTACTGAAATCTTTGGTGTGTAGAAGGAAGATTGCTGATCTCAAAGTGCTGTTCAAGATTCTCACGGGCAAACTTCACATAAGCCCTTCACATTTCTTCGGTGGTCAAGTAGTAAGAACAAGAAGAAGTAGGCTCCGTCTGCAGGTTCCTATTGCAAAAACCACGATCAGATTTTCATTTTTGACATATAGAAGGCTGCGGGAGCTCAACTATCTGCTTGCGGAGAACGAAAATCTCCTGTCCTTATCCATGCATGTCTTCAAGAAACTGCTGCTGACTAAATTCTGCTGTTGACTAAATTCTGTTCATAGCTGCCTTCAGAATTACAGGTGCCTCTGTCTCTGTCTACGTCTGATTGTTGTCTTGTGACTTTTTTGGTAGAACTTGTTGCTTTTTCTCATTTGTTTTGCGCGTGAGTATCATGCTTACGCTCTGAATAAATCAATAAATAAAATAAAAATTTGTATTGTCTGTCATGGAGGGTGGACCGCTAGTCATGTTTGCTCACCAGCGTTGTCTGCTCTGGGGAAATACCCAAATGACCAGAACGGTAGGGTCTCTATCTGGCAAGTAAGTCGCGGGACAGAGTCCTTCAGTCTGCCGTCTATTATAGTCATGCCCTCGCAGAAATTTCGAATATTCGGATGGTTTCGAATGCCCGCAATTTTCGAGTATTCGAATACGAATACATTTGAAAACGCGATTTTTTAAATAATAAGTATTTTTTATATACTTGTCATTATATTAGAGTGATTTCTCGACAATATCCCATACCCTGTCAATTCTCTTTTTTGTACATGCCAGCGGTCAGACGGAATTGTTTCTATCAAGACCATCAGCTTAATTGGATCCATGCTGATATCAGCGGCCAGCTCATCCCGGATACGGCTGAGTGCTGATCGGTCCCACGAGGTGTGGATGTTGCGCTCGATCAAACGGCGCCGGTGGTGTAATGGCGTAGTGCATTTCCGCCCGGTCAGAGGGAGGTGCGGGTTCGAGTCCCGCCTGGCGCTAGAAGTTTTGATCGCAACAAAACATCGTTGTGACAGTGAACAAGGAGGAGTTGTTGGTGATGATGATCTTTCTCTTTTTGGAATTTTGTTGATATTCGACAGAAATCAGCATGAGCCAATAAAGGCAATACAAATTCTTATATAGCAAGACATTCTTTTTCGACCGACATATAACACTGAGCAAAAACGTCCTACCACAGAGCAAGAGCTGTCAGTAAAAATAAATCTTCTCCTTCGGACGTTCCTATTTGATTGCCTAAAAATCAATAAAGGACAAGTGAGCAAATAGGATCAACACGTATTCTTATAGTACAGAACATCGTCTTTCAAATTCTATAAAAAAACTGCGCGAAAAATTCCAAATCTAAGCGGAGAGGAGCTGTCACATGTGGCCGCTTTTCACTTTTTACTTTAACCTAAAAATTGATAAAATTTAGGATAAAAAATGAAATGCAATACGTGATCTGATCTGATAGAGCAAATCATTCTCCTTCGAAAGCTGTATAGCGCTATGCAAAAGACCGCGGCGAAATCCGCAGTGAATCGGTGAAAAAACGGCGGAGATTTATGGGACAACCTAATAGTACATTGTATCCGATCGAACATCATCGAATAATTTTATGATTCGGACAACGCTAAGTTCGCGGACCGTGGATTTTTAGATGTTTCGGATAAGGGCGACTTTGCGAGCCTCTCATTTTTGGATGATTCGGATCGGGATATCTGAAAATGATTCGTTCGGATCCATTGTATCCTACTATTATAAAAGCGTTGTGAGTGTAACCCGCACGTGCATGTATGACCTGTCAAGGTTACCCTCACGTGCAATTAATGAAAATGGACGAAAATTGGCGGAAAATGGTCAGATTGAAAAAAGAGGATGGAAGGATTCGATCGGGCGACCAATATCGATGGACATTATCAATTTTTTGACAGAGTTGTCGGTTTTCACCCAGATTTATTCTATTGGAGTGGGAATCACGCGACTAGGATGGCCGATGGATCAACCTCACAGCAGGTTGCAAGGTTCAGTCGGACGACCAATATCGATCGATGGTATCGATTTTTCGATCGGAGTTGCGGGTTTCCACTCAGATTTGATCCATTGGGGTGGGGTCACGTGACCGTTTCTTGGAAAGATTTGCTTTCGCTCCCTGGAGTTACTCCAGTATTGTATGACTTCCGTCGCCTCCGACTTGGCACACGCCACGGAGGCACGGTCGGCCATGGGAGACGGGTTGCTGGCTTTGCTATCCGATGTGTAGATGTGGGTGCAGTGTTCCCTTAACCGTAGATTTCTTAGTAGGCTTTGTATTTTGTATTGTATCGATAGTAATAGTCCTCCATAAACTTATAGAGTTAATAGCTTTCTACTTAATCAATCAATACGGTCTATCGATCCCGTGTCTGTCGAAAATGTTGAAGGGTGTGAGCCAGTCAAATATAAGGGGGGCCGCCAGAGTCGGGGCCCCGAGAAAGGGGGGGGGGGTAACCCTGGGGCAAGTGTTGAGACCAGTGCTCACTGCAGGGTGTTTCATGGAAGAGTGTTGGGACAGAATCATGTCTTAGCATCAGGGCACAATGGATCCACAGAGGGCCTATGGGCAACAATATCGCGTGGCGTTAGAACGAGCACCCTTAGCGAGCGGCGGATCCGGAAGGGCTACAAGTCGGGGCGTGGGTGGCGTTCCCCCTCTCTGCCGATGCTTCGACGGGGAATGGCCACCCGCGTCACGACAAGTATTATGGCGTTCGGTCGGGATCTACAGCAAACTGTATCGACCGACCGAACAAGATCTGTCGACTTTATCAATTTTTATGTGGATTAGACCCTCCGGAGTGGATTGCACGAATGCGCTGGGCGGTGAACAAGCCTCACGTCAACCGCTTTGAGGACGTTACCTACCCCTATCCTATGAGATAAGCGAGCCCAGTTTTCCCTCTCTCATGGGGGCCGAAAGGTCAATAAGCCAAGTAGTTTTGTCTTCGGAGTCTAGGGCGAAGCCACAAGCGGGCGTTTGGCGGCCGGGAAGCCGCTGAACGTCTGGTACTGTACATAAAGGAGTCCGTCTGAATCAGTGTCACAAACCTGTGTAAACCGTGGTACCTGCCAAAGTGCCCCAGACGCGTAATCGCCGAAAATAGGGGAGAACTGGCGAAGAATAGCCTGATTCGACAAGCGATGGAAGGGTTCGATCGGTCGAGCAGTGTCGATCGGTAATATCAATTTTTCACTTGGCATCGTTAGTTTTCGCCCAGATTTAATCCATCGCGAACATAACTGTCGATGGATGACCTCCGCAGCAGGTGGAAGTATTCGATTAGGAGACCAATTTCGATCTATATTATCGATTTTTCGAAGACAGTTATCGAATTCTGTCGACTTGCCACAGGCGTCGACAGCAAGCATCCTGACTCAGAAGACATGTTGTAGATGTCATGCGGTGAGCGTCCGGATTCAGAAGATGTGTTACAGTTGTTTCGAAACGACGGTTTTGATCAAGGGACGTAACAACGACGTCGAGCAACGGGGATCGCGATGCAGAATATACATATGTCGCGCCCTATATATGTGGGAACGCGTCTGTGTATGTTGCATATATGTCATAGGGAGAGGGGGGAAAGGTTTACTACTAGAGAAATTAGTCGATTACGTTCGCCCCGTACTGTAGTATCGATGAGCCGAGCAAAACCTACTGATTCTATCTGATTTTTTGCGGAATAGATTACCTCGCAGTGGCAATCGCACGGTCATTTATGGTGTGGACAAACTTCATAGGCATCTTTTTAATCCCTACCCTACCTCATCATGTTCTACTAGCCAATTCTACATCATGTTCTTGGCACAATTTCTACTGTAATAAAGGGAAGAACAAGTAGAGAAGAAAAGAACTGCTGCGGCCAAGGTGTCGTTAAGGTGTGGGCAAAGTCCAAAACAGACGTCTGGCGGCCAGTAGGCCGCTGAACCTCTGGTATAGGATAGACCTACATGTTTCCGATCTATATAATGAATTGCGTTGGCCAGGCAATGACATGTAGCGCCTTATCCTTCTCAGACGAGCTGTACCGATTCGCCGAGGGGTATAGGTAAGGTTACGTTGTCCTGGGCGCGACCTGAACCAGAATCTCTTCGAGATGCTCGGCGCCTCCTTCGACTGCACTGCTGCGACCAGGAATACCCCCGCGAAACTCCGTAATCTCTAACCCCTCTCTGTCACCCCTGGCATTTTTTGGGAGAGGTGGTGAGAGTTGGAGATTTCGGACTATTGCGTAGCTTGGCGTCACACGGAAAATTCATATCATTTATCTATCAGAACTCTCCAAAATAATGAACATCGTCGGCAATATTACACTTTTCTGTACACAATTAGCACCTCTGGTTAAACGGTATTAATAGTAATGCGTTGAGATTGAGCATCTGTGCAGTGTTCGCTAGGCGAGAAGGAAGAACACTGCCCACGGGTGGTCCCGAACATCCTACGACGCGACGGAGAAGAATGCGTATCGACCGAGGCACGACAGCGACTAGATCGCATTCTCCGCCTAAAAGCCAAAGGATGTTCGAGAATTAAGGCACTGGGACATTCGGTGTTGGACGGACAAGACGTATTTAGAACGAGTATGCAGCGCTCATATTTTTGTCGGCGATCTCCTCCTCCAGGATGCGTATTCTCCGCTCGTGCTGTCGCATGACCGCCTTCATCTTGGCCAGATCGGACAGCAGCTCCTCCATGTTCGTTGGTCCCTGAAAGAAGGTGCTCGAAGAGATGAAGCATCAAGATCAGCGCTAGTTTTTCATAATTCGGGCTACGCAATGGCGTATTTGGCCTACGCAGTAACTTGCGGTGGCCAGCCAAGTGAGAAGACCTTGGTGCAATGTCCACACACAGGAGCTGCTGCACTCGCTCTACGACGTTTTCAAATAGACCTATTTTGGCTGACGCTCTGTAGTAAACACAGGTAACACAGCATAGTGTCGCACGCATCTCTATTATGCAGTCGTGTGAAGAAGTATTCTTCCTAAATATACGTGGTTTTTTAGAGGTAGAATTTTTAAACTGAATTGTGGACTATGACCATTGACTGCCTCTGGACGAACTTCGCTTCGTGTAAACGAAATCATCTAATCGATCAACATCGATCCGTGCGAGAATGGCCAATGGACAGACTTTACAGGTAAGTAGGCAGAACAGCATCGGTCATCCAACCAGAACTGTTCTATGTCATCGATCTCCGCCCGGCTTTCAGTGCTTGGACTGGAAGTGACGCGGTTGTGTTGACTGCTGAAGCAGGAATCACACGGATATGCCGTCGGGCCGGCCTCAAACTCGACCAATTTAAGGGGAGGGAGTGTGAAAAGGGGAAAGAATTAATGGGCGCCCAATTGAAAAATCATGGGGTGCCAAACCCAGCATAATTCTTGCCAGGGGTGAGTTAGACAAGGGGTTGGGTGGCTGCGTTTCCTAGCCCATGGTTTCAGTAGTGGTCTGGTTTTGGTGGGTTATATCAAGTGTGGGTTGTTGGAAAAGACTGGATGCAGTTCATCATGGGTGACGTGAAGAAATGACTTGATCCTGTCTGCAGAGCTGCTCTCAGCTTGAATGGTGAAATAAAAGTCGCTGATGCATGCCCAAAACGTCTACTGGACTGCGGAATCGCATGAAAAGTACATCGACTCACCTCCAGACTGCTGACGCTCATCCGCGCGGAGGGGGCGGCTTGGTGTCGATTTGGAGGAGGTGCGAGGTCTTCGGCATCCGCTGTACGAGCCTGAAGCAGGGAACTGTTTTTGTGAAGTTGAAAGGGTGGCCGCTGATGTCTAGCTTTCAGAGAAAAGTACGGAGTGTGGAAGTTATATAGCTACAACACCCTGCAGAATAGGGAAGCGGCGGTCCAGATGAATTTCCATGAGCGATTCTCTGACGTAGGGCGCATGTGCATACGAGAACTAATGTGCGCTGCTGCTGGTGGTTGTTGAAACCGTATTTAAAGAACCACTGGTAGGGAAGGCCCACAGTATGCTTTCCGCCTCAGCACGGAGCAGATGTGCTTCACAGGGTGTTTCAAAACTGTAGGCACTGTTCGAACGGACACTACACTGCTGCAAGTGAAGCTAATGTGAAATTTTCATGCTCGCATGAAAGCGCGGGAAAGTTGAAACTCCACGGCACGTGAACAGTCAGGATTTCGCCCTGCTCCGTTCTAAAACTCCATATTTTGCACCTGATTGGTTGTGAAGGGAGAGCATGTTTGTCACAATTTGACATAAAACATGGCAGCAACGCACAAAGAATTTTAGGCAGAATAGGTGGTCTCAAACGTTCGGTCACTGATCGAGGAACCTTCTTTCTGGTAAGGTCATCAGCTAGAGTTGCGACTTAGGCTGAAGAGAAAAAAGAGACGCTGCTGACTGCAAGAGAATAAGATCGCGCCACGCACTCTGAAAACCTTGCGTGTAGACGTGATTGATTACGCATGTTATTGAACACAAGTAGCCAAATTCACTGCTAGCTTGCCTTATGCTCCTCTTCTCCGCTTTAGACATAACGCCCTAGAGCCGAAGCTGGGCAGGAGAAAACAAGCGGCTTGGGGAGCTTTCAAAAGCGTCGCAGATGTCGAGAAGAAGACGAAGAACGTCCGACTCCGTGTCCACCTACCTATTCGACTCCATTGTTCTTCCTAACCTAGGCCATACGAAAGCAGGATGAACACGCGAGCAACGTCGCGCAGCGGGAAGCGAGAGGACTCACGCAAGTGAAAGAAGGCCTCCGGAGTCACGAGCTTCGAAGATCAGAGGTGCTGTCGCATAGGCAAAATCGACGAAAACTAGGTGGATTCCGCTGGATGTCAAGAGAACACTAGGACGCTCAGCAACCTGTTGGTCTGACTTCTTCATGAGAGCCTTGAGCAAACGGAATGAAGCCCATCGTGTCTCTAGAGCGAGGAGGATCCAACGGAGCACTCTGGCACGCGACAGGGACGAATGGAGAAGCCGGTGACGTCCGGTCGAGCAAATCGATGATGAATGGGACAAAAATTGTGCCACACGAGGTTTTTAGGCGGACTCTTTATTAGCAGGGCCTGTCGTTTCGACGTCCCGTCCTCTGCAGAGGTCCAGCTCCACCGATAACGGCATTTGATCGTCCTATTGATGACCAGTAAGGTTCTAGCACGAAAATTTCCCTTATGTCTTTGGATTTTTTCTTCTAATTTGTGAATTTACTACAACATCGTTCATCAAATGGGCGCGTGTAGCGCAGTCGGAGGAGGCGCGACAGTCGCGTGCACCCGATACCAGGTTCCTGGTTCGGATTTCCCGCCCAGGCCAACCAAGCCTTCCATCCCTCCGGGGTCGGTGGATTGGTACCAGACTTGTCTGGGAAGGATAAAGCGCTGACTTGTTCATCGGCTGGCCACCGCAAGTCATTGTATGGCCAAATACGCATTCATGTCGCCTCCACGACATCCTGTAGAAGTAGAATGCGCTGGCGCATCCCAGAAGGGATTGAGTAACGCCGTCTTTTATCCTTTTTATCCTTATCGTTCATCAATCCCAAATATGCTCTACAAAGATAGTAAGAAATTGAGAAACCCAAACACATTCGAACCCCAACTAATCTGCTGTACAGCTTTCTAGCGTGTGCTTCAAGAATAAAATCGAAATGGTAAACTGCAGAGAAGACGTCGAAGAGTGTGAAGAGTTCCACTTCGAAGAATTAGGGAATAGTAAGACAAGATGGATCACCGTTAATAAGGGACGAGAAATGCACGTCTAAATACACGTGTTCCTTATGCATTTCCTTTGAAGTACAGAGCAGAAAGACTTAACAATTGAAATCTCTCAACTTAGATGGCAGAGACAATTATTCAGTTCAGAAAAATTTGCTTCCATCAAAGTTTGGCCAACGATCCGTGGCTGTTTATTTAATCCTCAGCTGTTCTCTGCAGGAAGAACAAGACCTTTTGGGACAAAAGGAACCGCTCCATGAAACAGGCAGATCTATGAAACCAAGCGATTCGCGGTGTCTACTGCCCGGCCTAAATTCTTCGTTAAAACATTCTAAAAAAAATAATACTCATGATCAGCTCCTTAAATAACAGCTTAGGCAAAGTTTGGATGAAATTGGTGATCCGTATCCCACGATCCTTACCCCGTAATCAGGCGAAACGTCAAAAACAGATACCATATTGGTGACGATGACCATGAATGACCCCAATGGACGAACTTCGAGCGAAAAACGGTCCCAGTCGGGAAATTGGACAGCATTGGGAGGTGAGGAAGCACCATCCAGTCAGGTCGCATCGAATGGTCATGACATTCAGAGCGTACGGTTGGTACGGTGATTGTTTGACGTGTGGAGACCAGTACACTGTGCTCTGCTGATTATGATTGGCTGGCGCGTACAACTTCCCAATGCTGCCCACCTTCGCGACATAGATCCGGTTGTTCGATACTTGGAGTCATGAGATAGTGCCAGCTCTCTTCTCTGGCGACGTTTTTGTTGCGATTTCACATGGAAAGCTTCGATTGATCGTATCGGGTCTTCTTCGGCAAGATTTTGACGATGTGCAAAGATGCTGAATTTCCAGAATTTCCCAAATTGAGTCGATCTACTAACTCCCCACCATATCGCTTCTCTATCCACTGCGACACGCTCGGCTACCTTTGCTGTTCACAACGCACCTGAACACAGGCGTCTGTCGCAAACGAGGTAACGTAAAAATGGGCTGTCACCTCGTTCCCCGATGACCGCTGCGGATATCGGACACATATGTAGAATCGGCGTTCGAAGATGTACTCGTGGCATACAGTTCATCTCAAAGCGGGATCCTTCCCTCGTATTGGAGGGAGCAAAACTGCCAGAAAGTAGGCCGAAATAGATGTGATAACGTCTTGATCGACAATTGAATGAGAGGGTTTCTTGGGCTCTGTGCAGTGTAGGTGAGACTGTGATAAAAAATAAGTCCTCCAAAAATTACAGGGCAAAATGACAGTGAAAGGACCATGAAATTCACCTGATCTCGTTTGATTCTCTCAAGCTCAGCGGCAGCTCTTCTCTGACCTGCAGTCTGCGCGCCGCCACCGCCATCCCTTTCGGCGCGGGATCGCAGATTAACCTGAAGCACCGCTAGGCTGAGCGAACTTAAGGTTATCTCATGGTCAAAAAAAGGAAGACCTACTTGCTGCTTCGGAGCTAGTTGTTGTGGTTGCCTTTCCCTTTCTGGACTTCGCCGCTCCTGGTACTGATGTGGGGGCGGCGAGCGCTGCCGCATCTGAAACTTCCACCACATCATCGTACTCGAGTCCTGCCAGTAGCAGAGTTCCGAATCTCATCGTCTCTACTTCCGAGCGGAATTCAGCCTTCTAAGAACGGGACATATATATTTGGTTCCGTGGTACTTGTTTTGTTTGCAACTTGCGTTGAATTCATTCAGAAATAGATATACCCAAATGACCATACTGTTGTATGATTTTAGCCTTCGAAGCTGATATTTTTCCAGGCTCTAACGAAGGCTAAACGGCAGAAGCATTAGCAGAATAAATAAGTTGACACTCAGGAACTGGCTGTATCCTCAACAAAGCAACAGTAATAACTATAATAACAATGCCGAGATCCACCAAAAGTCGACCATGGTCACTCAAACGACGCTGCCGTCGACACCCACCTGGCTCATCGGAACGATTCCCATGTCGTCGTCGATCACCGGTCGATGTTGCTGATGTTGTTGCGGTCGCGGAGACGGCGGATTGGATCTGAACGGCACAGATCAGGCACGGGCCACAACTGTGCCCAATAGCTCAATCGCTTCATCAGTCGGGACGGTTCCTCCTCACTCACAACTGGGGTGATGGTTGTTCCGTGTACGACCTGGCAGGCGCGCTCTCGGCCCTGAAACATGGGGAATCATCAGCTGGGACTGGCTGCACGCCAGAGCACTCGACGGGAACTCACGCGGTGGGGGCGAGCTGGTTAAGGATGTTGGCCTTCTTTGCGACCTGAACAGGAAGATGTGGGTGGAAGAGGAGAGTATGGACATAAATGGGCTGAATGGCAGAGCAAGAGCTGACCTGGACTTTTGGCTTAGCCTGCGCCGCAGCTGGATTCACTGGCATTGTGTTCGGCACCGCATTTTTACCTAAAAATAGCAAGACGTGCCATTAGAAAAAGGGTGCCTATAAGGCGGAGGGCGCGTGCCCATATATAAAGAATCCTAGGATGTCATCCACCTACTACACCTGTGTCATATTTGGCCGCATCCTGGGGTTCCTTCCCTTTCCCAGTCTAACCTAAGCAACAGCCTTCTTTTTCGCGCACGGGCCTCTGCCCCATACGCTACGTATTCTTCTTTCACGACGACAAAGAAACAATTTGAATTGGTATTTGGGCCGCACAATGGCTTACCGTGGCCAGGTGGTGAACAAGCTCATGTTTTATCTTTATCAGACACGTATGGCAGTCACATATTTCAGCAGGAGGTAAGGCGAGGTTAGAATAGGTGGAACCAGAAATTAGGCACTGATTCAGTCTGAATGCGACAGTAGGCGCTTTCTTAAACTGAGCCACCGGCCCTCAAAAGCAGTAAAATAAGGGGAACCTGCACTCAGAAATAGAAGTGCTTTTCCAGATCTTATTTGACCTTTCACAGAAGTAGGAAGGTAGGTTTCACTTCTGACCATGAACATTGAATGATAGAAATCAAATAATCGGAAGTCGAGAAGCGAGGTGAGCGTTTTTAAAAAATGTATAACGAGGGGCATGTGCACGGCTTGCTCCCACGTTCTTCACAAAGGTGCTGTACCCAACAGTGTTTTGGGTTGGAGTTCTGTGGGAAACTGAGCATGGAAAGTGACTGAGACGGCGTCGCTGTCTCTTTCTGGTCTCCGCCTTTAATGCATCATGCTCTGTTGGGCTGTCCTTGCTTTCGCGTTGTCCGTGTGTGTGGTCATCGATCATGCCCCATGTAATCACAGCAATATACAGGGTACCTTTTTCACGTGAAATTGTATGGGCACTTCACGTCTAATTTGACACTCCTCTAAACAATCTTGATAATTCTAAAACCAAAGTGAACGTCTTCTAAATCGAGACGAGATTCTTACAGGTTAGAAAACTGCAGACACTCCAAGATGGTTGGAATAATTTTCTTCTCCAAGTCAAATATTGTAAAACTTTCATTGAAATTTTTTACTTCAGCTGCCCGAATAAATGTAATAATTTTACATAGGTTTTATTTTTTGAGAAAAAAAAATGCAAATTGAAGTTTGTTTTAAAGCGCAAGAAGGCAGTAGTAAGTGCATAAAAAGTGCATAAAAAATATCGCGCCGTGTACTCGATTACTTCGTTCTTATTTGATTGGTAGCGTAAATGCTGCTTATATGAAGCATCAAAGAGGTCCTTTACAAATATTTTTGTTGTATCGTTTGAAAATGTAAAACTCCAGCCAAACAGAAAAACATTCGATTAAAAATCGAGACGTTTTTGTAGAGGCATGGCGCAATCTTTTAAGAATAAAACGAGGCCATCTTCCTATTTTTTAAAACAGCCTTTAAAACATTATTTTGCGTCAAAAAAAGGAATTTTACAAAATTTCAAACAATGTGTTCACGTATTGGGCAGGTGAGTTAAAACGTAAAGGCAGTCATACTATCCTTTCCTTAAACAGAAAGTTATTCTAACCTTTTTGAAAAGCCTCTAGTTTGATGTGGAAGGAGCTCGTTTTCATTTGGAAGATGTTCAGTTTGATTTTAAAAGCGAAGTGCTTGTTTGGAAGAGTGCCCAATTTTACCTGAAGATTGCATATAGTATTAGATAATCAGACGGAGAACTAATGCACAGAGGATACAGTCACCAGGGGCCGGATTCATCAACGACATCAGCAATTTAACGGAGAAAATACAGCCGAAATCCCTGATAGCACGACCTAGTAAGCGATATGGTGAAATATTTCAGCCGGGCTATCAGGATTTCGACTGTATTTTCTCCATTAAATTGCTGTAAGTCGTTGATGAATCCGGCCCCAGGAGTCTCCAGGAATTATGTAGTCACCAGGAATAAAGAGAGTGATAACAGCGGGTTTTCCTCAGTTCCTACTGAGAATAGCCGACCATTCTCCTCTTTCGAGATATCGAAGACTCGTATTTAATGCTGTTTATCGCCAAAAATTACGAGTGCTAGTCGACTGGTCTGTGCTTTGCCCTCCCTAGACAGCAGGTAGCAATTGGGGCTTCGAAGGGTTAGAAAGCCTGGTTATCCTGGGCATGAAGCAATCCCAAAATCACTTTGGGACAAGTGAAAGGAACTGAGCTAGAAAACTGGGTCTACACCACCAACTGAACTCGAGTAGCCTTCCCCAATGGCTGGATCACCCCGACTGAGCAACAAACAGTCCCGCATACCGTCCATGAATTCCTCCGCGGTGAGCGCTGGAATCGTTGACCTCGTGTCCGGGTAAAGATCGTGCTGAAAGCCCTCCACTTAAAAACAGGGTACATCAACTGCTTTGAATATTCTAGCGAACCTGGAAGAGGTCCGACTTTCTCGGCACGAAGAACTGCAGCACGTCTACGACACCTTTCGTTGTGAGCTTATAGATTCTGAGTTAGAAGCAGTGAGGGTGCTGTTAGAGTTACGTAAAAAAAATTTCCACGATCAATTCACGAATCGTGAAAGCAGGACCACCCACCTGTTGATCTCGTTCTCCTCGGAGCTGACCCCACGTTTGCTCTGGAATCCGACCGCTCGCTGCGGTTCGCTGGTTGTGTAGGTGTTGATGTAGTGCATATAGGGGTACTCCTGATTCACTTCATAGTAGCGGATCGCACAGTCACCCTGAAACAGAAGCCGCTGCATGCTAGACTCTATACAATGGCCCAGCTAGCCCTTAGCCCTGAGGGGAAAAGGTGTTGCTCCAAGACCGTGCCCATCTATTCGAGATCACCGTCCTTCCCGAGCTAATGTGCTTTTAAAAACCTGCACGCACATTAGTTTATCAACAGTGGTGTACCATAGGCTGTTGATCCGACTGCCCTGGAGCACGCACGATCCTAAAGAAATCGAGTGGCCTCGCTCAACCTTATCCACGCCCGACGGTGGTCCACGGTTCTGGACGGCGTAGTCCACACTTCCTATCTTGGAAGAGTCACTTCAGCGGTAATCGGAATCAGATCCTTGCTCCTTATCGGCCGCCTCTCCTCAAAATCAGAGGGTGGTTCTGCAGAACTTCTAGGATCTGATGAAGCTATTCTTGGCAACGCAAAGAAAGGTTTATGCCAAAGACAAGCACTTTCAGTTCGCCACGCAAATTCTTCATAGGGTGGAAACTGCATTGACAATACTATCAGGTGAAACAGTTAACCGCTTCTACAAGTCTTATTTCAGACGGCTACAAGTCAAAGCCAATCATTTCAGGAAGATAGGACAACCTAAAATATGCACATCTTGTGTTTGTTTCTTGTCAAACCGTAGGCAAACGAGTCCTCCCTCGGTGGAAATTTGCAAGATTTAGAATCGTTGAACTTGAGGGGTTTATGGCACCTAGAAGTTTACAGAAAATGTTGGAAACAACATTTTCAGAAGACGCCTAACATACTATGCTGAGCTTTAACCTATGGGTAACCGCGACCGTAAACAGTGGAAAACCATAGAACCGGAAGACGTTGTGAAAATGTCGACAGAATGAGGTAAGCTCTTTTAGCAACCCAAGAGCACCCTGAGACCAAATGCCCGAGGTGGTGCTGTCATTTGTTAGCTATGCAGAAGGCCCCAACATTGATGTCGCTGGATATTTGTCAGCCACTACATATCAGCTATCTTCGAGCAGTTCGAGTCCGGAAATTGTTAGAAGATGGACTAAGCAGAAGTAACATTATATCCTTTGTTCACATCGCCCTTAGCTTGGCAGAAGAAGAGTGGTTCGTAGTGAGCAGTGCAAAAAGACAGTGAGGAGCATTTTCGATACGCTCGCTGGTGCAGGATGGTGATGGGGTTTTACGACTAGAGGAAACCAACCTTTCCGCACAAATAGACCAAACCGGTGTCCTCGTCGTAGAAGGGAAATAGCACTCCATTCGATGTGTCCAGCTCTTCTTCTATGATCGGCTGCGAGAGGTTATCCTGAACAACCAGCCTTAGTGCGCCTTCCATGTGTCGGCTGCTTTTTGGGAGAGAAAAGTTAGATGAGCGTAATGAGTTCCCATGCACCTTCCATTTCCCATGGCATTTTATGTACATTATAAGCATTAGCTGTCCAAAAACAGTGGCGTAATCCTGTAATTCTTTTGTCCGTAGCCCGAGAGATCAAGGTTATACTGGAGTGCTCCCTGTTCATCTCGAAAGTGCGAGTTCCGTTCTAACAGAGAGTGAAATATTAGGTAGCACCGAGAGTTTCTGTATTTTTGACTTCTAATATCAAATGATCATAACCTTGTATTTCAGCCATAGTAAAAAATGTAGCAGTCGGGGTAGCTATTTATAAGGGGGTATCTCTGCAGAAAGAAGCCGCCAGCAACAATTTTATAGTTGTGAATATTTAGACAGGAAGAACTTATGAACTTTTGAAATAGTTTTTTTGTATGCTCTTATACAAGGTGAAATTTTTCCTCGAAAAGCTTACTAAGAAATTCGGAAAAAAAAATAGAATTGTGGGAGCGGAGTGTCTGTAGATTAAGCAGAATAAAGGAATAAAGAATAACTTCCGCTTCCGAATACTACATTTTGCATGTTTGAATTTAACGACATGTTGCCCTGCGTTGCTGATCGGATGGGTAGGAACACCTTGTCTGACAGAGCGGTAGAAATTTTCAGCGGATTTTCAAACATTGATTTTAGATTCTGATAAGAATCTAAAATCAATGTTTGATGTGCTGCTCTAATTTAATAGTTTTTCTTCTAGGTTCCACTTTGAATTGTCCCAATAATAGGTCATCACATTTGAAAAGGGATCACTTGAGGGTCACCTAGAACTTCCACGACAACTTTAGGAGACCAGCTCTTCTTTAATTTTTTCGCAAACCTTTTCACGTTGTTGGCCATAACGCTCTCTTCATAATATTTGGTCAGCTCTAAAAATTGTCGTTCTTTTCAAATTAAGAAAGCAAGCAGGTAGCCGTTAGTACTCCGCTTGTCGACGCCCCGGGTTCACAGTGTACTGGCTTGGTGCACGTCCTTCTTTCTCTTCTACCGTGAGGCGACTCGGCATACTATGCGCTGACTATGAGGAGAATAAATGGGTTGCGCCTCAACCTATTTTAATGCCGGCTTTCTAAGCATAAATCCTTCCTAACGTAGCATCTAAATATCGATTTAATCTCTTCATGGAATTTTCGACATTCAAGCCGCAAAAGTAAAGCTCTGTGACGCAAAAATCGGTCTTCAGAGTTCTCGCGAAAACTGAGCTAAACTCTTCAATTTTTGGGGACATCTTGCACATTTTATTCGTTTTCTCTTCCAAATCTCTTTCTCTACATAATGGTACCAAACCTCTCTACAACTCATCGTTCAAGAACTTAAAGAAAGTCGGGAACATTTAAAGCACTGAAACGGCGGAAAATTTCAACCGGACCTAATATTTTACAAAAAACGTGAAGTCACTTGGGGGCCTGTTTGGGTTGAATGCCCCACAACACCACCCGAATATTTTTGTTACATCTGTTAGAACTGTGGCAATATACGTCACGTAGAAAGAGGCGGCGATGATTGAAGTACTTCTTCACTTCGGGGCGCTTCACATTGCAGAACCAGACCATTCATCTACATGGGATCAGCGTTTCGATTCGACTAATCTTGCGAAAGCAGAAAATCTATCCTTCAATTGTTAGATTTGACGACAAGGAATCTGAGTGAGTATGTGGACATGTATTGAAATTTTAAGTTTTCACTTACATATCATCCAGCAGAGCACAGTGAGCACCTTCTGTAGCGAAAAGGGTTAACCATTATACGTTGTCACACTGGTTAAACAAAGGGTCTCTGCTGTATCACTGCTGGTTTTTTCGTGCGTCATTTGAAACGCTTCCCTTTCTCTATAAATTTTCTTCCATTCCGTTTAGACTTCACTACTGAAATAGGCGCTCGGGGTAGGATAAATACGACACTATCGTATCCATTCAGACCCTGTTTCTCCTACATACGTGTCAGTCTTTCTAATTTTCATAGGTTCATCCGTATTCATCAGCTTCGAGATTTCTTGAAACATGAAATCAAAAATAAAAAATATTGGTCAAGAAATTGGCGCTAGTTGCATGAAAGTGAAATATATAAATTAAAGTGTAAATAAGAGAGCAAAAAATCCTTATAATGCGTTAAAATTTGCGTCAGATCAAACTGTGAAGGAAAATGGAAAAAATTGTTTTGCATCGCAATAGTTCGTTTATGTCCCGAAACGGTTTTATTGACCTACGTGAGTTATCAAGGTTCAGGAAGCTGATGCTTAGAAATAAGCTGTTTCTGTTAGCTGCACAGTTAGCTTTCTAGGGAGGAATGCGGCACTGTCTACAGCAGGTGTCATCGTTCTGAACGGTGCAGTTTTATGTTGGTTCATTTCGTGTTCAAGCCAACCAGACGTTCAATCCCGCCAGTTGAATTGCTAGCACGTGTGTAGAAAGAATAAGAAAAAGACAATGAGTTGTTCCTCGGCCATCTATGTCAGTGCGGAGAAAGAATAGGCACTCAAAGGCACGATATTCCACAAGTGGAACCCCTAGCGCCCTTAAAAAGATAGATCAGGTTTGATCCCTTTCGTTAAAATGCTTTCTACGCTAGGGTTGAACAGCTAAAATGTAGTCGGAAGTGGAAAACCGTCAGATTGTGACCGTAAGCCATCTTTCGGAAAAAACTTTCCTTCACGTGGAGATCAAAAAACTGTCGTAACTGCAAGGTAAGCACTGTAAGATCCAAACTGAAAGGCATCAGAATCCAAAGGATAATAAATAAAGGTCGGTGTTAGTCAATCTCTTGCGGGATGCGCCGCGCATTCCACCTCTGGCGACAATTTGGATGCGTGTTCGGAGCACAGTGACTTGCGGCAGAGGAACACTTCAGTATTCTAGCCTTTTCAGACAAGTCTGGTACCAATTCATCGACTCTGGAGGGATGGAAGGCTTAGTTGGCATGGGGGAGACACCTGAACCAAGACCAGGGAATCGGGTGCACGCGACAGCATGCACGCATGCGCTCTCACGCGCCCATCAGTGTTTAGAAAAGCAGTTCTTGGGTTGATCACATGCTCCAACGTCAAAAAATGGATGCAAAAAAGTTCAGAGGGATCGCAGAGGAGGCGAACAAGGTGTGGGCACAAATAGACAGACTCACAGGTGCTCTGAGCGAGTACAGGCGTTCAGACCTCTTGGTGAAGCCGGTGGTGATCACCCTGCCGTCACGGACGAAAATCGCTCGCTGTGGCTTCACGCCCTCATGCCCCATACCCTCGTGAAGCACTTCGCCGCTGCGAGTGTCCAGAATTCGAATCTTCTTATCCTGAATCATGACACATTTGAACGGCGTAGGAAGAGGTTAGGAAACGAGCCGGAAAAATGTAAAATACGCGTCTCCGGGTAAAAAACAGGACCACTTTTGCGAGAATCATCAGCCGTCATCAAACACCATCATAAGTTCAGCTTTGAGAATGCTCAAATGAGCTAGGCCTTCTGTCATTGTCGGCTAATTTTAGTTCGTTGTGAAAAACATTAAACATGAAGTGTTCACCTCCATTTAGCAATGACACCAGCTGTGGTCTGGCTCATACCGGGTCCGAGCCGAGCTTGTAACAGGACTCAGAGAAAGAAGGAAGTACCTTGCAAGTAGTGACGAAGTGCGACCCGTCGTAGTTGAAGGCGATGCTCCAGATCTGGTCAGGATGGCCAGCGATTTCCAGCAGGGCCTCACCGGTGCCCACATTCCAAAGAAGCAGCTTGTTCTCACCGCCTTGAAATGCAGAGATTATAGTTGCGCCCGAATGAATACTCGAGCATTCGAATTCGAATATTCGTATTCGAACGTTCGAAAAAACGCGATTTTCGAATGTATTCGAATTCGAATTCTCGAAAAAACGCGATTTTCGAATGTTATTCGAATTCGAATGCTCGAAAATCGTCGCTATTCGAATATATTCGGTTATTCGAAATTTTTGGGAGAGCACAACCATAGTAGAGATTAACAGATGAACAACAGGTTAATAGAATTCTTCAGCAAGGTAGAGTCTGCCCTTATTGTCTTCATCGACATGTGAACGCAGTTGGAGGAGGCGGGGTTCCTGCGTGCACCTTGAATTGACTCGAAGTTCAAGTTCAGCCCAGATCTACTAAGCGCCTCAGCTTTGCGTTCCCGCTGGGGTCCGTGAATTCGTGCCGGACTTGTCTGGGAAGAACAAAACGCTATGTCGTCCACTACCGGCCATTGCACGTTATTGAAGGCCACATGCGCAGCCAAAAGATCTCCATAATC
Organism: Heligmosomoides polygyrus bakeri; assembly: GCA_947359475.1. Classification (NCBI taxonomy): domain Eukaryota; kingdom Metazoa; phylum Nematoda; class Chromadorea; order Rhabditida; family Heligmosomidae; genus Heligmosomoides; species Heligmosomoides polygyrus. The sequence continues at coordinate 37,378,069 of OX375867.1, forward strand.
CTATGCTGCAGAAACGCAATACGTGACGCATCCCTGACCCTGATGTTCGATGCGTTGGTGTTTCCTTCCACGAGCATTGCTCTCCTTTCTTCATACATCGCTAATGAACTTTCGCCAAGGTCACATCGTGTTGAACGGTAGAAAATTTTGGGAACTTCCGCTTTTTATTCAGTGTTTAGTGAGAGATTCTTTTGAAATGGTTGTTTTGCTTTGTAATCGCCTAGCTCTAAAAGAGTAAAATTCCAAAGTGAGGCAGACGACCCTCAGTCCTAGTACAAACTGTAAAGGCGTAGAGCATTCCCGCCCGGTCAGAGGGAGGTGCGGGTTCGAGTCACGCCTGGAGCTAGAAGTTTTGATCGCAACAAAACATTATTGTGACAGCTTACAACCTCGATACCAGCCACTTGAGGCTTAAAGAAACTGATTCGAGTACAAACTGTTTCTCAAATTCATGAACCTGGTTTCTGACTGAAATAAACAGCATCAAGATACATCGAAATGACATTTCTTCAAGTGGTTTAGAGAAGTTGATGAAGGGAAAATGATCAGAAAAAAGAAAGACAGAAGAAATTCGGACAACGATAGCTGTGCATAGATAGCTGTTTTTTGGATAAAAAGTGCAGGTGAAGCGAATACTTGAATAAGAACATGATATTTTTTGAGTGAGGGAAACAAGGATAAAAGTGGCTGCGACTAACTTGTTCTAGGTTTGTGAGGCCAGTGCTTTTGTGTAGTAGGAATGCCGTTCTTTAGTTTTCCCCAAGGCAAGAGAAGGTGCCCTTTCGGTGCGATCGACCATGACGAGGACTTGCTTATGACGCAGCGGCATGTGTATCATCATTCAATGTTCGCGAGGTAACGAAACAGCGCCGATGTTTTGTTGTCTCGGCTTCGCGCCGAAAACATCTGCAGCTGTTGTTCGCCGCTAGTCAACAACGCGTGGGTTTCATGATCAGATCAACCGAATCAGTGGCCAATTGCACTGCAAAGTCCATACCGAAGAAGTCACCCTCTAAACCGTCTCCCAGTGAGCCTGCGGAGGACACCGTCGAAAGTGAGAGGATGTTCAGCCCTTGAGCGAGAAACGTGGAGCTCCTCTCTGAATATCTCGCCCACTGACGTCCTGTTGGAACCGAATCAGTCAGTCGGTGTCAGTGCTGCCTTATGAAAGATAAATCACTGACATGTCTATCGGTTGGCCGAAGCCTGGACCTCTGCATCCCTCTGCTCTTGTTGCTTTTATTAATAAAGTTAAAGTAAATGTGTTAATGTAAAAATAAATGTCAACGAAATAATAGGTTCGTTAAGCCACCCTTCTTAGACGGACTACATTGTTATTACATCTCCCCGATGGCTCGACAGTGAAGAGGGAGATGTCATAACTTTTCAGGAAGATTAAAAAATGTGATGGTTGCATATAAAAATTAAAAATGAATTAGTTCGTTCAATTCTATTTTATGTATTAGATCGTTGCACATAAAATGAGAGGGGATAAAATTGTGCATGGCATACTTAAGTCACTAAAAACAAATTCAATCATCGATATGCTGCTAGCCTACAAAGCATCTGTTCGGTCTGTGCTTGAGTATGGTACCACTGTGTTTAGCCCTAAGTATAAGCGTGAAATCGCTAAGCTAGAGTCTGTGCAAAACAGTTTCACATGAAAGCTCTGGATAAGAGTACACGGCTGTGATTACACCATCACTCCCTCTGCCGCTCAAAGGAACAAGATCTTCAAGTTGCAGTCTCTTGCCTGCCGAAGAAGACGATACGATTTAATCACAATATATAAGTTGATAAACGGTACTTTGGGCCTTCGTCTCCGAGATTTGTACACTGTATCACCTTCCAGCACTAGAGGTTGTCAAAGTAAGATAAAAATACGGAGAGCTGGAACTAATGTAAGATCGGCTTTTTTTTTACAAATCGGGCTGGCTCTGAGTTCCTAAAGTTCTCTAAGAAAATCGTTGTGCCAAATTCATTGAGGCAATACAAAATGCTTATTGACCGATATCTCCAAGAAGCCTCTTAGAAGCTTGCCGAGTTGTTGGTGTTTGTACTAGTTATCGCAATCTGTGTTTTCCTGTTCATTAACATGACCTTTTTGTTTGTTTGTTCGTTTGTTTTCGTTTTAACCTGCGTGATTGTTCACGTACAAAATAAATAAATAAATGGCCTATTTTGACTGAAAACGTTGACAGATCATAACTTTGCTTGGAAGCAATTTTATTGAACGAAGTAAGCACCATTACAATTTATACACTTTTCCCAAAGCCACGATAGCTTAGACACTCCATCTTTGTAAAAATTAGAACTACGAAAGTTAGTAAAACATAAGAAGTCATCTTGGTTGCTTTTTTATCCTTCACATAGGGACCTAAATGCTTTAGAAAATGATAATCGGTAGTGGATTGCTGGATGTCGCAGTGGCAATTTCGGCACCGCTGTGATAGTTTCTCCAGTCTTAAAGAGCTTGTAATGGACTCTACCCAGCCATTGTCCATTGTACGGCCAGCATGGCCTTCTTTGGATGGAGACTTGGTTCCGGCATCTCCTTGGAACTCTCGTTCTTGTTCAGCCATTGTGCAGAGCGACGGCAATCGTCTTGAAGGATCCATTTGCCGTCGCATGTCACGAGCCTGTTCAAAAAAGGCTCCCTAAGATTGTGCAGCCTTAGCGAAACACAGGTGTCGTGGCTCTTCAGCATCTGCCCGGCGGTCAGTTCGCACGGGATCCATTTATCCAATTTCTTTAGGTTCCCGATCGCATTTGAGTGGTAACTGATGGTGCTGCCATCAACGCCGATGTGCTGTGCTGGCTCTCTTACAGTTTGACGCGGATCCGCTTCCGCTGTCGCTTTGAGTTGGTCGTCGTTGAGGAATGAAGGCGGCCTACCTCGATCTTCATCTTCGAGAATTTCATCTCCAGTCCGAAACCTTTTCAAAAAGTGGCGAATTGTGCGTTCTTTAGCGAAATCCTCCGCAAAGGCAGCGTTGATGTTACGAGCTGCGGCCGCGGCGTTGGGTCCACATTTCATTCATATAAGTAGAGCACTCGAATATCACGTTGATCCATACTGCAAAAACGAGGTCAAAAATCAGGCAGCTAGGCAGGAGGAAATTGGCTCACAAACTTTATGAATCGTAAGAAAGCGAAGGTTCTACACTTTCAGTGGCTATCTATGTACAGTGCCTGAAACGGGTACATTCATAGCTACGAAAAATCAGCCAGAAATTGAGATAGCAAAATCGGTCATTTCAGATTCAACGACCTGATATTAATGAATATTTAGAAAAAGTTTTCGCTTTTTGCTCATCTATCTCTGTTTCTACCGTTTTGTAGTGTTTGTCCATAAATAACAAAAAGTTATAATGTAAACGTAGTTGCACATGCGAGCCAGCTTTTAACCTGATGTTTATCACGAGCGGATATCACTGAATTGATAAGCCATCACTATTTCGTAGCCGTCAACACCGCTCAAGTCGCATTCGACTCGAGAATGAGAGGTCCAAGTATTAGGTTGTCCCATAAGTCCCCGCCGTTTTTTTCAACGATTCACTGCAGATTTCGCGGCGGTCTCTTGCGTAGCGCTGCATAGCTTTCGAAAGAGAATGAATTGCTCTACCAGAGCATGTATTGCATTTCTTTTTTCATCGTGAATTTTGTCAACTTTTAGGTCGTTGAAGTGAAAAGTGAAAAAGTGAAAAAGTAGCTATTTGCGCACTTGTTCTCTCCGCTTAGGTTTGTAATTTTTTGCACAGTTTTTTTTTATAGCGTTTGGAAGATAATGTTCTGTACTACAAGAATAGTTGGTCCTATTTTCTCACTTGTCCTTTATTGATTTTTAGGCCATCAAATTGGGACGTCCGAAGGAGGATGGTTGTTTTTGCCGACAGCTTCTGCTCTGTGGTTGGACTTTTTGGGTTGGTGTTATATGTCATTCGCAAGAAAATGTCTTGCTCTATAAGAACATGTGTCGCGTTTATTGATTTCTATTGAAAATCAACAAAATGCCAAAAAGAGAAAAATCGTCTTCACCAACAACTCCTTCTCCTTCTTCAGTTGTTGATATTCGACAGAAATCAGCGGGAGCCAATAAACGCGACGCAAATTCTTACTGAGCAAGACATCCTCTTCCAAACGACATGTAACACCATGCAAAAAAGTTCAAACACAGAACCGGAGTTTTGGTAAAAATTCGGGCGGAAAAGTCGGAATTCCCAATTTAGTGACCTAAAAATCAATAACGGACAAATGAGCAAATAGCGCTAACACATATTCTTGTAGTACAGAACATTGCATTCCAAACGCTATAAAAAACTGTGCAAAAAATTACAAACCTAAGCGGAGAGAACAAGCGCACAAATGGCTACTTTTTCACTTTTCACTTCAACGACCTAAAAATTGACAAAATCCATGATGAAAAAAGAAATGCAAAACATTTTCTGATAGAGCAAATCATTCTCTTTCGAAAGCTATGCAGCGCTATGCAAGAGATCGCCGGCGAAATCTGCAGTGAATCGTTGAAAAAAACGGCAGGGACTTATGGGACAACCTAATACTAGCGGTTTGGCTCCAAAAGAAACCTCTGAAGGTTAGCACTAAGCGGCGAAGTCAGCACTGTAAAAAGGTCACCGACAAACAAGCTACGGAGCCTAGGAATGTATCTTTATGGCAGACAAGATCATTAGCGTTTTTGTATAAAATGAACATCAATTTCTCTAGCAAGGAAGAATGGAAAACCCGTCTAACTTCAGCACGGAAGCGAACTCTAGGGAGTAGCGTACGCACAACAGCCGTTTCCTCCTCACATGGGATACATTCTCCGCCAACTTATTGGTGGAACTGTGGACCACAACTGAAACCGGGAAATATGCGTGCTGGTGCAGAGTGCACAGCAAGTTAGCTTGAAACCCAAACTACAGGCTCAAGCGCAATAAACAGAATATACCACCGACTCTTGGTGAAGGATGTGAAAGTGGCACCAGGTGCTCTCATCTGCTGACACCCCTCACATTCAAAGAAGAGACGCATATCAGCTTTTGCAAAGAAGGAACCGACAACCGACAAGATGGGAGGCAGAAAACGAACCAGCTGTGAGCAGCAGATTGTTGGCGACGGGGTGCCAGGCGAGCGTGTTCACCCTCTTCTGATGGCCGCACAGCTCGACAACCGGCTCGCTCAGGTTCCGCATCAGACCCTTTTCGGGAATCAGCCAGACCTGCAACAAACCACTGCTCAATTTTTTCAATTTTTTTCGATTTTCTGCCACATGAAAGCGTGAGGTTAGCCGTTCCGATCCGTTCATCTGTGCGCGCACAATGAATAGCTGCTGGAAAGACATTGCAACAACCGATCAAGATCGATAACAGGGCGCTATAATGATCGATAAATATTGATCGAATACGGCACATGTCCCGAAGGTGGTCAGCACTGATGGGTGGGAGCGCGCCAGCGAACAATAACAAAACAGAGCACAGACCGAACACATGCCAGCCGATCAGGGTACCGACTGTACAAGACCGCACTGAATGCCATGCCCATTCAATGCGGTCCGATTGGATGGGACGTTCCCATCTCCCAATGCTGCTCGTCTTCGCGACATATACCTCGAGTACTACGGCGTTGTGTTACGAAGTCGCAGTTGGCTGACTTTTGATCATCAGGTAACATGGCTGTAGTACCTTAGCCGTAGTGTCCTCGGAACAGGAGGCGATGACGTTGTCGTTGAATGGACTCCATACCACTTCCAGGCAAGGCGCCTTGTGAGCGTCGACGAACGGGTAGTCCTTGTCGATTCGGCCTACCTGAAATGCCTCTGTTTTATTCTGACCTGGAGCCTGCGATCAGTGTTAACCGTAAGGATGTCTGAGGGTTTCTTACTCGTCTGCCTCAGAGATGCGGCAAGAAACAAGGATGTTTGATGACTATGTAGGGGTGATGGCTCTTGCTACCTTGTTTTTTCACTCCGTGCACTGTTGAGGCACTGCAGGTGTACGTGAATGGCAGGTTTCGTTTGCGAGTCCGCGTAGATTTTCGGTTCAAATCCGCTCCCAGGATCACCATTTGTTCAGCTGAACTGCTCGCAAGCAATATTTGCAGGCACTTATGTGCGCAATTCTGCCAGCGATTTTAGACAAACACGAACAGTGTCGATATATGATGACCAGCGTCCGACCTCAAGACGCTACAACAAGCACAGCGTCCAGTGCACTAGGAAGCTCGCTCGGAAATTATTTTTCAAAGGGAAACTCTCGTGGCTGTCATTTCTTCAATCGATTTCGCAACAAATGATGTTCACCGTGAGTTCAAAAGAACTTCGAGTAGTGAAAAAAGTGAATGAATACAGAAAGCAAAAATCAAAACAGAAGACTGAAAACAACATGAATATTACAGTGGAAACCATTTCCCCGTCGTTTCTTAACATTTTGTTCTGAATTTCGCTAAAAGTTTTTTTGCACAGTTTTATAGACGGTTCGAAAGACGATGTTTTGCTCTACAAGAGCATTTGATGGGTATTGCCGTTCATTTTAAGTTTCGTTCACTTTCAGAGCATTATATTGGGATGTCCAGAACACAAATTACTTTTATCAACAGATCCCACCCTTTAGTTAATTTTCTGGAGAATGGACACTCTTAATTCCTGAATATCAACGAAAATCGAAGTTATCGAAACGAAAAACACAACAAACGCTTTTGTAGAGCAAATCATCCTCTTATGAATGGTATGTAACATTGTGCAAGATCTCAATTTCAAAGCTGTCAGCGGTCATCTTTTTTTGATTTTCCACTTAAATGGCCTAAAAAATTTACAAAGATCGAATGGGGGCAGGCAAAAAATATTTTCAGATTAACCGTATCGTTTTCTTTCGAATGGCATATAGCATTATGTAAACAGTTTCAGCATAATTAAGAATAAAATTTAAAAAAAACGGTGATACTTATGAGGAAAGGTTCCCAACTCAAAGTGAGGTTTTGCGATGCTATTTTGACAGGATGTAGGGCCGTGTGAGCGGAGTCCAGAGTTACAGTTGCTTTTGCTGAAGGCTATCCTTAAGACAGGGAAAAAGGTGTGAAAACGTGTGCGCAACACTCATCAAAACCCCTATGACATCTCGTGAGGTGCGTCCGGTGGCGCAGTCGGTAGCAGTGCGGCCTCGTAGGAGCGCACCGGAGGGCTTTTCAGTTCGAGTCCGTGTGCTGCCAATATTTTTGCACATATTAGTTTTTGTTATCACGCTTTCTCGTGGTCACATGAGTCAATGTTATACCATCAATATAACATTGACTCCTGTGACCGCAAACCAAGGCTGTCTATTTGCGCCTTCATATGTGCTAGTTTTTCAACGATGCGTATCTGCACCATATCATTTCTCTGGACATAAAATGTCCCGTCTTGCTCCCCTTTTAGTCAACAGCTATCGCTATCGATGAACCAAGTAAAACACACGCGCTTGTCACACCACCAGTGTCCTCCAAAAGCCAGTGAGGAACACTCTTCTCATTCTCCAAGGAATGACCACATTTCTTCGTTGAACGCGTAATCCATGGATGTAGAGAAAGGTCTTGGATGAACATCAGGGATGGGCGGAATTTCTTTTTTCTGTTTTCTGATTCTTTGGGCAAATTTTTTCTGTTTTCTGTTTTTTTTTGGGAAAATGGCCAAAAAATTGATCAGAAGACAGAAAAAGGGCGGCGAACAAAATTATATCATGGAAATCCAATAAAAAGCATCCACAAGATATTATAGAACCGTGGGTTTCATTCCAAAATAATGTTTCTGGAGCATTTTAAATAGCAAGCCTGTGGTATTTTCGGAAGTGCTCGTGTATAAATTGTCCTGGCTCGGATTCCTCGCCCAGATCAACCAAGCCTTCCATCCCTCCGGGGTGGGTGAATTGGTACCAGAGTTGCCTGGGAAGGATGAAGCGCTGACTTCTTCATCGACTGGCCACCGCAAGTCATTGTATGGCCAAATACGCATTCGAATCGCCTCCACGACATACATTTTGTAGAAGTAAAATGCGTGGCGCACACAAAACAGATTGAGCAATGCCGTCCTTTATCCTTATATGGTTATAAAGTGGAAATTTATACAGCATCTGAGCCTTTGAGCATACAATACCTATGCCTCCGTCTTCCCATAGATTAGCTCCCAAAGACTTTCGATAGGAGACCCAATGGGTTCCAGGCAAGGTGCTTTACTTTCTTGCGAATTCGCAGTGCTTTAACATCGAAGAAGACTGGTAAGCTAAAACGGTTTTACTTTGATGCTTACCTCATCGACAGTCCACCCCTGTTTGTTCAGTCACTTAAAGAGCAATACATTTTTAATGGATGTTTGTTGTAATCAAAATGCTCGGAACAGATGTCTTCTTGGTAACAGGCTCAGGTGATTGCCCGGTACTAATATTAGGTTGTCCCATAAGTCCCCGCCGTTTTTTCAACGATTATTATTTATTAATATTATTATTACGGTGTTTAAGACACACGTCATAAAACGAACAAACACAACAAACATAGAAAAAACACCCAAACACCATTAGGAATATGCTCACCATAAAAGACTAATAACATAACCATTTCTTCTTCACAAATCGTTTGAAGGAGCCATAGACCTTCTCAGTTACTTCAAAATTGTGTTTTAGAGCTAGGTATGAGGAGGCGGCCCTGCACGTAAAAGCAGAAGACCTTACGGTCGTCTTAGGAGTGCGGTAGGATATCTTTTTAGAATCACCTCTCGTTACCGATGGCAAAATCTTATAAAACTGCGAAACATCAACGTCCATGATCCCTGATAACATTTTGAAGATAACACAAACGTCTCTTAGCTTCCTACGCGACTCCAACGTGTGGAGATTGAAATGTTTGTTTCTTATGCGTGAGCGAGGTATCCTAGAATAGAGGAAGCTCCCAGATCTAAGCAATATTTTCCTCGTGTAATTGTTTTGAACCTTCTCAATAAGATTGATATCCTTCTTTTTGAGAGGGGAAAAAACAGTAGAACCAGTTTCGACAATCGGTCTAACGTATGCTTTATAAGCTTGTAGCAATACAGCGTTGTTGCGAGTGGATAATCCCCTAAAGATCTGGAAACTACGTGATTGAGCCTTTTTCTGGATTACCTTTAAATGCTCAGAAAAATCCAGCTTTTCGTCATAGTAGAATCCTAAGTCTCGTACCGCTGTAACTCTGGAGATGGGGTTGTCACCTATTTTATAATCTAACGAAGCCGATGAAGATCCAATTCTCATAAACATAGTTTTTTTCTGGGGATAAAGGTAGACTCCATGTGCTGGACCACTCCTGCGACGTATTAATAGCAGTCTGCAACGAGATTTGGTCCTCAGATGTTATAATTTCTCGATAAATCTTGATATCATCAGCAAACTGTTTAACCACAACACCACTGCCGTTCAGTAGGCAAGGAATATCAGTTGTATAGATGATAAATAATAGTGGAGAAAGCGCTCCTCCCTGAGGAACGCCGCTCATGACCTGCATGCATCTACAATACCGCCCGCGTCGCGCGGTCAAAAAGACGGTTTGCGACGGATTTTTCCGTCGCAAACCGTCTTTTTGACCGCGAGGCGCGGGCGGTATTGTAGACAACGCGTTACCCACTTTTACCTGGAAGGACCTCCCACTAAGCAATTCCTCTAACCACTTACAAATCACTGGATGAACACCAAGTCTAGATATCTTGTGCAGCAATTTGCTATGACTAACACGGTCGAAAGCCTTCGCAAAATCAAAGTATACTACATCGCACGCCTTTTTCATGCCCAATGTGGCCGTCCAATCATTAATGCACTCTAAGATATTTGTTTCAACTGATCTCCCAGGTATGAAACCATGCTGACTCCTTGGTATCATTCCATTAGTCATGAGGTATTCAAAAACATGATTTTTTAAGACCTTTTCGAACAGCCTACAAAGGAATGATGTGATACTTAAAGGCCTATAGTTATTGACATTATTCGCAGGCTCTTTTTTTCATTACGGATTTGGCCGGCGGTCTCGCGCACGGCGCTATGGAGCTTTCAAAAGACAAAGACTTGCTCTAACAGAAAGTGTATTGCATCTCTTTTTTCATCCAGATTTTTGTCGGTTTTTAGGTCAATGTGAAAAGTGAAAGAGTGAAAAAGTTGCCATTTGCGCAGTCGCTTTTCTCCGCTTAGGTTTGGAATTTTTGCGCATGTTTTCATAGCATTTAGAAGGCAATGTTCTGTGTTACAAGAATACATGTTGGTCCTATTTGCTCATTTGTCCTTTATTGATTTTTAGGTCATCAAATTGGGGCGTCCGAGTTTTCCGTCCGAATTTTTACCTACAGCTCCTGCTCTGGGGCGGACTTTTTTGCTCAGTGTTATATGTCGTTCGAAAAAGGATGTCTCGCTCAATAAGAATTTGTTTCGCGTTTATTGGCTCATGCTGATTTCTGTCGAATATCAACAAAATTCCAAAAAGAGGAAAATCATCTTCACCAACAACTCCTTCCTAAAAATCAATAAAGGACAAATGAGCAAATAGGACCAACACGTATTCTTGTAGTACAGAACATTGTCTTAAAACTGATATAAAAAACTGCGCAAAAATTTCAAAACTAAGCGGAGAGAAAGAGCTGTCATAGATGGCCACTTTTCACTTTTTCACTTTTCACTTTAACGACCTAAAAATTGACAAAATTCAGGATGAAAAAAGAAATGCAATACACATTCTGTTAGAGCAAGTCTTGTCTTTTGAAAGCTCTATAGCGCTATGCAAGAGACCGCCAGCCAATTCCGTAATGAATCGTTGAAAAAACGGCGGGGACTTATGGGACAACCTAATACATAGGTGCTAATTCCACCACGATAGAGATTTTCCAGTTTTTTCCTAGTGAGCGCTGAGTGCGCTGCTCGCTCGGAACTCACCTTCGAAGGTATTCTGCTGGCGAGCTCAGTGGACAAAAAACTCTACTGCTGTTTATCCACTGAAAGACTTTTTCCCCAGCACAGCCGACGCTAGCCCAGCTGTTTTTAAACTCTCATTATGCCGGTTGAGAATGAATACCTCCTGGTAACAACTTGTGCATCTGCTGAACTAAGCTTCATACAGCATGATGGATAACACATGGCGAGATTCTGGTTGTCGCTTTCCTCTTCAAAACGTTCCTTGCCTGATCGAGTTTTGAGTGTAGATCGCTAAGGTTGTTCACCTCCAATGAGAACTGACCCAGGTCGGAGTTGAGCTTCGTCCCCTTGATGCTGCCTCCGCGGAATTAGCTAATCCTCTTGCGAACACCCCCTTCCTCTCTCGCAGAGTGCGACTTATCCGTTCGCTCTCTTCTCTCGCGCTCAGCTGGCAGCTAAACGTCATTGTCGACGCAAACATCGGCTGGTTTCAACGTTTGCGAATCCTCCTGGCGGGAAACTCCGCCCAAACAATCTCCAGGTCAAGGATCTCGTCTGGCTTAAGACCAACAGGATTGGCAGACAGTGCATTTAGCTGCCTCATTGCTCAATTTGTAAGGAAATCTATACAAGTTCCATAATTGAAGGCTGTACGAGTCACGGCACCCCTTAAATAGGTGGTTCGGAGGACAAGGTGGCCCTAGAACCCGAAATGCTAAACGCTTTTCCGCAACGTAACTGCCGTGGTGGATAGTTTGTTAAAAAGAAAATTCGAGAAGCAGCTGCCGAGTTGCGTGAAACCTGGATTTAGTCTTATTTCGAGCGTTGAGGACAAAAGTGGCGCTCAATCTGAAGAAGTGTTAACAATTGCTCCAAAAAGGTTCACAACTGATGACCTTCAGGTGTCTCAATTGCAACGATAGGAGAATACCAGGAGGTAAGACTCGAGGCAACGGTTAAAGCGACATATTTGGACGTAATCTGTTACAGGTACAGAACTGATTTTTATTTGCCTGCGTGACACCTACAGGTGCATCAGAGGAGCAATTTCTAGCAATGGCAGGAATCGCCAACTTCCTTTTTTCACCTAATGCATGAAGCAGACGCTTTTTGAACTCTCTTTCCCTCTTTCTCTCCCTCTCTCTTGATCACGGACGAATACAGAAAGCGGGCGCGCTGTTTCAGGTTGTTGCCAGAGTCACAGTGGCTGACAGCTGATATGGGATTGCTACTAAATTGCTACAACAGTTGATTTCCTCCCATAGCGTCTCCCTCGTCATGTATCGAATGAGAACACAAAGCCCAATGTCAGTTTTGGTAACTGATGGGTGATGCCTTCAGAGTTAACGTCTTTGCGTAATTTTGGTTGAAACAGCTTTCGAACTCTGAACGTTTGTCCGCCTTAAACCGGGCAGGAAACATTCTCATCAGCTTCACGGCAGCAGCTTTTTGTTGCTCCATAGGCTCAGCTTTTTCGCAGGTTACGTGACATAGACAGCAGGCTGACGGAACACATGCGCTCACGAGCGAGATATTCGACACAAGTACAAGAATAGGTTCATTACGTCGCTTAGCGCAAACGATATAAACAAGTGGATGCGAGAAACATAAGAGCAATGAACATACAAACTTGCTTATTAACAGAGAGTGATAAAACGACTATGAGAACATAATGAGAGGAAGCTGTGGCTTCAGTAGGAAGTTCGGACTTTATGCTTGAAGCATCTAAGGTTCGGCGAAAAATTATCATTTTCAGTAGATTTGAGGCATATGGAATCTGCTATTTTTATTAAGCTCGGTCATTAGTGAGATTTTAGCCCGATCAAATGTAGTTTTAGTCAAATCTATTTTTTATTTTCAAATACTTTTTATTTATGCATGTTTACATTTTATTTATTTATTCTTTATTGAAACGCAATTTAAAACTATATATATATATATATATATATATATATATATATATATATATATATATATATATATATATATATATATATAAACACTGTTGCGACATGGATTAGGTTGCCTGTTAGGCAACTGTTCTTCGCGGACCAATCTTACAAGGGACGTCATGAGCGTCCCGTGGCAATTTTAAAATTGACCTATTGAGGATTGAAGGGGGACCGTAAAAGAAGCACCGCAGCGGTGTTCGAATTTCCTGCGGACACTTGGGTAGGTCAAAGATTGCAAAAAACCGTTTCTCTTCAGTGCGGGCCGATAAAGCCAATCTGACGTCTGGAACTGCCATGTCTGGTTAGAATCTATCCTGCAAAAGGTTTGGGGCTGGAACAATAGCGGAATTACAGTGATTTCACAATTTGCTTGTTAGCCGTACAGTAACCGAAGCGGAACATTGAGGTGCGCCGTTCACGAACGTAGCCCCAGCAATTGGATGGCCGAGTGGATACGAGGTAGGACGAGTAGGAGGGGGGTCAGGGGTTCGGATCCGGAGGGTTGTTCCTGCATTGCTGGGTTTGCCCGATCCGATTTTATCGATGTAATGTGTATTTTGACCACGGTATTGTACCAGACCGATACTGCAACCTTGTTTCACAACTCCAAAGATCGAGGAGAAAATGAAAAAATTGGATAAAAAATCATTTTTATATTTATTTATCTATTTATTCATTCATTTATTGTTTTTAATTTCATTATAATTTATTATATTTTATTTATCATTTTTATTTTTACTTTTATTTTTGATTAATTAATTTATATTTATGTTTTCGACCCCCCTTCGACTTCTGGAGAGAAAGTGTAACAGTACCAATCTGTCTTCTTCATGCTCATCCAACCATATTGCTAGTGATCTCACGGCCGTCACATACAGCAACCTCGTCAATGTTACAAGAAGACGTAACACAACGAGAAGTCTACATCCTACGCTGCGTTCAAGTCAAGCTAGCATCACGAACGAGAGAACGTCAATGAATAAACATCAGACAAAAAACTACCTGGAGTGTTTCCCCCTCATCAGCACAATCATTATCCCCATATATAGCACTTTGAATTATGCCCCGAAAGGCATCTGCTGCGGCGCTCTCCTTACGAATAGGGACAGAGTCGTTAATTAAATAATTCAAAATGTAAATATAAATAAAAATTAATTAATAATTAATTATAATTAAAAATTAGTTAATTATTAATTAATTATTAATGCGTAATAAATAAAATAATAAATAAATAATAAACAAAAATTAAGATATATCTTCTTTATCCATTTTTTCAATCTCTCTTCGAGTTTTGGAGTCATGAAGTAGTGCTAACAGGCCCACTGTCAATGCCTGACGAAGACGGCCAAGATAAAGAATATCATCTATTTTGTAGTTGGGATAGGGCCTTGCATGCTACCGAGGAACTGCGAAGTCTCCTGTCTCCTCATTCATGATGTTAGCTTGACTTGAACGAAGCGCAGGATGTAGACTGGTCGCCGAACGATGACGATGATGGGGGTAGTATCAGGTCTCCTTGTAATAGTGAGGAGGTTGCTGTATGTGACGGCCGTGAGATACAGTAGCAATACGGTTGGTTGAGCATGAAGGAGGCAGATTGGTATGTCATACTTTCTCTCCAGAAGGCAAAGAGGGGTCAAAAAAATCAATCGTAAACATAGTAATTAATTAAATAATTAAAATATAAATTTAATAATAAATAAATAATAATAAAATATATTAAATAAAATTAAAATTAAAAACAATAAATTTAAATTTAAACAATAACAATAAACAATGAATTAATTAATAAATATAAAAACAAATCTTTTTTATCCAATTTTTTCATTTTCTCCCCGATTTTTGGAGTCGTGAAGTACCGTCGTGCTGACAATCCTACCGTCAATGCCTCCTCAATGGCCAATCGATCTATGTATTATAAACGCTGTTGCTTTACTTCTTTGTTTTTATATCGTAATATCCAGGTTAAAATGTCAGTATGGTACAATACCGTGGTTGAAATACATGATATATCGACAAAATCCGACTGAGCAAGCCCAGCAATGCAGAAACACACCCACTGGATCCGAACCCCTGACCCGTTTCCACTCGGCCATCCAGTCGCTGCGCCTTTGTTCGTGAGCGGCGCACCTCAATGTTCCGCTTCGGTTACTGTACGGCTAACAAGCTAATTGAGAAATCGCTGTAATTCCGCTACTGTTCCAGCCCCAAACCTTTTGTGGATAGATTCTAACCACGACATGGCAGTTCCGGACGTCGATTTTGGTTCCTAGGCTCGCACTGAAGTCATACGATTTTTGCAATTTTTGACCTACCCAGATGTCCGCAGGACATTTGAAAGTCACTACAGTGCTTCCCTTACAGCCCCCTACAACCCTCAATAGGTCTCTTTTAAAATTGCCAGGGACGCTCATGACTTCCCTCGTTAGTGGACGGCTCGGCTCAATCGTACAAAGCTCAAAGTTCGTAGTTAATAGTTCGCAATAGTGTTATAAATAAATAAATAAACATAAAAAGCGACGCCTAAACCCCAGTTTAGACGCTCAAGCACCAAACACTTGTGCGTGCCGTATGCCAAATGCCTGAGCTTTTAACATCCCAAGCATTCCGCTGTTTTCACTTCAACGGCGAATGCACATAGGAACTAGACATTGGATCCGACACCGATTTTCCGGATAATCGGATGATTCGGATAGGCCATTTTTTCAAACCACGGATCTTCGGATGATTCAGATGAGGGCAATTTTAGAAACCTCGGATCTTCGGATGATTCAGATAACGCCATTTTCGGCCGAGCCGGATTTCGGATATCCGATTCGGATACAACCGGATAAGCGATATACTAGGGGCACACAACCTCCTAAAAACGGAACCCGTCAGTAACTCTGCGTTTATTTCCTTGACCAGTTGAAGTCACGAGCGCGAAAAGCAGCTTGGAGCGCCTCACCTTGAATTAAGTGTTTATATGCCCTGGTAGCAAGGCACATGAATGCACAGTTACATTATATCTGGCCTAGCTTATTTCACCAATGGAGTGGAACACACCAGCGCTACGTAAAAGATGTCGCATTTGGCTGCCTTACGAGGGGAGCCCTCCGCAGAGCTATGTTGCGCTTCGAGAACAAACAAAACACAGCTTTAGGACCCAATGAGCCAATACCAACTCAATAGTGAGTTGGCAATGCACAGCGAAGTCTTGTAAAGGACAATAATGAAACGATTCCGAAACGCCCCGCAAGAAATTTCTCGTGCTCTGAAAAGGGAGGGGTCTGAAGCGTATGTCTGAATGGAGAGAGCGAGTCATCCCACCATATCCCATATATAGGAACAATCGCCACTCCTCAATTAGTATAAAAATGTGTTTCTTTTTTGCCAAATCGATAAGCCCGAGGAATAGAAGGTCTTTGAAGTTGCAGTGGAATTAGCGCCTCACGAGTTCGGGAGTCTTGTACGCCCGCAATGCCGCCGGCGGGAAGCGGCTCGTAGCGCGATGGATAGCGACGTTGCTCCATGAGAGGGAGGTAGAGGGTTCGACTTTTCTGCGTTGCTGCATCTTTGCATTTCAACTTATTGTATGATTTGAGCGATTCTGACATCTGCACCATTTTAGATGTTTGCTGTGCAGTGTTTCCAGATGTATGCCGTGAGAGCAACTTTGTTGCCACTTGTTTATTACTGACCGGTTTTTTTAACCAAAACTCAATTGGAAAGCTGTTCAACATAACGATGTATGAACGTTTAACATCAGTGATACACAGACACAAAGTGCATGGAACATAAGCACTGGTCACAAAACGAGCAGCGCATAAAGGCTACTGGCTCCTCACAGTTTGCTTCCATATATGGACAAATGAGATCGGCTCCATATGCGAAATCCACTTTAAGACGTTCCCTTTCCTCTGAAACAAGAGTTCCAGCCGAAAACGTTATCATATGCCCACTGCTTGCCAGCCTTTCCACGTCTATCAGCTCATTTTGCTGATCCCAACCATCTTCTGGTTTTCCACCACTTCCAGCCGATCGTCTTCGTTAACTTCAAGTTGACGTGCTTCGAAGTCTTTGGGTATGCTAGCCATCCGTTCGGTCAGGTTGGTGTCATTCCCATGAAGGCTGCTTATCTAAGGGTGGACCACACTTCAGCGTGAGCAAGTGGATCACCACTCGAGCATCGGCGACTTTGTTGGTGTTAGGTTCTAGAGAACCTCCAGCAAACTTCTGATTTCCAGATGACAGGCAAAGATGAGAGAAAGAGTGTATTGATGCCGTTTAGGTCAAATTCCGGGATCCACAGACTTTCTCGTTTTAACCACATGTGACCTCACATCATGGTCTCCTTTGAAAATCCGAGCAGGGTGGTTTTACCCGAGTAATTGGCCGATGTATGGAAACAGACTGAGAGGAGCCTGCAGCATTTATACCCTGCCCATTGTGTCCAGTGCTGCTTTATGCACATTGTACCTGTGTATCACTGGTGTTGAATATTTATGCATCATCCTGTTGAGTACCACAGCATGCAGCTGGAAAGTGCGCAGAAAACATCTGAAAATGGTATAGACGTCAGAATCCCTCAAATCTCAACCAATCATTAAAAAAGCAGGAATGCAGCAGCGCATGAGGATCGAACCCCGACTTTACTCCCATGAAGCATCGTCACTACCCATTGCGCTCCGAGCTGCTTGCCGGCAGAGGCATCGCGGTCGTACGTGAACCCAAATTCGTGATGAGCCGTTCAATTGTGCCTTCAAGAACCCCCACTCCTTGGGTTTAACGACTTGGCAAAAATGAAACAGATTTTATGCTAATTGAGAGGTGGCGATTATTCCTATTTAATAGGATGACTCCCTCTCCTCATTCAGATAGACGCTATCAAACCTTTCCCTTGTGAGAGAATTCCCGCCAAATGATTGCAAATTTGCCCGAAAAAGTCAGGTTATCAATGGCGCAGAGTTTGCCAGCATGGCGCGCTAACCTCCTGTTATCCGATTTTTATCCGATTTTATCCGAATCATTGCGTTTTTCAGAACCCCGGATCTTCGGATGATTCAGATAAGGGCAATTTTGAAAACCCCGGATCTTCGGATGATTCAGATGAGGACAATTTTAGAAATCCCGGATCTTCGGATGATTCAGATGAGGGCAATTTCCGACCGAGCCGGATTTCGGATAATCCGAAACCGGATAAATCCGGCCGGATATCCGAAAATACATGATTCGGATCCCATGTCTAATAGGAGCCAACGGGGAATAGAAAGTGGACGGGCAAAAGCAAAGGTAGAATGCTACGGCAGAGCAGGTGGCTCCTCTGTGAACCTGCATAAATGGATTTGGCGTGCTAACATCCAACATGTGCGCTTATCGCTAAGCGCCTTTGATATAAGGAGGCAGTGCATTCTGCTCGGCACATCAGCCTAAGCACCAGCGTTCACCGTCGTCAAGATTTTGAACATCGTCAGCATCACGAGCCAGAAGTTGTGTTGAAAGAAGGTACATTCACGGCGACGAAATCTCGTTAACGAGGCGCGAATGACCATCTTCCCTTCACGCCTTTAATGAACCAGTAAATCGCGTGACCCAAATCCACTTGAACTCTTGTGGTGCGACGAAAAGGGCATTTGGCAATCAAAAGCTCGGGGAAATTGAGAACATCTCATCCGAATCGAACGGAGAACGGGGAGGGATGCCACGGCAAAGCGCCTGCAGGCACCTTCATTTCGGATGGCAATGCGTTAGCCATCGTAAGGCTTCTGGAAAGGAAATGAGCAGCCGGTTTTGTTAAGGGCGGAGTAGAAGGAAGCATTCAGCTTGCAGTGCGCCCAAACAGTCTTTTAGTGAAACATAAACACAATTTTTGGTTTCTAAGAAATTTGAAAAAGCTTCAGTTGAAGGCTAGGTTTTCGGCTCCAGTAGGCGACAGTTTTTTTTTGTTTTTCGCTGTATTTTCAGCTTTTTCTCATGCTTATGTTTCTCATACGTGAGAGAGTTCAGTGACTGGAGGATGTGATACGACTAAGGCTAAACACTACACGTGACTTCACACCGCGGCAGAAGATTGTTTCATGTAGTCTGCATTATCTTCGAAACCTCTCAGCCTCTGTGAACTTGTGTAGGCGCACTCCTATTCCAAGAAAGATGTCCGGTCAACCTAAGGCCCTATTTTGATGCTACAAAAGGTCTTCATCACATAATCGACGAAGGTCCTACGAACATGAGCAAGGAGCTCGACGTCTCTGTGTACCGGCAACTCTGACCCAGCACCCCCAGCCGTGTTTAACCTGCCGAGACGTCAGGCAGAAGATGAGTCAGCAGCCATGCGTGAGTTTGTTGTCCGGGAACCTCGCGATGCTTCCGTTGTGCCGTCTGGGTGCCGCCTCAGAGACATGTGTAGAGGCCGCACTCTTCAGCTGAAGGCAGCGATTCCCGGAAAACGTCGAAAGTCGCTGCAGGAGCCACGTCTCCACGCATTCGCCCAATTCCGCGAAACGTGGGTGGCCCGTTCCGAGTAGGCCATCTAGCCGTGGAAGCGAGTTTAAGTAGTTTAGGCGCCGGCCGAACAGAAGGCGGACGAGCGCCGTCCGGCCGCTGGCGTCTGCCCCATTGTTGTAACAGCACTAGGGAGCTGAACACAGCGTCAACATTGATTGCTGTGGGCTTCTTACAAGACAGCACACGAAACAGTAGGAAAATCTAGGAAAATCGGGAAAAACCGGTACGCAGCTCGATGAACGAACTGCAGGAAAGATGGAAGCGCAAAATAAAAGGCAAGTAATAGAAAGATAAAATAATAATAGATAGGCAAGGCATGAAGCTCACCTTGTTCACCGGAATCACCATGAACGGACCACCAGCACCTCTGGTGATGAACGCGACAAATTTCGGATTCACAGAGCAGAACAGCGAGTCCCAGGTGATCTCCGTTACCTTAACACGGCGCAGCATTTCTGCGACTTCAGCAGTTCACATCTCCTGGTTCAGACTGCATTCAACTCACTCACCCTAATGTCGGACATGCACTGGTCATGCTTCACCGGTTTGCAGAACACGTGCCGAAATTTGCTCTGGCGTACGATCGCGGCCATGGTGAGCGGCGATACGATCGACAGCAATTATCGATCGGCTGAAAACACAGGATCAACAGGTGTTCGGATATCGATTTATTGATCGAGAAGCCAGGGAGGGGACGTGATCATCGACGGCGAGGGTGTGGGACGCGACTGGATATCCCCGCGCCTCGGCGCTCCGCCCACGTGAGCTGCGGCAAACACCCGCGCCCCCGGGAGCGTCGCATGGGAGCACGTGCTCGGCTGGGACAAGGCCGGGGAGTAGGACCCAGAGCTGGGGTTGCAATGCCAGTGCTTCTGAGGCGTCTCTTTCGCCGGCAAAACCGCCTTCAGAACGCGCAGCTAGCACCGAACGAGGGAGGACAAGGCAGCCGTCTCCGGAAAAGCTATTCTTAAGGGACAAGAGAGGACGGTAATAAAGCACGACGTTAGTGAATTTCCACACGGGATGCGCATTCCACTTCTACGGAATATCGAATCTTGAATCAATCCGAGGTACGCGCAAGGGCCGGTGTCTTCTCCAAGTGCGCACATCTCGCTAACGAAACAGTGAGTGCTGGAGCTTACTTTGCTATGAAGAACCATTCCTGTTAAGGCGGATGTCCTATTGTGGGTGATCTCTACACTTCTAGGCGGCGAAAATAACCAACTTCCGGAATGTGGGCACCTGCAAGGCTTTGCTGGAAACCGCTGCCCGTCCCTATGTACATGTACTAGATCATCTTCTCCAACTACAACGGTTCGCACTCTGCAACCGCTTTCAAAGCACTTCCCCTTTCTCTGGGTTGATCCTAAGGTTACACTGCTAGGTTCGGACCCGGTATGAGCAAGAGCACGACTGTTGGAAATGAGAATTGGGCATGAACACATAACGCACAAATCTCGTTCACGACACCCTAACACTTGCTGCAGAAGACATGCGAGACTTCAACTTCATATGTGCGCATTCTTAGAGCTCAAATATGGTGAAACATTCTAGCGAAGGGCTCCAATCTTTTGCATCTCAATTTTGGTTCAAATGAGCTACCAGTTGCGGAAGGCTGTTTTCGAGGGACACTAGCGCCACTTCTTACTCATGAAATTTGTCAATTTTTAGGTCGTTGAAATGAAAAGTGAAAAAGTGAAAAAGTAGCCATTTGCGCACTTGTTCACTCCGCTTAGGTTTGTAATTTTTTGCGCAGTTTTTTATAGCATTTGAAAGACAATGTTCTGTACTACAAGAATATGTGTTAGTGCTATTTGCGTATTTGTCCTTTATTGATTTTTAGGTCATCAAATTGGGACGTCCGACTTTCCCGTCCGTATTATTACCAAAACTCCGGTTCTGTGGTTGAACTTTTTTGCATGGTGTTATATGTCGTTTGGAAGAGGATGTCTTGCTCAGTAAGAATTTGTGTCGCGTTTATTGGCCCCCGCTGATTTCTGTCGAATATCAACAACTGAAGAAGGAGAAGGAGTTGTTGGTGAAGACGATTTTTCTCTTTTTGGCATTTTGTTGATATTCAATAGAAATCAATAAACGCAACACATATTCTTATAGAGCAAGACATTCTCTTTCGAACGACATATAACACCAACCCAATAAGTCCAATAACAGAGCAGGAGCTGTCGGCAAAAATAACCCTCCTCCTTCCGACGCCCCAATTTGATACCCTAAAAATCAATAAAGGACAAATAAGCAAATAACACTAACACATATTCTTATAGTACAGAACATTGTCTTCCAAATGCTTTGAAAACTGCGCAAAAAATTACAAACCTAAGCGGAGAGAACAAGTGCGCAAATTGCTACTTTTTCACTTTTCACATTGACCTAAAAACCGACAAAAATCTGGATGAAAAAGAGATGCAATGAATGGTCTGATAGAGCAAATCATTCTCTTTCGAAAGCTATGTAGCACTATGCAAGAGACCGCCGGCGAAATCTGCAGTGAATCGTTGAAAAAAAAACGGCGGGGACTTATGGGACAACCTATATAATGGAATAACTGAAAACTCAGAAATACTCCATATCCGCTTGAGCTGAAAGTAAAAGCAAACGCCTTTACTCCCTCTTTTCTCCCTAAAATACGCGTACAGTCTTATAATTGTCTTTGCTGGAAACGGTCTATGCTTAAACAGCCGTCTGGGTTGCAAGAATAGTCACGCTTAACCTTAGCCCTCAGCCCTAAATCTCTTCTTAACTGAGATCTTACAGGGTTCTAAAATAACGTAATGAAGATGTTTTAATTATACCTATGAGACAACTAACAACATAAAAGAACAACGCATGAATAACAAATACATAGACACTATATTCGACCGGATTCGAAGTGGCCCGCTTGGCGCGAACACAGAGGTCTAAACGCTAGGAGAAGTTTGGGACACAGGTCATTTGAAGACAGTGGGTTACACTCCCGGCGCAGAGATTCCTTCAAGACCTCCAGGCTATGGTGGCGCTTGACACAGACTCTGGCCTCCAAAATGGACCACACGCTGTGGTCCATCGGAACCAAATCCGGGAGTGCGCTGGTCATTCCACAGATGTGGCGAAGTCCGGGAAATGGGCCTTGTACCACGCCTGCGTGCTCCTCGCCCTATATGAGGGACAAAGTCTTGTTGAAACGCCCACTGCGCACCGCCGAAGTGTTGATGGGAACAGGGAGTATCACGGCATCGAAAATGTCTCGCCGGTACACCTCTTGAATAACTTTTACTCCTTCGTCCACAAAACGAGGGGTCTTTCCGTTGGAGCAGACTCCGCCCCAAACCATGACCGTCTGCGGATTTTGACGATGCTCGACGAATGTAGAGTTGGCTGGAGCCTCTGTAGACCAGATCATGTTGTCTTGGCTGTTGTGAGCCTGCTCCACAGTTCTCGTCCGTGAACAGTGTTCGCTCTCACCCGCTTCCTGCGGCCCACAGCTTGCGTTGGCGGCATCGGTGGAGCCGTTTGCGCTTCTTCTTGCCGGTCAGCTACTGAACTTTTTGGAGCTTGTATCGCGTGAGTGAAAGTTCCTTTCCGGCTATTCGATGCGCTGATGTGATACTGACACCGATATCACGAGCGAATTTTCTCGTGGAGACCCTCGAATTTGGAATTATTCGCTTTTCGATGATTTTCCGGATCCGTGGCGTCTTGACAGTGCGATTTCTTCCCCGTCGTGGACTACCACCTGCATGGCCAAGTCTCTTGAATCGACGAATTGCTGTGGAGACAGTCGACCGAGCAGGTGAACGACGTCGCATTGACGCTCTCCTTCACGATGAGGCTGCAAATCGCAGCGCGATGGTTTGACAACTTGAGAGAAACCGTAAGTGGGACAAAATCGAACTCGGAGAATTATAACCGGGCGAAAATATACGCTGAAAAAATGCCGCTATTATCGTCGTGCTGCGGAGCGATAATTTCACGTTGTAATTCGTCAAACCTTCATCACGTTATTTTGGAACACCCTGACTTTCAGTTGTTCTGCTGAAACGTTGATGCGAATATCTTTGTCTTTCCACGGAACTGCGAAGTGTGACCCATAATTACTACAACAACTCTCGCTGACTATGTTGAGAGCCAATTGTCAGTTGCATTGAGCATAATCAAATGTTACGTAATATGTCCTTAGTGCTCCACTACGTAAAATTGTCGCGATTAATGCTGCTATTGTTAGAGAGTCGTGGACACTCAATCAGGACCAGTGACTATGTTCTCCTGACCCACCTTGGGAACTCTCCTTCCGAGATGGCCAAACTTCTGAAGATGGAAATCTGAGCATTTCGTATCATAGTGGCATATTGGGCTCCACAAATTTTTCTCCAGAGCGAACATCCAATTAATCTAGTAGCTGCGCTACATGCTGGTAGTTTGCAACTATATAACTTTATAACTACGGCAAGAACAAATTCGCTATTCAGCCATGTGCATGTTTACATATTTATTTCTCTCCTACATATGGGGTTACAACAAAATTAGTCCACTGCACTAGGCCCGAGAGCTTATTCCTTCAGGGTGCTTTTAGGCTCGATTTTCTTATCTGCAAAAAATTAAGATGTTGTGATGGCAAGCGCTCTCCCGATACGCCGCAATTTTTTACACAGATGATAGCGCTAGTTCAGTTTACGTGAACACCGTCTTCGCTGCCAATCCCAGACACACAGTACACCGCAAACAGTCGAAGAAAGGGCTACTCTCCACTGTGCACCTCCACCTGAACTCCTTTTCACTATGTATAGAGCGTAATGAGCGAATGCATGGCACGCTTCCTCAACCGATGAGTCGGAAAATTGTTGCTTCCCTGCACTTACCAACAACGTTTGAAACATCTCTGTGGCTAGAAGAATAAGAATGTTATAAGCACAATGGATATTCACTTCCTTGGACACTCTCTGTGGAAGGCTAACAAGTTCTTGAAGATCAGGGGTCAAATTAAGTGCTTGAAATCAACATTTTTATTTGAAATTCTTAAAGAATGTGTGCTTTAATTTGAAAGAGGTGCAATTTGATTTCAAGTGTCCAGTTACCTACTTCCTCTCTGGTACTTCAATGCGTGCCCTAGTTTATTCACTACCGGCTTCGGCCCCTTCAGCCACCAGTTCTGTAGTGCCAGAGGTTTGTCAACTGCAGTGGGCAATAGAGCCAGGCGTGGAATATTCGGCTGAAGAACCCCTAGACGCGCACTTGAGGTCTGTCGTGCGCCACAAAGAAACGAAACGAGATCTCAATGAATGAGGGAGCCGTGACGATGAGAGCGCTCTGCTCTTACTAATCATGCAGGATGATCCCCTAACGATAGGTTTTGACCATTAGAACTAGCGCTGCGTGTTAGCACGCTTTGCATTGTTTCTACATAGATCCTTCCTTTGGATAGGATATTCGGCAGTGTAACATCGCTACCACGGTGAGAACGGAAAATACTGTTTTTGGCCTCGCTATGTTGCGTATTTTATTGTATAAATAAAGGATAAAAGATGGCGTTACTCAACCCCTTTCAGGATGCTCCACGCTTTCTACGGGATGTCGTGGGGACACTTTGGGTGTGCTCTTGGCCTATAGAGTGACTTGCAGTGGCCAGCTGACAGTCAAATCAGTGTTTTATCCTTCCCAGACAACATCAATTCACCGACAACGAAGTGACGGTAGGCTTGGTTTGCGTGAACAGAAGCTGCCAAACAATGAATTGGTTCGTGGTGCATGCGAGACCCGGCCTCCTCCGACTGACCACCACATGCCCTTTTTCAGATTCGTTTTCTTTCAGTTGCTGTTGTCAGCGACTTCTTTGACTCCCACCCTACCCAGTTCTGGGAGAAGCGAACCTCTGATTAGCCTACAAGGTAGCACACTAGACACACTACAGGGTAGGCGATGCTATTGTTGAGCGAATTCCATTGTATGCTGAATAAAAAACAGAGAAAAAATACCTAAAACCCCAAGACCTTCTTACCACCCTGGTGAATGTCTGTATTAATTTACACCACCGTTAACAAGCAGATGAAAGAGGTGACCCGCTCCCCTCTCTCCGCTACTCTCTCCGAGACAGGACTGCTCCTGAATTTGGACACATTGGAGTGTCTCCCGACGTTTATCATGAAGCGTCTGGTTACCACACCCAGCGAACAATCGCCACTTGATTTCGTGTACCACGAGGCAGAAAAAAAACGAAAGCAGGGCGATGGACGACCATCTCTCGAGACGTGCTTTTTCGGGCCTCCAACCTAGAAATTGAGAAAAGCACTGCACCGTTCCTCGAAATCGTTATCAAATACTCATGAAAGAGGTGTTGCTAGACTGCATTGCTGTTGTGCATTTCTAACTAAAGCCTTTTTGCTTCCATAGCTGCCAAATTCTTTGTATTCTTAACGACGAGGCCTGTATGTCAAAAATTAAGCAGCTTTTATAATTTCTAGAATTCTGCGCCTGTTGAATTCCGGAACGGAACTGGACAACGAGCATTTGCGTACAACTACGTGGACCGGTCCTCTGCATATCTCTGCCTCGTCGCATTTGAAAACGGAAGGCAGTTCAAACAATTTCGGTTTCTTATGGTTATCAAATAAAGCCATATCGATTGTCCACCATTAAATCACGAAGTTTCAGTGTGCTTCGTTTTAATAGACCGGACCACTCTGTGATCAGATCTATTAAAACGAGAGTGAGAATAGGTGAAGCTAAAGGGGCGTCTCGCAGATACGCAAGAAGAAGTGAGACAAGGAAGGGGTGCATTACGGACGTGATGAGAAGCAAAGGGCGCACGCAGGAGGAAACATCGACGTTGAGCCACAATGAAGGCCCTTATCTCAGTTACGACCACCTACACCACCTATCTCTTACTGCTGCCTCTCAGTCTCGCATCACGGACATAACGGCTCTTCTATGCTGTGCGGCCGGCTTACTGAATCATTTAAAGGTGACCCCCGTCAACATTCACAGAGCTTGGTTTCTTCCTCCTGAGGACTAGAGAGGTTTCGACCACTGGTGAGGCCAACTCACTCACGTCGTTCTCCATATGCGCAAAGAACTACGCCTTCAAACTGGCTGCCTATAGGCGATGATCTACTCCAGAAGACGTCTCCCGCCGCACAGTGAAGCACTTCTGAGGGTAGAATCTCTGCTGTATAGCCTGACGTTGAGTCTAACGGTCAGTGCTCTTTTACGCATAGTAGGATTAGCCAAATGCCACCTCCAATATTTGTATCGTCCTGAGCTTGTGCACACCCTTCACCACTACAGCTGTTGAGATCGAGCGCAGAGCAAAGCTTGGAGAAGGAGTCGCATCTTTACTCAGAAAGGAGAATATTCCGACGCAAAGGTACCCATATGGCCTTACAACTGTCACATGCAATCTAGTGCGGAGTGCGTGCACAAGCACATCATGCGCACAACACGAGGAGGACACAAAAATAGAGATGAACATTGCGGGAAATCCTCTATATAGTGGCCGACGTAAGTCACGCACACAGGTTTGAGACCTGAGAGCCATGTGCAGGTAAACGCAAAATGTAGCAGGAAAGGTTTCCTACTCTAATCCATCCTGCTTCATCTTGGCCATGTGGTAGTGGTCTGGTTTTTCCTTCTTCTATTCGCGATCATATATTTTTTGTTTTATTTTGTAGGCCTGCGTACTAAAGTTACTCGCGCTGTAGTTCTCTTTTTTTCTCTTTATTGAGTTTTTAAAGGATCAAAAGTCTTGCTGTATGAGTTGTTAATCTCAACACCTTTTTTCCACTACTTCTTTCGGCGACCGTATAGATGCGCTAACAATCACCTGGGCAAAATTAGGTAATTTTGAGCCACATACTAAATTCAGGGTGTTGATGGTTTTAATTTTTAGGCTGGCTTAAACATAGGAAACATAGGAAAACTTGGTTTTTGTTTAGTAGGGGACGAATGGGTTAAATCTCCAAAGCGACATAACAGAATTGAGCCGAATTTTGGGACAGAATCACGATTATGCAATGACAGGGAACGAGACTGACCAGGAAACTATCTCAACGGTAGGTCGGAACGGCCAATGTGTTGTATATGGGCAGAATCGCCTCTTATTGGGAAACAAGAAAATGTAAATATCTCGACCCCAATACAACTCTGCGCAGAGTTAGGGACGACAGAAGTTGGGCCGTTGGAGGCGTTAGCCCTATGCCTGCACGCGGAGGGAGAGTTCAAGTTGGCTGGAAACAGTGACCACGGGGATTACTCCGTCCCTCTACGCACTCTGCCACCATCGCTCGCTCGTCATCGCTGTTTCCAGCCAAGTTGAGCCCGCTCTCCGCCTCCAGGCATAGGACTAACGCAGCCAACGGCCCAACTTCCGTCGTCCCTAACTCTATGCAGAGTTGTATTGGGGTCGAGATATTTGCATTTTCTTGTTTCCCAGAGAGAGGCGATTCTGCACATATACAACACATGGGCCGTTCTGACCTACCGTTGAGATAGTTTCCTGGTGAGATGCTTGGGACTGTTTGGAACTGGATATACGGACATCTAACACGCCGAAAACTGTAAAACTATCAGCATGCAAAACTCGACAGGATTCAATTCCATGCTCACGACATCCCACCCTCATGATGAAACAAGGCTACGCGCGAATCTCCAAATGTCTTTTCTGGAAAGAGCAACTTACTATGTGATACAAAAACTACTCAAAAAGCCGAAAAAATTACGAAACAATCCTCTTCTGAAACCAAGACACAATACGACCCCTTCTCCTCCCCCCTCCAAAAAAACGATGCCATAGTACGAACCCCGTTCGATTCACAAACTTCAATCTTCACCTTGGGGGGGGGGGGGGTAGGTGGTCCATCAGATGGTAGTGCGTTCTGCCCCTCTCCTCCACCTCCCACCATCTTGGGCTTGTAGGGGGGGGGGGGTGATGGTCAAGAAGTACGAAATACACGGGCTCGAGCAGCATGCCGGTTGAAGGGGCACTCCCTCTTAGGATTAGTGGTAAGTAAGGTAAAACCGAGTTGCGCATTAGGCGTATGGTATAGTCCCGCGGGAGTGCCCGCGGGACGTCCGCGGACGAGAAATGCACCGCGGAAGATGGTCGCCGACCCAGCGCGGTCAACGGCCGACACTGAATGATAATCGTCTTGGAGCGCTTTATCACTCCGTGAACTAGGAACGTTCCAAGTTCACGAAATCGGTCCCTTTCGAATAGGAGCACGTTTATATTTTTGATAAAGTGTTTGATAACGCCGAACGCCGACCGACAGCCTCCCGCGGTGCATTGCACTGCGGGAGGTTGTCGGTCGGCGGGGTCGGTCGGCGGACGGGAAGTATACCAGCCCGTCCACCGACCGCCGCCGACGATCCGCGGGAAATGGGCGTTGCGGACTGCGGCTATTGGGCGCGCGTTGGGTCCTGGCTAGATCATTCCCGTTCCGCGGATACTTCCGCGGGAGTATACCATAGGCCTTAGACCAATTTGTGTTCCTGGAATCCTAGTTGGTGGTGGCCGCTATTAAACGATTTCCCGTCATAACGAAATACAATCAATGCGCAACAACATGTGCAAATAGTAAACTACGCCAACCTGTGGCCAGATTCATCAACGACTTACAGCAACCTAAAAAAAATACTGCCGACATCCCTGATATCCGTCTTATCAATGAAACATTTCAACATAACCCTTGTTGATAAGCCGCGCTATCAGGGATTTCGGCAGTATTTTCTCCGTAAGTTTGTTGTAATTCGTTGATGAACCTGGCCCCAGATATGTAGACTCAGTTCTTCGAATTTTTAATCGAGAAAGGAAACCTAGAAAGAACCATTCTCGGTGCAAATTTAGCAAGGAAGGGCTCCCTTATTAGATCCGCACCGACAATTAGTAATCGTCAAGTACTAAAATGGAAAACATCAGTAAAATGAAACAATTACAAGCCAAGACACCATCAATCAACGTTTTGGACACAGACAAGACAAGGTACTTCACCTCTTAATCATCTGCAAACCTCCCGACCTAGCTCACAAATGTTATATATTCTCATGTTTTCTCTGCCATTTATTTTGATATTATTAGCACATCGTTCTCTAAGGAGTGAGTAAGTTCTATATATTTCAGTACTGAACACATTCATACCTTATGAAATGGTTTGAGAGTGGCCACCACCAACAAGATCTGCATAATGTTCATATGTACAGGTGCATCAGCCTATATTAGATGACTTTGTTGCCCACTCCTGTCGTACAAGTTCTCACCACTCTCCATCAATTTAGGCCGTGTCAGGTTATGCTCAACGATCAGTTCCGAAATTCATTGCCACATTGTTCGGGCCGAGGCAACATCAGCATGACGGGGTGCAGGACGGCGGTATGACGGTCACAAAAAGGATTTCAGCAGTGACGAGGGAGAAGGAGGCCACCATGAACACGATGGCGTTGCAGTAGTGGAGCGAGACTGAAGCATCTAGGCAATTGAGC
Source organism: Heligmosomoides polygyrus bakeri (assembly GCA_947359475.1). Classification (NCBI taxonomy): domain Eukaryota; kingdom Metazoa; phylum Nematoda; class Chromadorea; order Rhabditida; family Heligmosomidae; genus Heligmosomoides; species Heligmosomoides polygyrus. The sequence continues at coordinate 37,407,863 of OX375867.1, forward strand.
TGCGAGATAGAACTACGCTCCAAGATTGAGTTCGCGAAGTGCGAAGTTGCTGCGAACTGTACCTTCTGACGGCCGTATCGAACCAGCTCCGAGGTTATACTGTGAACTATCTGGCAGCGAAAGACCTGAGCAAAGATCCAAAGGTTAGCGAGCGGCTCTTGCAAGTCTTCACGCATCACTCACCGAGTAAAAGGAGGGCTTTGCAGAAAATGAAGCTACACGCTGCCTTTTGATGATATCCTCACGGTTAATAGTGGCACTCAAAACACGAATGGGTCCAAGAGCCGGATTCATCAACAATTAAACCTGTGGGTATGCGAGGTATAAGGCGTAGAGATAAAATAAGAGCCAGGTGGAGATAAGGTAAGAGTCGGAGACGCAGGCTTCATCGTGGGTATGTCAACCCCGTATACCCACGGTTAAGTCGTTGAAAAATCCGGCCCCAGATTCATCAACCGCTTAACACCCTCTGATGGTAAAAATGCTACCAAACACCTTGATATGACATTCATCGGCATCACGTTTGGAGGTATTTTCACCGTGGAATTGCATCATGTTAGTTAATATAAAATAACGAACTCTCAAAGGGTTCGTGTGACCTTCATTGCTAAAAAATTAAGATTCACTTCTGGAGCAGGATTCAATGAATAAAGCAGTGAGTATAAGGGGTAGAGATGCTCACAACGAAGCATTCATTTCCACCCTTTATGCCCGCTGGTTTAGTTGTTGATGAATCCGTGCCCTCGTGCGCTGATTGGAATTTTTGTTAGAGCAATGAATCTTCGGCCCACATAGGGGAGGGATGGGGAGGGGTCATCATGTACTCAATGGATATTCGCATTGGTAGGAAGCCAAGTGCATTTCAGCCATATCAGAAATGGTCTAGCTCAGTTCACCATAGCTGTGTAACACACCAGTGCTGCATAAAATCTGTAGTTTTCCACAAGACAAGACGTTGTGTAGGGCTGTTCTACATGTGACCCCATTTTGTAGTTTTTGTTGTTGTTTGCGCCGAATCCCCTCCCCAATGCAACCCAAACAGAGTAAAGCAGCGTCAGAACGGCCTCTCTGAGCACTTACCGAATGCGTTCTCCAGTTTTCACCGCTCTAGACGGCTTTAGCTGTCTTCTGGAAGGTTTCCCTCTACAGCTTGTGACTCTCAACCCCACTTTGAGACAGATGGATTAGGTTCTCGTCATCTTGAGTTGCGCGCTAGTGCAGCGGTAAACCCTGCGATGAACTCTAAAGGAAGGATTACCCCTTCCACGTCATTCCAGCAAGAGGAAGTCGCTGGACAGCTCCGGCAGACGAAGTGGAGAGGCGCTGGTATCGTCGGCCAGCGTCTGCTCCACTCAATCGGCTATCAAGTGGGAGGGCGAGCGGATAAGGGTGTGATACGAGGCATTGAGGTCATTTCCTGTCAGTCATCCTCGCACCATCCGACATTCTCATTCAGCCTCCACGCCTCTGCCTTTTACCGGTCACGGCTGCCTTGCCGTCGACCTCATCCACTCCCTACACTGCTGATAACTCAGCTGAGGATCTCAAATCCTGCTTGAGTGCTTTCGCCTTGCTTTTAACGCATCACTAGCATGTTATCAGCTACTCAGTGAATCAATGACCACAGGTAGCTGAATTGATTACAGCGACAATACACAATCCTACTAATAGAAATGCGTCCGTCTATCCGTGTGTGTGTGTGTGTGTGTGTATGTGTGTGTGTGTGTGTGTGTGTGTGTGTGTGTGTGTGTGTGTGTGTGTGTGTGTGTGTGTGTGTGTGTGTGTGTGTGTGTGTGTGTGTGTGTGTGTGTGTGTGTGTGTGTGTGTGTGTGTGTGTGTGTGTGTGTGTGTGTGTGTGTGTGTGTGTGTGTGTGTGTGTGTGTGTGTGTGTGTGTGTGTGTGTGTGTGTGTGTGTGTGTGTGTGTGTGTGTGTGTGTGTGTGTGTGTGTGTGTGTGTGTGTGTGTGTGTTCAGCAGTAGTTTGGACCATTTACGATTACTTACAACTTTAAATCAAGGCTCCAATACTAATGTTCTAAAGGGCATTTAATATCTATTAATTAACAGCTTGTTCTATTCTATAGTAACTTTGGGTAGGATTATTCTCCACCTCCGGTTTAAAAATTGAAAATCGTTGTCGGGTCATCCCCAGTGATCATTTCCTGCACAGCCTTGGGCGAATCTGCTTTTCTAACTCTCAACGTTGCTCAGCTTTTGGTTGTCAAAAATTAGTAAGGGACGGAAGTTTTAGTTACCTTGTATTTCGCTGACGTAGTTATACGGTAGTGATGCACGAAATCATTCGTGTGTCATCTGTATCATCTTTCGTCCCCTAGATCATCGAGTTGCTCGAGCGAGCGCCAGCAGCGTCCCCACTTGCCCCTGTCGCGTGCCAGAGTGCTCCAATGGGTCTTCCTCGCTCGAGGGAACCGAAGAGCGTTCAGTGCTATCACGAAGAAGTCCGACCAACGTGTTCGCGAGCGTTGTGGTGTTCTCTCGTCATCCTGCGGAATCCAGTCAGTGACGGCTCTCGTTCAGCGGGTGTCTGTGAAGCGCATTACGTAGCCGGTCCAACTACTCGGGCCTATGCGACAGCGTCTCTGGTCTTCGAACTTTGATGAAGTTCGCCTCCCACTACGAGCATCGTTCTCTCCATTCCCTGCTGCACGACGCTGATCGCGTGTTCACCCCGCTTTCGTACAGGTCAGGTCTCTGAGCCCTAGTTTATACTTGCGCCGCTGCGCGGCGCGGCACCACGGCCGGGTAGATATCGACCGGACGGCGCGGAAAATCGATATCATGGCGATCGTGGCACCGCGCCGCGTGGCGGCACAAGTGTAAACTACGGCTGAGGCGCATGTTAGCACAGGAAGAAAAGTGGAGCCGAACGAGAAAGACGAGAGACGGAGCCGGACGTTCTTTGTCTTCTTCACGCCCTCTTCGACACTCCTGAAAGTAACGCAAGCCGCTCGTTTTCTCCTGCTCAGCCCCAGCGCAAGTTCGTTGGCCATATTGACTTCGCGACTCAGGTAAAGGAACTTCTGTCTTCACTTCGATGACGATGTCGTTGTAGAATGGTGAGATTTTGGTCGTGAATCCACTGTGCAGCTCTCGAAGTAATCTTAGGTATATGGCATACCACCGGCGACGAGGCCGACGACGAGAGGAGCGGAGCGACGAGAGAGCACTGGAGTTCAGCGACGAGAGCAGCGATGGTGTTGGGCAGTGGCGAGAGTTGACGTTAGAGCACGGTTAGTGACGCTTGCGTGCGCGCATGCGTGGTGCAAAGGGTCGGGCGACAGCTGGCCGCCGTGCAAAGCGCAGCGACGACCAGTCGCTGGCGGTATGCCCCTTCTCCAACGACACGAAGTGCCGACGTGGCAGCGACAACCGGCAAGCGCGCGCTCTCCCCATTGTTTCTGACAGGTCCCAACACGAATACTCGATTACTTGTCCGTTGGCAGTGCCGTCGCCGGACTCGTCGCTGGTGGTATGCCAATGGCCTTATGTACTGACTAGTAAAGCCCTGAGTGAGCAGCGCTTCGATGACCGCTTCAGTTTCGACAGAGCCGAATATCCTCTTCATGTCGATTAACGTAAGGCGCAGCGGCAGCTTGTTCTCTCGCGATACTTCGATGAGCTTCGTAACGGTGTGTATGTGCTAGATCGTGGTGAATCGTCTCCGAAATCCTGCTTGTTCGCATGGCTGGCCTTCCTCCAGCGCTTTGCTAATCCCATTCGATGACCCGAGTGGACAGCTTGTAGACTACCAACAAATCGGTCGATCACCGTCACCCAAAAACTTTTGTTCTCAGAGCCCCTTCAGCCACAATTTCGTGTTGATCTGTGAAATATAATGTCAGTACACAACACCTTAGTTTGATAAGGAACAAATAGGTGCTGGATGGTGAGTTGGCCTGAAAACTTTCAGCTATGCGAAGACTAGGCCGTTCACTAGGTAAGGTTTTCTCGAAGAACGAAACGAACTACGTAGAGGTATATATTCTGGCGCTGTCAGTAATACTCAACAAATCTATGCGCAGCCTTAGAGTATGTTGCGAGAGTGTGGCTATAAGCTCAAGCAGTAGGGTTGAAATATACAAACAGAGGTCAGTGAGGTTTCATCGTGTTCGGTACTCTGAAATGTTAGTTTCTTACTAGTGGGACCATTTATTGGGGCATTAGCTGTGAAAGGGAGCTGATGAGTAATGTTGCACACTTCAAATGTCGATATACCTAGGACCTTTGAGTCAAGATTTCCAATTTGCTGCTTATATTGCATTTAGAGCGCACTAGAAATGTTTATAAACGCTTGCAAGCCAAATGCTTGTCCACACCGACCACAGTTTCTAGTCATACAAAAACATTTGCTGCTGGAAAAATGGATCTTTGGGTGAAACACTTAGGTCGTATGATAATTTCGAAATTTTCTGTTTTATAGCGTTTTTGGCTCTTCAGTGCTCTGATTTCTGTTTTTTGACGAAAGCGATCTTCTGTTTTTTGGGAAAATTTCCAAAATTTCCGCCCATCTCTAGTGCCGAACATGTGAAGGTAACCCGAACGTAAATGTAAAACCTGTTAAGCTTACTTTCACGTGAATCGATGAAAATGGACGAAAATTGTCAGATTCAAAGAAGGAAGGTAGGGGGAGTCATGCGATTTTGATGGCCGAATGGTCGACTTCACTGCAGATTGTAGGGTTCAATTAGGCGGCCAATATCGATTGATGGAATCGAGATTTCAACCGGAGTTGCCGGTTTTCGCTCACTAGGGAAGGGTTCGACCTCCCATGGAACTCCAGTCGAGACCGGGATCGTTAGAAAGAGCACGGAATGCTGATAACGAATATGGGTGTCAAAATTGCAAAATGAAATTCCTAAGCGAGTTATGGACTGCCGAAATCGGTGGCCTCACCACAGGCTGGCTGCGCGACACAGCTGGAGCGACAGTGGTGAGTCATCGGGGCTCTGTGAGAACTTCCAGACAACTGAGGCGGTGGTGCAGAGGCAGTGCTGCTTCTCGTCAGGCGCGAGAGTGGTAAGTCATCAGGGCTCCGTAAGAAGGGCTCGGCAGCTGCGGCGGTGGCGCAGGTGTAGTCCTCCAGCTGGTCAGGCGCGAGGCCGTTGGTTCGGTTCCCGTTGCTGCCGGTTTTTTGCAAATCACAATTTATCTTCCAAATGACCATTTGTTCTGAATCATGACACGTGCTCGACAGCCGGGAATACTACCATTCACGTTTGTAGAAAGGCTTGAAGGCAAAAACTGCTATGGTACATTTTCACCTTAATTAGGCTGTCCCTCTGGGTCATGTTGAACTCCACGCTATTTGCCATGGCAAACAACCTGACTCTTTTCATAACGTTTTTCATCTCGCCGAAGAAAAAACGTCTAAAAGTTGAATCAGCGACGTAGCCCTTCAGGAATATTGGCGTCAAAGTGAATTACATTCTCATGGGTGGTGCTCGAGTTTTCTTCGCCCTCGTCATCGCAATGGTCCCAATCGGACTCGTCATTAGTAGACACATCTGATCTCAAATTTTCATCGTTTCGTCATCAATTGAAGCTGCAGCATCGTCACGTAGAATAGCTGCGAAGTTTCTAGCGATCTTCTCCTCACGAGTTGGTGCATCGATTTCGTTTGACACCCCAAATTCAGCGAAAAGAATAGACACCACCTTTGCTGGTGAAAAGGACATAGTGAGTGAATAAAAAGCAGTAGATCGACGACATGCTGGGCTGCCTCATCATACATTCTACTTGCCTTTTTGCTTTACGCATTTTTTTGCTTTGAATGCCAAGGTTGTTAGAAACACTTCTAGTTATTCAATATATGATGTTTTGAATACACAACCTATTGTATGATCGATAGATGAATGTATAAATGTAATGTCATGTAGGGCAACTAGAATTCGAATAATAGATGCTAAGACTTCTAGGCTAACACTAAGAGATAAGTACCATTGAGCAACTCCACAGACATGACCTGCTCCGCCCAGAGAATTTCTGCATATATACCGCCACGTTCTGTTAAATTTGACGTGCTCTTGAAGTGATATTGTATCCCACCATTATCGTGAGAAACCAATTATTACAAGTCGCTACAGACACAGCCGTGGTGAGCCACCAAACTGGTGCATCAGCGGTGGATTCAAACCCACGAAAAGTTTATGCGCTAGCTCTCCCCAGTGAGAGACAGAAGCTAAAAAAGCACTCCAGTAAGCGTTCCTCGGGGAACCAGGAGAGCTTTAATAAAGCCTTCCTACCGTGTTCTCTCAGGAGAGTCCTGGAAGCATCGAAACTTCTTTCCACCGCTAGGGAAAGAAGCTATGAAAAGTTTTCCATTAAGCGTTCCTCAGGGGACCAGGAAAACTTTAAAGACCTCCTACCGCGTTCTCTCAAGAGAGCCCTGGAAGCAACTGAAACTTCTTTCTACCGCTAGGGAAAGAAGCTTTCAAAAATTTTCCATTAAGCGTTCCTCAGGGTTTGTGCAAAATAGTAAATAAAAATGTCACCATAGCAGTTTTTGCCTTCAAGCATTTCTGCAAACGCGTATGGTAGTTTTCCCGGCTGTTGAATCAAACACGTGTCATAATTCAGAACAAAACGTCATTTCGAAGATAAATTGTGATTTGCAGAAAACCCGCAGCAACGGGAACCGAACCAACGGCCTCGCGCCTGACCTGCAGGAGCACTACACCTGCGCCACCGCCGCAGCTGCCGAGCCCTTCTTATGGAGCCCTGATGACTCACCACTCTCGCCCCAGGTGTGTCGCACAGCCAGCCTGTGGTGAGGCCACCGATTTCGGCAGGCCATAACTCGCTCAGTTGTTTAATTTTGCAATTTTGACACCCATATTCGTTGTCAGCATTCCGAGCTCTTTCTAATGATTCTGGTCTCAAATTGAAGTTCCATGGGAGGTTGAGACTCTTCCCTCGTCAGATTTCTTCCATTTCGGATGGGGTCAGGCAACCGTTGCTTCGAAAGAATTACTAATGCTCGTGCGAATAACTCCAATATGATGGCGTTCAGAGAGAAACTTATGCAACCTAACTGTATCGACCGGCCGAACAATATCGCTTTATCGATTTTCCTGCAGATTGGACACTAGCGAATGCGAATCGCACAAATACGATGGAGCGTGGCCAAGTTTCACGTCAACCGTAGTGAGGACGTCACCTTGCGCTATCCTATGCAATAAGAGAGACCGTTTTTTCTTGTTGATCGAGGTCGAAAGGTCGTAAAATCCAGTAAACCAAGTCGTTTTGTTTCTGGAGTTTGGTGGGAAGCTCCTAGAGGGAAGACGTTTGGCGGCCGGAAGGCGTTGGTCGGACTTCTTCTTGAAAGCCCTGAACGACCGATATAACGCTCTTCGTGTCCCTCGAGCGAGGGGATCCATTGGACCACTCTGGCACGCGACAGGGAAGAATGGAGACGCTGCTGGCGCCCGCTCGAGCAAGTCGATGATCAACGGGACGACAGGTGGCAGATGACCACTGGTATCGTCTTACCGCGGATTCACCATACCGGATTACGTAGTATGTCATACAGAGAGATGTGGAGATGCAGACACGACAACCGATATATCGTTACCGGCCGGTGAGCGGTTGATGAATCTGGCCCCAGGACGTAACTCCAACGCGACGTCGCGGCGGTGAAACGCGGACGTGCGCTCGTGTTGTGAAAAAACCCGGCTGGCATGCGCCGCACTGTTGTAGACATCTCTTTCTTGGCCTCACTCCCCCTCCCGTGACGGACACGTGACATTAGCCGATTATATACAGGGTGGCTCCTAATTATTTGCGCGTAGTTTATTACTAATAACTTCAACAAAAAACAACAGTTATACAATCTGATACAACTTCTATATAGAACAATGCCTAACAATCATTCGCTCGAGAAGATGTTCGAAATGAGCTCCTTTTGCAGCAATACAGACCTTCAGTCTGTTCTCCACCGACATCACTGAGGGCTGCAGGAAGGTGACGTCGATATCGTCCCACGCCTTCTAAAGTGAAGCTTTGAGAGCCTTCAAACTTTGGTGACTCTTCGAGGAGACCTTCTGCTGCAAGCAGCCCCACACAGCGAAATCCATCGGATTCAGATCAGGCGAGTAAGGTGGCCAGAAGTCCTTCGTCCAGTAGCCAGGGAAGTGTCTTTCGCAGAATGCCAGTGTGGATCTCGCAGAACGAGCAGGTGCCCAGTCCTGTTAGAGCACGCATTAACCACTGACAACATTTTCAGCAACCCAGGGGAGAAGAACATCGCGCAGGATCTTTTCTTGGAAGACTTCAGCGCTGATTTTCACTGAACGGTCGACGAAAACCAGAGGTGTCTTCTTGTCCAGGGTAATGCCAGCCCACACCATTACAGATTTCGGAAAAATAGTCCTGTTGGGCGCGTGTAGCGCAGTCGGAGGAGGCGCGACTATCGCGTGCACCCGATACCAGGTTCCTGGTTCGGATTTCCCGCCCAGGCCAACCAAGCCTTCCATCCCTCCGGGGTCGGTGAATTGGTACCAGACTTGTCTGGGAAGGATAAAGCGCTGACTTGTTCATCGGCTGGCCACCGCAAGTCATTGTATGGCCAAATACGCATTCATGTCGCCTCCACGACATCCCGTAGAAGTAGAATGCGCTGGCGCATCCCAGAAGGGATTGAGTAACGCCGTCCTTTATCCTTATCCTTAGTCCTGTTGAAAGCACGACATTCAGAAGACCTGTTTCTGGATGGAAGCTGCAACTGACGCTGATTTTGTGAGTTGCGTGCCACCTCAATGGTAGAAATCTTCTCGTCCGTCCAGATGACGTTTGACAAGCGGCCCTGCTGGATCTCATTTAGCAACAACTTGGATTTTTCCAATCTAATCTGCATGGCAACTTCCGTAAGGGTTTGTCCGCGATAAAGACGATAACTGCGAAGCCCAAGATCCTGTTTGACGATCCACTGTATTGTTTTGCGGGAAACCCCAAGGTCTACGGCCATCCGATCCATGCTAACTCCATTGTTCCGGTCGATTCTCTTTTTCATGACCTTTCGAAGGCGAAGAATGTTCACAGTACGTGGTCTGCCAGATCTCTTCTCGGTTCGACCGTCCCTTCCCCTCTGTACTGTTTCATAATGTGTTGGGCTGTTCTGGCAGAAATTTGAAGTCGTCGAGCGATCTCTGCTGCAGAATGTCCTTTATCGGCGAGACGAGCGATGGTGGAACGATGTGGTGAAGCTTTCATTGTAGAGGGTATTGAGTGTATCACCTTGCTTGGTTTTTGTACATACTTCCCCCACTTTAGAAAAATCCTAATAATTGATCCATTTTCAAAAATGCAGTAGCGGTTTGAATTTCGCGCAAATAATTAGGAGCCACCCTGTACATATATATATATATATATATATATATATATATATATATATATATATATATATATATATATATATATATATATATATATATGTAAGACGTTCAGCGGCCTCGCGGCCGCAAAACGTCTGATTGGGGGCTTCCCCCCCCCAAACCCCGAGTATAGAATACCTGACCGTGTTCTTTTCTTCTTTTGGCCCTCTTACTTTCATTTCATTCTCCGAAGTACATGTTCTACTAAGCCCTGAGGAACAGACTGTAAGAGTCTCAACCCAAAGTGCTTAATCTGCGGAAGCATAAATGAAACCAATGGGTGTCGGTAGACCGCTCGATACCGTTAACTGTCCGACAGCAATTATGTTCCTCCGATAACTTTAACCATTCTCCTTACGCTCACTCCCAACCCCGCCAATACCCCTTACACTTGTGCCGAAGTGAAAAATGAAATTTAAAAAAATAAAGGCGTAGTGAGAGTCAAGTACGCGCATACTTGTCGAGCGAAGCCTTTAAAAAGTTTTCTCACGAATGCTGTGCAAAGTATGATCTGTGGAATGACTTCTGGATCTGAACGCGCGTTGTATGACGTCTAGGTCACGTGTTCTGAATCCGGACGCATGTTGATATCGTCTGTGATACATATGCTGAGCCCAAGCGTACGTGTAACGATGTCAACAGCACGTCTTCTAAAGCCTGATATCCGTTGGACGATACTGATAAAAAATCATGGTCCGCCCTTACTGGTCTCCTTCACTGGCCTTTCAGTAGTCCCATCTTCATTGGTCCCCTTTACCGTCTCTCTCCCCTTCCCCTTATACTGGTCCCCTCTTCATTGGGCTTCCTTCACCACTCGCCCACCCCCCCCCCCCCTCCCCCCGTTACTGGTTTCACCTTTACTGGTCTCCCCTTTTCTGGTCCCTTTTACTGATCCCTCTTCACTGGTCCCTCCTCCCCCGTTACCGGTCCCCCCTCACTGGACCCTCCCCTGCAGTGGTTCCCTTTAGTGGTCCCCTTTTCACTGGTCCTCCTTGTTTCCACTCCCCCCCCCCCCCATTATTGGACCCTCCTTCGCTGGTCCCCCATTACTGATCCCCCTTCACTGGTCCTCCTTCTTTCCACTCCCCCCCCCCCCATTGCTGGACCCTCCTTCTGCAGTGGTCCCTCTTAGTGGTCCCCTCTTCACTGGTCCTCCTTCTTTCCACTCCCCCATTGCTGGACCCTCCCCCTGCAGTGGTCTCCCTTAGTGGTCCCCTGTTCACTGGCCCTCCTTCTTTCCACTCCCCCTCCCCATCACTGGACCCTCCGTTGCTGGTTCCCATTACTGATCCCCCTTCACAGGTCACCCATCGGTGACATGTCGTCTAAACCGGGCACCCCTTGCACGATATCGATGGGACCCCTTCTTAACCCAACCATCCATTCCGCGACATTGGTGACATCTCTTCTAAACCTAGACACCGACTGCGCGGCATGGGTGACACAACTCCTGAAGCCGAACGCCTGTCGAGCGATGTCGGTAACACGTCTTTTCAACCGTTCGTCCTTTGCGCGACATTGGTGACACGTCGTCTGAATCCGGACACCACTTGGGCGACATCGGTGACACCTCTTCTGAACCTAGACACCGACTGCGCGACATGGGTGACACAACTCCTGAAGCCGAACGCCTGTCGAGCGACGTCGGCAACACGTCTTTTCAACCGTTCGTCCTTTGCGCGACATAGGTGGCACGTCGTCTGAATCCGGACACCACTTGGGCGACATCGGTGACACCTCTTCGGAACCTAGACACCCACTACGCGACATGGATAGCACAACCCTGAAGCCGAACGCCTGTTGAACGCCGACGGTGAGATGTCTTCTCAACCCAGACGCCCTTTGCGCGACATCGGCGACACGTCTTCTGATGCACGCGACACGACGTGGGTCACACCTCGTCTCAACCCAGACGCCTGTCACTCGACGTCTATGAAAAGCTAGATAGACCGACGGAAGGACGGATGGACAGACGGACGGACAGACGGAAGGACAGACACAACCGCTTACTCTTTTATATATAGTAGGATATAGTATGTATATATATATATATATCCTACTATATATAAAGGAGCAGTGTGTGTGGGTGCGTGTTTCCGTCCGTCACAATTGGAGTGGTGGCACTGCGTATTGGAAGCGATTGTTGAACATCGAAGTGCCTGGCGATGCCGGAGACGTGCCGAACACGTCGGCAACCGTGCATGGCGAGCCGTAGTCCTGCCGAACACGTCGGCAACCGTGCATGGCGGGCCGTAGACGTACCAAACACGTCGGCAACCGTGCATGGCGAGCCGAGACGTGCCGAACACGTCGGCAACCCTGCATGGCGTGCCGGAGACCTGCCGAACACGTCGGCAACCATGCATGGCGAGCCGTAGACGTGCCAAACACGTCGGCAACCGTGCATGGCGGGCCGTAGACGTACCAAACACGTCGGCAACCGTGCATGGCGAGCCGAGACGTGCCGAACACGTCGGCAACCCTGCATGGCGTGCCGGAGACCTGCCGAACACGTCGGCAACCATGCATGGCGAGCCGTAGACCTGCCGAACACGTCGGCTACCGTGCATGGCGGGCCGTAGACGTACCAAACACGTCGGCAACCGTGCATGGCGAGCCGAGACGTGCCGAACACGTCGGCAACCCTGCATGGCGTGCCGGAGACCTGCCGAACACGTCGGCAACCATGCATGGCGAGCCATAGACGTGCCAAACACGTCAGCAACCGTGCCTGGCGAGCCGTAGACGTGCCAAACACGTCGGCAACCGTGCATGGCGAGCCGTAGACGTGCAGAACACGTCGGCAACCATGCATGGCGAGCTGTAGACGTGCCAAACACGTCGGCAACCGTGCATGGCGAGCCGAGACGTGCCGAACACGTCGGCAACCCTGCATGGCGAGCCGGAGACGTTCCGAACACGTCGGCAACCATGCATGGCGAGCTGTAGACGTGCCAAACACGCCGGCAACCGTGCATGGCGAGCCGAGACGTGCCGAACACGTCGGCAACCCTGCATGGCGTGCCGGAGACCTGCCGAACACGTCGGCAACCATGCATGGCGAGCCGTAGACGTGCCAAACACGTCGGCAACCGTGCATGGCGAGCCGAGACGTGCCGAACACGTCGGCAACCCTGCATGGCGTGCCGGAGACCTGCCGAACACGTCGGCAACCATGCATGGCGAGCCGTAGACCTGCCGAACACGTCGGCTACCGTGCATGGCAAGCCGTAGTCCTGCCGAACACGTCGGCAACCGTGCATGGCGGGCCGTAGACGTACCAAACACGTCGGCAACCGTGCATGGCGAGCCGAGACGTGCCGAACACGTCGGCAACCCTGCATGGCGTGCCGGAGACCTGCCGAACACGTCGGCAACCATGCATGGCGAGCCGTAGACGTGCCAAACACGTCGGCAACCGTGCATGGCGAGCCGAGACGTGCCGAACACGTCGGCAACCATGCATGGCGAGCCGTAGACGTGCCAAACACGTCAGCAACCGTGCATGGCGAGCCGTAGACGTGCCAAACACGTCGGCAACCGTGCATGGCGAGCCGTAGACGTGCAGAACACGTCGGCAACCCTGCATGGCGTGCCGGAGACGTGCCGAACACGTCGGCAACCGTGCCTGGCGAGCCGTAGACGTGCCAAACACGTCGGCAACCGTGCCTGGGCATTTAGATGATCATCGACGGGAGGGGTTTTTGGAGGCAATCGATATCCATCGACATTATCGATTTTTTGAGGATGACGTTCAAGCGGCACGAAACTTTAGCCGTGTAGGTAATCGAGGTCGGTGAACACGAATCTGAAGTTGGTTTTTGAACTGCCGATCGCCATCAATCGATATTGGGCAAATAAGCGTTTTTGTGGATATCGTCCATTTTTTCGCTTTTTTCTAACTTAGCCCTAATCGACGTAGTTAAGATGTTCTTCCTGAAGAAACCATGCCAAAGGTGTCAGCTACAATTGATGATGAGAAGTTATTGCCACGGCGAAGCCGTCAAAAAGCCGTCGGTGCGGCCGAGAGGCCCAGACCAACGCCATGGAATAACCAGACCAACGCCATGGCTCAAACAACTGAACCCATGCCCCAGTCCTCCGCGCGCCGGAGGTGGACTTCTACGACGTCGGTTGCATCCACCTCCGGCGAGGGGCCATCTAATCTCGGAGTTAAACTATCAGGACGTCATTGGAGTCGGACTACCGGAAACCCCCTCCCACCACGACACGGAAACTGCCTATTCGTCTGCACTTATAACTGTCGTGCCATCGCATCCGAGCAGGATCTTCGGACACTTCTTTACAGAAGCCGCAACATCAAATACGACGTTATCGCATTGCAGGAAACGAAAGGCAGAACGGAAACCATAAGAAGGACCGACCACAACGACCTTCTCAATATCGGAGCAAAGGTGGACAGAAAGAATATTGGCGGAGTTGGATTTCTCGTCAATATTCATTCTGTCCTAGTAGACTCTTACAAGATCATCAGTCCGCGAGTAGCTGTTTTGCATCTGGAAACCAAAGATCAAGGAACCGTCTCCATCATAAATGGATATGCTTCAACATCTGCGGCCACAGACGAAGAAAACGAGGAATTCTACAAGCTATTCGAAAGGACTGTCAACGACGAGAGGAGTTACTACAAAGTTGTCGTTGGGGACTTTAACGCTACCGTCGGTACGAATGACCACGACGAATGGAGGCTAGGACCACATGAAACTTCCTCAAGGGACAAAAACGAAGAGCGCCTGATAGACTTCCTATCCGCGTGCCGTCTCTATCATGGAAATTCTATGTTTAAGAAGCCTTCAAACCGGCGATGGACCTGGAAAAGCCCAAATGGAGAAATACGTTCGGATATCGACCATGTTAGTACAAAAAGACGCTGGTGTCTGTTCGACGTCTCCGTGCTGCCTTCATTTGACACGGGCTCGGATCACCGTCTTGTCCATGCGAAGCTGGCTCTCAAAAAGAGGTTGTTCAAGCGTGACACTCATAAACCGGCACGGGAGAGGATCCCCACATTCAAGTCTGAGGAGTTGGAATATGCAAAGTCGTATGATTGGAATCTTCTTGAAGATCCATCGGAAGACTACGACCTTCTCTCCAAAGGAGTGTTGAAATGTGCTAGCAGTTCTTGCGAAGCCACATCACCGTCTGCATGAAGACTTAACGCACATGCGATTAAACTCTTGGAGCAAACAAGAGGTGTCAAACTGGATCCTAATGCCTCCCATCTGGAAAAAGTGACCATCTCGAAGGCCTGTCGAATTGCAGTGAAGGAGTCCACACAAGCCTACAGAAGACTGAAGCTGTTAGAAGCCGCTGGAAAAGGTTCAAGCATAAAGCGCTGCGAACGAGATCTCTGCGATCAGAAGGCAATAATGTCAGCCCTTTTAGATAAGAATGGAACAACGCAAACGTCTCGAAGAGCGAAGGAGGCCGTCGTTCAAGAATTCTACACAAATCTGTTTCGTTCTTCCAGCATTGTCTCGAAATGCTTGATGCCACCAGCTGAGGAAGTACCTCCCATTCTCCAATCAGAAGTAGCTCATGCCATCAGAAGGATGAAGCCATGCACTGCATCCGGGCCGAACGGCATTTCTGCTGATCTCCTTCGTGCGGGTGACAGTGGCGTCCACTTCAACCACTACCTTCGACTTGGTAGGATTCCGGACTCATGGAAAGAGTCGAAAACAGTTCTAATTTTCAAAAAAGGTCAGCAGGAGGATGTCAACAACTATCGACCCATCAGCCTTCTCTCGGTTGTGTACAAGATCTTCATCAAGATACTGCTTAACCGTATAGAGCGTTGCTTGGGTGAGTATCAGCCAGTGAAGCAAGCAGAGTTTTGCAAGGATTTCTACTGCGTGCGAACAAGTATGCCATGCCGGCGATGGACGCGGGAAGCCATCGCGCATGCCGGCCGTGACTTGCGGCGGCCACGGAGGAGTTTCCTTTACAGTTGTGCTCTCGAAGGTTTCTCAAATATTCAAATCGTTTCGAACGTACACAAATTTCGAACATTCGAATTCGCATATACTCGAGAAAGGCGGTTTTTCTGATTATTCGAATTCGAATGCAATCGAAAAACGCGATTTTTGGGACACTCGAATTCCATTACATTCGAAAAATGCGTTTTTTGAATACTCAAATTTGAATACATTCGAAAAACGCGTTTTTTTAATACTCAAATTCGATTACATTCGAAAAACGCAACTTTTTGAATTTTTGAATTCAAATATTTAAATAAATCATTCGAGCAGAACTATAGGTCCCTTTTTCTATAAGAAAAGGACGAGTTTTTGATGGACCATTATCTCTCAATGGAACAAACGTCTCCGAATGATTCAGCTACGCGTACCTAATTGTGAAGTAAACGTGGCAGGCGATATAGTGCCGGAGCTGGACAGGAAGGAAAGAAGGAAACGAGCGCCTTGAAGAGAGTTTTCAAGAGCGTCGCAGAAGGAGAAAGGACGTCCACTATACTTATGTGCTTGCAAAATTTTTTCGAATAAACGAATAATCGAATATATTCGGTTTTATGAAAAACCGAATATTCGAATAATGAATATATTCGAATTTTGGGCCATGTCGAATATTCGAATTTATTCGAATATTCGTTCGAAATTATTCGATTCAGTCCGAAGTATAATACATATGCCTTCATGCCAGAGCGGAGAACCACTGAGTACATGGTTACCCACCCCCTCCCCGAGTCAATTTGCGCCTATAGCCAGGTGCGTAGCATTCGTATCGGCTGCGTACCGCCCATGTGACCATACCTGTGGCGTCATTCCTCTGGGCAGCGCGACAGGATGTACACCCGCCCCTGCTGGGGCGTGGGGTCAAGAGGTACACAGCTGTTCTGCGGGCCGAAAACTTTTGTCTTGCGTGTCAAGGGTTTCGTAAAGCTGACTCCTGGTGAAGCTAGGGACTGAGAGTTAGACTCCTGGTGAAGCCTAGGGGTTGGGGGTAGGTGAGCAGGGAGGAGGAGAGGAAGATCGCACGCCCCCAGCAGGGGCGGGTGTACCTCTTGACCGTCCCCATTCCTCTGCTCGCCGTCTCCGCTCACGCTGTGACACCCGTCGCGCGCGCGGGGACGACGGCCCAAAGGAGGCCGTCGTCGGCGATCCCACGACGGCGGTCCGATGGACGAGCGGGGACGAGCGGGAACAGGTCGACCAGATTTGCCGGGACTGCAATCAACAGGATGTTCAGAGACCAGTGTAAAGATATATGTTGGTGTGAAACAAGCATAGCTCTACATCAAAATTTCGAGTACTATTTAATGAGCTCTACTCTTATCGATGCTGCCGTTGATGCGATATTCTTCAAATTTTAAACTGAAAAACAATTCGCAATCCTGCGACGAAACTGTGAAAGGCTAAAATTTCACATAGAATTCAACTACACCGTCTAATTAACTTCTAGAGGAGAGCTTTTTCGAAGAAAAAATCATGTGGGTCACACCGTTTAGGGCATGCCTCCAAGCCAACAGACTACGCAGAATTCAATCACGGAGTTGATATAGTATCCTATTACATATAAAAGAGTTGTGTGTATTTTTTGTGTATGTCATTCATGCGGTCCAAAACTTTAGCCGTGGAGGTAATCGAGTCCGATGAACATGAATCTGGAGTTCGCTTTTCATGTTTCCGTCGCTATCAATCGATATTGATCAAGTTATCGATTCTTTGTGGATGTCCTTCAGCCGTGCGAAGCTTCAGCCCTGGGGTACTCGAGGTCGCTGAACGCGAATCTGAAGTTCGTTTTTGAAGTATCGATTGCCATCAATCGATATAGATCAGATTATCGAATTTTGTAGATGTCGTTTTTTCTATATTCGGTGTGATACACACAATTTTTTCTTCAAAAAAGCGCTCCTCTAGAAGTATTTAGACGGCGTAGTTGAATTCCGTGTGAAGTTTTAGCATGGAAATATACCTTTCACAGCATCGTCGCAGGTTTGCAAAGAATTATTTTTCAGTTTTAAATTTGAAGAATATCGCATCAACGGTAGCATTTATAAGCTTGAGGTAGAGCTCATTAGACAGAGCTCGAAATTCTGATATAGAGGTATGCTTGTTTCACACCAACATATATCTTTACACTGGTTTTGTAAATCCTCTGATCCAAATACCCAAGATCCTTACAGATTCACAAGCGCCTCGAATGAACCTCGTGGAATACCTGAGAACGCCCAGGATTCAAAACCTACCATCTAACAGACTCATCTTGTGGAGGGGCTCCAGCCGCTCGTTATAATTTCTCGAATGAGTTCTATTTGAAAATCTACAAAACATCCTTCGCGCCCGTGCGCTTGCAATCATGCTAAGTTAAGGCCCAGTGTTACGTCTCAGTTGACCATCAGGACAATGTACAGGAACTTCGACTGAGGAAGCCAAAGTATTCGAGATCCGTTCGACTCTTCCTAACATGTACCCCGCACCACTGCTGGATTCTTCAAGATGGTAGTAGGATGCTCGAGGCGCAGTCGACAACCGCTCCAAACTCTGTGATTACATCACGAGTTTAAAGGAACGACCGCGCCCCAATCGAACGCCAGGTTACGGTGTCAAAGTCAGGAGTCGGATTTTATAATACTGTGCTTGATGTCGCAGTATAAACAGAACCTAGGACGGTGACCCCTTCACCCAGAATCAGTTAGAGACATTCACGTTTATTTGTTTCGTAGACATTCAGTACACGAAACGAATAAGCGAATAGACACGAAAAAAACAAAAAGAAAAACGAGGACGGACGCATACTTGGCGAAGGACCAGTGGCTGCCACAAAAGGCGGCATCGCACCCGCTTGCACGCGCTTGCGACGGACGACCTTCTGGGCTCAAATATGTCCTTGGTTTTTCATATAGTTGACTTTAGGGGAGTTATATCCAGAAGATGCAAAAATTGACTCCCAGTAATCTACCCTAGCGTCGAATATCTTCAAATATATTCGAATTTTGGGCCACGTCGAATAGTCGAATAATGAATATATTCGAATTTTGGGCCTCATCGAATATTCGAATCCCACCATATATAATAGAGGAGGGTTTTTTTGTCTCAACGTGACCGTGGGAAACTTCGTAAACTCCGCGGGCTCGATGGTTTAATCACCCAAGTTTGAGGCAGGTTCTCGACTTCTCTCTCCGAAGGGAAGCGCAGGGAGGTGAGCAATCGCCGCTGCCGAGGAGGACACGTGAGGCGTTGCGAAATAGGCCGGCGCCGCGGCTCTGCCCGCGCACGTGTTGGGTGGCTACTGCTTCGAACTGACCCCATTGAAGGCTCCTGTCCTTGCTACCGGTCAATTAGTGCTTGCAGTTAAGTGCTGCTACAGTTGTGTTACCGCAGGGTACAACTCTGCCGCCTGTGTGCATGGCCGAGGTCACTGCTCATTCCTTCTCTGCGTTCGGGCATAACATTCTGATGTGTACGAGCTTCCGCCTTCACTTTTCTGAGAACAGCTCCTGCTGTGTTAATCCATACTGCCGCTCTTCGTTACTGCCTTTGCCACCGTTTCACTTTGTTTCTCTTCGAGAGCCTTTTAAGTTGACGTCAGTGTTGGGGTGAGAATCTGCGGCCCTATTCTAGTGCTCCTCGCTCTACACGTTGGAGTATGCTCCTTGGTAGGAAGGCACATGTATGCCCATTCACAGCAGAAGTGAACTAACTTCGTTCACCATAGGGCTAGAACCCACCAGTGCTGCTGATAATTTTGAATTTCATACAACACAAAACGACGGATTGGGCGTTCCTACATCGTGGCCCTCCCGCCCCAGCCTATTTGATCCCCACTGCTAGTTGTAGCACTTATATCCACTCGTGTGCTTCTTAAAGAGGCTGACAACCACTTAACACGATGAGCCCTGTCCACCTGAGCCGTTTTGTGCCTGATTCTGTAGGCTGTAAGTAAGATTCTCCCATTCTAGGTTGGTTGGATTGAGCCCATCAGTTTCTCCCGCCCACATAAACTTCCTACTTTCTACACCCTTCCAAGCTGTTGGATTTTTATTCGAGTGATAGCAGAGGTTGAACAACAAACACAACGGTGAGGAACATACATATCCCACCTTTGTGATTAAGTGGCTTTTACACTATCAGTCGATTAAAGACTGCGGTGAACTCTTCGAGGGCATGGTGCGTCTCGTCTTTTATTGCGCTATATGCTTGCTCATAGGCTGTAAGTAAGATTCTCCCATTCGAAGTTCGTTGTGTCGAGCGCATGCAACAGTTTCTCCCGCCCACTCATGATTCCTATTTATCGCTTGGGCCCCCTTCAGACGTTGCGATATTTATTGATAGCGTAAGTTTAACAACAAATACAACAGTGAGGGACACACATATCCCCACTTTGGTGGATCAATTAGGTGGCATTTTTGGAGTGCATGGCGCGATGTCATCTTTTAATACGCTATATGTTTGCTTCTTAGCTGCGGGCTTTAAGATTCTCCCATTCGATGTTATTTCGGCTGAGCGATTTTTATTCGATTGATAGCAGAAGTTGAACAACAAATACAACAGTGAGGAGCACACATACCCCACTTTGGTGGTTCAATTAAGACGCATTTACGCTATCAATCAAATAACCAGTTGTGCTATCGGTTTTCTCTCAGACCTAACCGATCGGGATTGGAGTTGCCTGATTATGTGACCGACTGGAGCGTTCCACAGTAGATTGGGCGTTTTGATCAGGCAGTCGATATCGATCGATATTATCGATCATTTGAGTGGTGCTATCGGTTTTCTCTCAAACCGAACCGACCACGATTTCTATCTAACACATTGGAGGTAGGGAAATCAGAGACAGAAAAACGCACCATATATATAAAGGAGGAAGGCATAAGTCACTGCCTATAGTGGTTCGTCAACAGCGGAGACCAAGTTCCCATCCCACCCTCAGTTTTCGACTCCACTAGACTCTCGGAATAATTCTTCCTTCAAAATTAGTGGCTAATGAAGTCACCTCCGGAATTCGCCACACCTAGCGGCTCGAAGCACGACGACTGGACAGAAGTGTCAGACATTTCTTTAGGCTTGACAAGCTGCAATAGGCTGTGAATTCAACGCTAGATGAAGGAGTGCTGAGAACATTCTTCTGCGTGCTATGCTGAGTGAGTGGTACCAAGCTAGAAATCAGTCTGGAGTAGGCGCAACTTTCAACGTGCTCGACGCTACGGATGCTTCCTTACCCAGCGTTGGTTGCCGGCGAAGCCGGCTAGCCTGGCGTGGCCCGCACACTCCAGCATCGGCGGAGCCGGCGACCGACGCTGGGTGAGAAAGCATCCGTAGCTAGGTTTGGGCTACGTCCCTAACGTGGCCCGCCATACCCGACGCCGGCGGAGCCGGCTAGCCTGGCGTGGCCCGCACACTCCAGCGTCGGCGCCGGCGGAGCCGGCGACCGACGCTGGTAATGAATAATCGAATATTCGAATTTATTCGAATATTCATTCGAAATTATTCGATTCGGTCCGAAGTATAGTGCCCACCCTCCACTGTTCTTGCTGCGCTAACAGCCTTGGAGACCTGGATCATGCGAAAGCAGACGAACACGCGATCAGCGTCGCGCGCCGGGGATTCGAAAGGACATTAGCTAGAGTTACACTATTAAAGTGAACGAAAGCCTCAAGAATTCCGAACATCGTCCACGTTCGAGGATCAGAAACACTGTCGCATGGTCCAACTCGTCGAAAATTAGGTGGATCGGCCACGTAATGCTTCGCGGACACCCGCTAGACAAGAGCCGTCACCGACTGGATTCGGAGACGTTTGTTCCGTTGAGAGATAATAGATAATAGATAATAGAGAAACTCGTCCTTTTCTCATAGAAAAAATGGACCTATAGTTCTGCTCGAATGATTTATTTAAATATTCGAATTCAAAAATTCACAAAAACGCGTTTTTCGAATGTAATCGTATTCGAATGTCCAAAAAATTGCGTTTTTCGATTACATTCGAATTCGAATAATCAGAAAAACCGCCTTCTCGAGTATATGCGAATTCGATTGTTCGAAATTTGTGTACGTTCGAAACGATTCGAATATTTGAGAAACCTTCGAGAGCTCCTCCGTGGCCGCCGCAAGTCACGGCCGGCATGAGCGATGGCTTCCCGCGTCCATCGCCGACATGGCATACTTGTTCGCACGCAGTAGAAATCCTTGCAAAACTCTGCTTGCTTCACTGGTTGATACTCACCCAAGCAACGCTCTATACGGTTAAGCAGTATCTTGGTGAAGATCTTCTACACAACCGAGAGAAGGCCGATGGGTCGATAGTTGTTGACATCCTCCTGCTGACCTTTTTTGAAGATTAGAACTGTTTTCGACTCTTCCATGAGTCCGGAATCCTACCAAGTCGAAGGTAGTGGTTGAAGTGCTTGACAAGAATTGAGCAGAGGGCACTGCCACCCGCACGAAGGAGATCAGCAGAAATGCCGTCCGGTCCGGGCGCAGTGCCTGGCTTCATCCTTCTGATGGCATGAGCTACTTCTGATTGGAGAATGGGAGGTATTTCCTCAGCTGGTGGCATCAAGCATTTCGGGACAGTGCTGGAAGAACGAAACAGATTTGTGTAGAATTCTTGAACGACATCCTCCTTCGCTCTTCGAGACGTTTGCGTTGTTCCATTCTTATCTAAAAGGGCTGACATTATTGCCTTCTGATCGCAGAGATCTCGTTTGCAGCGCTTTATGCTTGAACCTTTCCCAGCGGCTTCTAACAGCTTCAGTCTTCTGTAGGTTGTGTGGACTCCTTCACTGCAATTCGACAGGCCTTCGAGATGGTGACTTTTTCCAGATGCAGGCATTAGGATCCAGTTTGACACCTCTTCTTTGCTCCAAGTGTTTAATCGCATGTGCGTTAAGTCTTCATGCAGACGGTGATGTGGCTTCGCAAGAGCTGCTAGCACATTTCAACACTCCTTTGGAGAGAAGGTCGTAGTCTTCCGATGGATCTTCAAGAAGATTCCAATCATACGACTTTGCATATTCCAACTCCTCAGACTTGAATGTGGGGATCCTCTCCGGTGCCGGTTTATGAGTGTCACGCTTGAACAACCTCTTTTTGAGAGTCAGCTTCGCACGGACAAGACGGTGATCCGAGCCCGTGTCAAATGAAGGCAGCACGGAGACGTCGAACAGACACCAGCGCCATTTTGTACTAACATGGTCGATCTCCGAACGTATTTCTCCATTTGGGCTTTTCCAGGTCCATCGCCGGTTTGAAGGCTTCTTAAACATAGAATTTCCATGATAGAGACGGCACGCGGATAGGAAGTCTATCAGGCGCTCTTCGTTTTTGTCCCTTGAGGAAGTTCCATGTGGTCCTAGCCTCCATTCGTCGCGGTCATTCGTACCGACGGTAGCGTTAAAGTCCCCAACGACAACTTTGTAGTAACTCCTCTCGCCGTTGACAGTCCTTTCGAATAGCTTGTAGAATTCCTCCTTTTCTTCGTCTGTGGCCGCAGATGTTGAAGCATTTCCACTTATGATGGAGATGGTTCCCTGATCTTTGGTTTCCAGATGCAAAACAGCTACTCGCGAACTGATGATCTTGTAAGAGTGTACTAGGTGGTGTACTGTCGAGTTGACGAGAAATCCAACTCCGCCAATATTCTTTCTGTCCACCTTTGCTCCGATATTGAGAAGATCGTTGTGGTCGGTCCTTCTTATGGTTTCCGTTCTGCCTTTCGTTTCCTGCAATGCGATAACGTCGTATTTGATGTTGCGGCTTCCGTAAAGAAGTGTCCGAAGATCCTGCTCTGATGCGATCGTACGACAGTTATAAGTGCAGACGAATAGGCAGTTTCCGTGTCGTGGTGGGAGGGGGTTTCCGGTAGTCCGATTCCAATGACGTCCTGATAGTTTAACTCCGAGATTAGATGGCCCCTCACCAAAGGTGGATGCAACCGACATCGTAGAAGTCCACCTCCGGCGCGCGGAGGACTGGGGCACGGGTTCAGTTGTTTGAGCCATGGCGTTGGTCTGGTTATTCACATGTTTCTGGCCAGAGATATATGAGGCCCATACACGACAAAGCATCGTGTACTGCGTGACCATTTGTGCCGTTAGCAATCACTAAGTGATGTTCACCTACTTCACCGCGATGAGGTGGCATATGTATATATACATATATATATATATATATATATATATATACATATATGTGTGTATATATAATCGGCTAATGTCACGTGTCCGTCGCGGGAGGGGGAATGAGGCCAAGAAAGAGATGCCTACGACAGTGCGGCGCATGCCAGCCGGGTTTTTTAACAACACGAGCGCACGTCCGCGTTTCACCGCCGCGACGTCGCGTTGGAGTTACGTCCTGGGGCCAGATTCATCAACCGCTACCGGCCAGTAACGATATATCGGTTGTCGTGTCTACATCTTCGCATCTCTCTGTATGACATACTACGTAATCCGGTATGGTGAATCCGCGGTAAGACGATACCAGTGGTCATCTGCCACCTGTCGTCCCGTTGATCATCGACTTGCTCGAGCGGGCGCCACCAGCGTCTCCATTCTTCCCTGTCGTGTGCCAGAGTGGTCCAATGGATCCCCTCGCTCGAGGGACACGAAGAGCATTATATCGGTCGTTCAGGGCTTCCAGGAAGAAGTCCGACCAACGCGTTGGTGGGCGTCCCGGTGTTCTCTTGACATCCCGCGGAATCCAGTCGGTGATGGCTCTCGTCCAGCGGGTGTCTGCGGATCGCATTACGTGGCCGGCCCACCTAATTTTCGACGACATAGCCCATGCGACAGCGTCTCTGATCTTCGAACGTCGGCGAAGCTCGGAACTCCGGAGGTTTTCTCTCACTTACGTGAGTCGTGTCACTCCGAGTATCGTCCTCTCGATTCCACGCTGCGCGACGCTGATCGCATGTTCATCCTGCTTTCGTATAGCCCAGGTCTCTAAGGCGTATATTAGGGCCTCTACAGAGTCTCGCGGCAGCACCCCGAGAACTCGTCCATATCGCTCTCGCCGCAGTGGGACCCACGCTTCCACTATGGTGAATGCCGCGGCGAGGACGAGTTGTCGCGGAGCCGCCGCACGCAAAGGTCCCCGAGGGCTGCCGCAGTTCACGGCGGCTCTCACCCGCAGCGCCAGGAGCTGCGGGTGACACCCGCCGGAGGGCGTGGTAGAAGGATGTCCGTTATGGCTCATCTATTCTAAACATTTTTTAAAACGAATCTGCATGCTAGGGATATAGTAGGTTGGTGAATAATCTCTGTCCATAAAGAAGCTTGACAACCAACAATATAATCACCGGTAGTGTCGACAAATGGAGGTGTATGGAATCCTGCACTCAAAATGTAACGCAAAGAGCTTAGCGCGATATTAGGTAACCTTAATTGCTTAGAAAATCTCCGTAACCTTCCAGTCACAAGTTAGTCGTCTGAGGTTTAAGGAAAACCCTTGCACAGAAATGGAACAAGAAAGCAGACCGTTCTTTTTAGTACGAGGTATAACTGCATCGGACGGACCTATCGAACTTAACAAGGCATCGGAGAGAATGCGGTGATCACAAGGGCTACCACATTATCTTCGAGCTGCTTGTCAAACGAGGAAATTTTAGCGGAGGTATATCGACAAAAATGAGAGCAAGCGCAAAATGGCACAGAACTGTTGAGTTATAAAAAGTGCTCTATTAGATTTCGGGGCTTAGATTCAAGAACTCCTAACTTGACTTAGAAAACGCTTCATCACAAAATAAAAAGCGTTCTGCTTACTTCATCTCTGACATTCTAGAGGCCGTAACTGTCGGCAAAAGTACGCAGTGTTGCGTACAGCAGCCCTTGCGGCGCCGCACCACCCGCCATTGTCATTGTCATGGCGGGTCCGCGGCACCCGCAAGACTCTGCTGCCGGCCTTAGGGCAGGAAGAACAGTCGAAAAGGTAGGCACGGAGCCGGACGTTCTTCGTCTTCTTCGCGACTTCTTCGACGCTCTTGAAACTCCCTAAGACGCTCGTTTCCTCCTGCTCAGCTCTGGTGCTAGGTCGCTAGCCATGCTGACTTCGCGACCAAGATACACATAGCTGGAGCATTCGGAGATGTTCGTTCCGTTGAGCGGGAATGGGGCATCAGAAACTTGTCCCTTCCTCATGAACATCGTCTTCGTAAGATTCAGCTGCAGTCCAACGTTCCCACATACACGATCGAAGTCGGCTAGCATTCGCTCCGCCTGACTGGTGATCGGTGTTATGAGAACGATTTCGTCAGCGAAGCGCAGATGGTGCAGCTGCCGGCCGTCGATCTTCACTCCCACGTCTTCCCATTCTAGTTCGCTCATGACGTTTTCGAGGGTGGCGCTGAAGAGCTTCGGGGATATGGTCTTGCCGAACCCCTCTCTTCACGTCGATGACGACGTCGTTGTAGAATGGTGAGATCTTGGTCGTGAATCCAGTTGTCGACGTGGTCGTTACCGGTGTCGGAAATCACGGAAATAGACAATTTATTAGATAACACACAAAATCAGGGGTAAAACGAGGGTCTTGGCCGAATGGCGGTGTCGAAGGGCGGCTGGGACAGGTAGGTGGACAGTTGCTGGGCTGCAGAGTCGATTGCGGGGGCTCCGGAGTCGGCGCTCGGCCTGCGGAGTCGGAGAGAAGGGTTCCGGAATCGGTTGCTCGGACTGCGGAGTCGAAGAGCAGGGTCCGGAATCGGTTGCTGGGGCACCGGAGTCGGAGAGAAGGCTGCGGAGTCGGGGAGAGTGCGCCTTTTAGAGGGCGTCTCCCGCGCAGATCGCAGATCAATGGGGTTGACCACCCTCAACATGCCGGGGTTAAAGAAAATTATGGATCCACTCCATAACCTCACAAAACTGCATCGAGCTTATGCACGACAGACCTCTGCTTGTCTCGGTAGCGGGCTTCGGCCCTCTTTCGGTGTTTCCTATTGACACCACGCGTTGCTGCCGGGCATGGTTCTCCAGTACCCGCCTTAGGTGTCGGCTCTCCAGGCTCCTTTCTTTTGTGTGCGCGAAAAGGCGTTAGTGTAAATTTTTCCAGCTTCACAACATGCTGTACCTGATTGCAGAGGGAGTTGTAGAATATTTGCGTGCTGTCGGGTGACATCCACTGAGAGGAATCGGGTAGCACTCCAACAGTTGTCCAGGCCGACTGCGCGTCGTACGTACCGGGGTCGCGCTGCATCAACTCGACAATTCTGTCGGCATATTCCGGTCGTACGTCCAGATAGGACAGAACGTGACTACGCGTCTTCTGCGTCACATGTTCCCAGCTAAACGTATTGGCCGTTCGAGGGCCATTCACCAGCAACACTTTTGCCCCGCAAGTGGCCCACAGGTTGATGGCCGAGAGCAGCGCTAACCAAGCTGTCACCTTCCGCGGCTCTTCTGGAGAGAGTATGATGATCACTACCCCCACATCGTCCATGAATATCGAGTCGTTTTTCCTCCGAAGGGCGCTGAACTCACTATAGTAGAAGACTCTGGTCTTCGTGCCGCCCGTCATGAAACGCATTCTCTCTAGGACGGCGGGTACAACCAGCAGTACACGATTGTGGACTTCTCCAAAAAGGTGGCTTTCGACCACATCGCTCCATTCAACGCGACGAGCAAAAGTCCAGCCGATTTCGAGGATTCGCTTGAAATCGCTTGGCCATCCCCCGTCGACTGCTCCATGGCGCATAGTCGTGGCGGGTTCCACTAGCTTAGCCATCATAGCTATGTGAACGCATCGGGTTTTGAAAAACGCATACGCGAACTCGACGGCACGTGGGTCGAGCTTCTTCACCGCAGGATTCAGGATCTGCTCTACCTTGCTAGTTACTGAACCGGGTCCGGACCAAATCGACAGGATGCGGTACGGTACAGCTCTGGAAGGACTCTGATGTACTGAGAAGGAACACCCTGAATGAGCAGGGCTTCGAGGACCGCTGCAGTCTCAACGGAGTCGAATGCCTTCTTCAGGTCGATGAACCTAAGGCACATCGGCAGCTTACACTCTCGCGACACTCCGATGAGCTTCGTAATGGTGTGTAGGTGCTTCGTAATGGTGTGTACGTGGTCGATCGTGCTGAATCCTCTCCGAAATCCTGCTTGTTCGCATGGCTGCCCTTCGTCCAGCGTTCTTCTGATATTATTCAGGTTCACTCGAGTGAACAGGTTGTAGAATACGGACAGCAGGCAGATCGGGCGGTAGTTGCCAATGTCGTGCACGTCTCCCTTCTTGTACAGCAAAACGGTCTTGCTGGACTTCCACTGAGATGGAACCTTGCACTCCGACAGGTAGCTTGTGAAGAGCCGCGCCAAGGTGTTGATGAGCGTTGGCGGAATATTCTTCAGGTGTTCAGGTCTGATCCTGTCGGGACCGGGTGCTGTACGCTTCTTCACCGACGAGATGGCGTGTCGGATTTCGGAAGGGAGAACAGAGACAACGACGTATCCATCCTGCGGAAGATGGCATGGGGCAGGTGGACGAGGCTATCGAAGAGATCGGAGTAGAAGTCGTGGATGACCTTCTCCATGGTCCTTCTGGAAGAGGTTACGGTTCCGTCAGGAAGTCGGAGAGCGGTCATCTTGGTCTTGAAGTTGGCGAAGTACGGCGGGCATTGCGGATGCTCAGCCCTGCCTCTGCTACTTCAGCCAACAGCTCCGCCCTTCTGTCCTTGAGATCTTCCTTTATTGCCGCTCTGCATAGCTTCGCAAGCTCGGACTCAGTTGGTAGTTGCCTGACGCTCGTGCTGCTCCACGCTGGCGTATCAGCTCGAGTTTCCGAAGACAAACGTCTCTTGGTGGTCTTCAAGCTCTCGGCTCCTTTAGCACTATCGCGGAGATGGTGCACAAAGCGGTCGTATTCCTCATCGACGTTGTCCATGACGGCATCTTCCCAAAGGCCGGCAGGAGAGGTGTAGAGGTCCCAGTTGAAAGTCGTTCTGGGATTCCTCTTCTTGGACTTCGCGGCCTTCTCTCCTTGACGCGAAAAGCGAAACCTCGCGCGAAGGAGGCGGTGGTCTGATCCCGTGTAGAACTTGAGGACAACGGAGACGTCGGCCAGGCAATACTTGCGATTGAAGATGATGTGGTCGATCTCGTTGTGGAACTGGCCACCGGGAGATTCCCAGGTCCATCGTAGGAAAGGAGGCTTCTGAAACTGTGAGTTTCCATGGATGGTCTTGGTCGACATGATAAACTTAGACAGCCTTTCACCTTGCTCGTTCCACTCCAAACCGTGGGTTCCGATGTGAAGTTCTTCCGGCGACCTTCGCGGTCCGATCTTGGCGTTGAAGTCGCCGACGATCACCTTGTAGAAGGTGTGATCCTCCTTATAGAATTTCTCCAGCTCCACGTAGAAGGCTTCGACCTCTTCGTCGTAGTAGTCGGATGTTGGGGCATACGCGACGAATACAGTGAAAGCTGGCACGGAGCCACACCGCTTCAGTCGCAGACGTCCGATTCGGGTTGTCAGAGACTCGTACGAATCGATGTTCATGGCCAAGTGCGTGTTGACGAGACCACCAACGCCGCCTACTCCCCTGCTGTCGCATGTTCCAAGGAACAGTTCTTCTCCGGAGTCGTAGGCGGCGTGTAGGGGTGGTGTCTTCTCGTCTCGGTCAGTCCGATGACGTCATACTTGATCTTCCTGGCTTGCATCATCAGGTCCCCGACTGATGCTTCCGATGCAAGCGTGCGGGAGTTGTAAGTACAGGTCGTCATCCTAGTCCTTCTCAATTTGCGCAGCCTGGTTAGGCCCTGAGATTTTAGCAGCCTCTCTGTAATCGTCCTTCCCATCGCTGCAGAAAATGGGGCCCTTTCGGGGTCAGGGGAATGAGGCCCTTTAGTGCTGTTGTGTTTGACTATAATACAACACGGGTAGCTAGTCAGACTCTGTCGTGCGGGTGAAGAACTCCGGGCACCCAGCCAAACTGCCCGAAGGGACGGGGCGAGACTTTTGAAGCGGCCTCGAATCGCCTTACATGTACTCCCAGTCTACCGAGTGCAAGCTTTTGGCCGAGCCGACACAGTTACAATTCGCACAGGCGCGAACGCATCCACGCACACTGTGCATGAACGTGCCGCTCCCACGCACAAGGAACGCGTCGACCCGACACAGCAGGAGCAAGGAGTTCATCCCCTGCATCCCATCTGCGTCTCTGGGCAGTACACGGTCGCATTTAGTTCGCGTTTTCATTCCCCTATCCACCACCCAGGGACGCGCCACGTGCCCCTGCGACAAGCGGCCCGAGATCCCTCTTAACAAGAGAGCCCGAAGGCTCTCCATCGAGGGAGATCCGTGGTGATACCAGCGGCATCACTGATGAATCTGGCCCCTGGAGCCCCCCGCCCCCGTGGATCAACTTAGCCGGGTTCCACCGTACACGTGGGGCGGGCTGCCTCCTGTAGCGGCGCGGCCGCCGTCGTCTCGGCGCGCTCTCGGCTCCCGATCGATACCCGCCGCCGTCGCCGACGCAGCAGTGCCGTTCGTCGGCTGCTGCTTCCCTGGCCTCCTTCGTTTTCCTTCTCAGAGAACGTCCGTTCCCTCAGATTGTGACCCGCCTACGCTTCGTTTCCAGCTCTCCTCGCCATTCTCGTCGTTGCCAACGGCTCGCGTTGTGTTGGAGACGAGCGCCCATCTTTCACTCTTCCCAACCGCGTGAAAATCCTCACGCAGTTGATCGAGATCGTCCGGGTTGTGCGCGGTGCACACTGCAGTTGGTCGTCCTGTCGTCCTGGCCTACCGTACATGTAGCGGATACCTGCTCGGTGTTCGCTTCGGTCTTCATCTCTTGAGAGGCTTCAGCTTTCCGCACATCAGTTCCATTGCTAGGGAATGATCACTGACGTGGACGGGGGGGGGGGGGGGGGGGGGGGCAGTAAGGACGTTTGCTAAACGTCGGAGGTAGAGGGAATCAAATTGCGATTGGAGCGCACTGTTCTCAGTGGAGCGCGTTGCTTCTGCGGGGAGCCTTCTCAAAGCATTTCAACTTTTCTCTACTTCTGAAATGCTTAAAGTTATTCACGTTGTCGTGCGATGTTCACAAAGGTTGTGCTGCTTCCATCTGTTTAACCTATAAGCTATAAATTTTACAGCTAAGCACTCAAACTTGAAGATTCCTGTCGAATGTTGGGTTTGCCTCAAAGGTCCACTCCTTCTCAGCAACCTTTATGAACATGTGAGTACCGCTGAGGGATACAGTGAGGAAGATGTAAAACATGGAGGATATCAAATCTGCGAAATATGTCACGGCGCCTGATCTTTCATACGTGAAATGTGGAAGGTCATTTTTCTCAGTACGCGGCAGGAAAAACCATATAGACGGTTGATTAGAATTTTCTCCTGCTCTTGTAAGAACGCTACACCCAAATACAATTATCTAAACACTTTCGAAATGTCAGGTGTAGATCACAACATTTACCATTTTCACGTCGAATTGAGCACTTTTCAAATCAAATTGGACACTCTTCTATGCTCGCCTAAGACTTTTGTAATCAGAGCGAACTGTTCGAAATGGAAATGAGCTTCTCCTACATCAAACTAAGGAATCTTGAAAAGGGT
Organism: Heligmosomoides polygyrus bakeri; assembly: GCA_947359475.1. Lineage (NCBI taxonomy): Eukaryota > Metazoa > Nematoda > Chromadorea > Rhabditida > Heligmosomidae > Heligmosomoides > Heligmosomoides polygyrus. The sequence continues at coordinate 37,438,777 of OX375867.1, forward strand.
TAGAAAGATTCCTTGTTCAAGTAAAATTGTAGTAAAGCTTTCTTTGAAGTTTTAATTCACTTACCCAGTAAGTGGACACATTGTTTGAAATATTTTAATTTTTTTTGAGGAAAAATGATGGTCAAAGCTTGTCTCTAAGAGCAAGAAGGCAGCCATTTTGTGTGCCAAAAAAGATTGCGCCATTCGCCCGTCCGAGACATCGGGTTTTTTATTCGATTGATAGCAAAATTTCTGCTTGCATGAAGTTTCACACTTGTAAACTTTTAAACTCATTCTTCTTTCTGCACTCACCACGAGCGGCCGCCCACTGTTGTGCTATGTCGAAACAACCGAAAAAGACTCCTGTAGCTGGGTTCGAGGATGCGATGCCCTTATGGGCCAGTAAGCTTATTGAAAGATTCGATGTATATTCAATCAATATGCAGAGTTCCATCACTGATGTTTTCGAGCGTGTTTTCTCGGAAATTCAGTCAATTCAGAACGCGCAGAATGCAATAATTACACGTTTGGAGGAAATTGAGGCTAAATTGGACTACTTGCGGTCTACCTCTCTTGATAAAAGCCTTTTATACTCAACGATGGTTAAGGTAAAGGCTGATAGTCAGCGGATCGATGAGAAGTCAATGAGAATAGCATGGCTAGGAATTGATGAGCAGCCAAACGAGGAATTGACTCGCCGTTTTGACCGTGAAATACTGAAGGAAGTTGTGCAGACATCCGGTGACGATCAGCTGATCCGTGAGCTTGAACAGGGCCGGATTACCTCACATCGCCACCCTGCTGGGAAGCCCCGAAAGCCCGGTGAACGTGGTCGCATAATCAAAATTTGTCTGCCAAACCAGGCTCTTCGGGATTCTCTGCTTGACCACATGAGGAGCGGTCGCCAGAGCCTTACGCAACGGTTTGTCCATTCCTTTGCCCGTAGGGATTATACTGTAGAGGAGTTAAGTGTTGACCGAGCGTTGCGTCGTGAAGCTGGAAACCTCAACGCCAGAGAAGGTAAGCTGGCATACGTTGTACGCGATTTTAATATAGTTAAACTGAAAGTACCACGTGAGCTGCCTAGGCGTCCGCTTACCAGGGATGACACGCAAAGGTTGTCTAATGACGAGCTGAGCGAAATACGTCCCGCCATCAGAGGTCGTAATGGACGCGATCAGCATACACCAATCAACCAGGCGTAGCTCATAAATGCACCAACCTGCTCTATTTCGCATGATAACAACCTCAGTGATAATAATCCCTGTGATAATAGCCTCAGTGATAATAATCCCAGTGGTAATAACCTCAGTGATATTAACCTAGGAACGCAGACTCCTTCTCAAGCCACTAGCTTTTCTTGTTTACCTGAGACGTCACAAACCGTTGTACTCATCAATGCAAGATCAATCTGTAACAAAATTCCAGACCTCCAGTTTTTACTATCCACGAATCCTCTGATTGTCAGCATAACAGAGACCTGGTGTAAGCCAGATACCATTCACGACTCAACTTTATCCCCAAAATCAAAGTATGAAGTCTACAGGTGTGACCGAGTGGGAGCCATTAATGGTGGCGGTGTTCTGACTTTAGTTAAAAGCACTCTTCCCCATCATCTCATTCTCTCAAGAAATTTTTCAGCATATTGCCAGTGTTTAGTTCTTTGTGTTCTCTCAAATCCACTGCCCACATATGTTGTCACTATCTACCGCAGTCCCTCTTGCGACGCCCGTTCTTTCTCCGATGCTCTAGACACAGTTTCCGCATCTATTGGCGAAAACTCCAATTGCATTATAATGGGTGACATGAATTTCCCAGAGATCAATTGGACAGCTGTAAATTTATCGGTCTATGGTTCTGCTCGTGAGTTTTACGATTTCTGTTCTAGAAGTGCTCTAACTCAGCTCGTCGCTACTCCTACCCACGGTACCAATATTCTTGACCTGGTTCTTACTAACAACGTTGACATTGTAGAAGATGTACGGGTCCTTCCTCCCTTCTCCACCTCGGACCACGAAGCAGTCTATTTTAACTTAGTGACCTTTTAACTAAGGCTCAGTTTCAGCTTCTAGACTTCATGCACGGCGACTACAATGCAATTTGTGAAGAACTACTAAAAATCAACTGGCGCGTCAGATTTGAAAGCTGTTCCTCTACTGATGAGTGCTACGATGTGTATCTTGAAAGCTGCAGCAGACTTATTGAGAAATATATCCCCCTACGGCAACAAAATAGTTTCACCCGCTACCCAGCTAGAATTCGCATGCTGGCTTCCAAGGTGTCTCGACTGCATCGAACTCGCCATATAAGTGGTTTTCAAAAATACCTTCGTTTTTCTAGAAAATTCAAACGTGAACTTGCAGTGCTGAGTTTGATGAATGAGGAAAAAATAGCTCAGTCTCGAAACTCGAAACTTTTCTACAAATTTGTCAATGCCAGAATCAAAGCTAGTAATAGAATTGGTACAATTAAAAACTTTAACGGTGAACCGTGTTTGACCGAGGAGGAAAAGGCTGAAGTCTTTGCATCCTTTTTTAAGTCTGTCTACAAAAGCAGCACCGAAAATGATATGGTCTGTCCCCCATTCACCGAAGCTAAATTAGACTACTTGGATATCAACAGTGAATTAGTCTACAGAACTCTGTCTCGGATTCCACTACGTACGTCTACTTCGCCCGATAAAATTCCCTATGTATTTCTTAAAAAAGCTGCTCTGGGTCTAACACCAGTGCTCACACTTTTATTTAATAAAATCCTTCTTCATGGGGAAGTCCCATCGATGTGGCTTTCTAGTCTCGTTAGACCTATTTTCAAAAAAGGATGCAAAGCTGACGTTAAGAATTATAGACCCATCTGCCTCACCTGTTCCACAAGCAAAGTCCTTGAAAGAATTGTTTGTAAACAACTTTATGACTACTGTCATAGAAACAACCTAATTACTAAACATCAGCACGGTTTCCTACAGAGAAAGTCAACATTAACAGCTCTCATGTCCTCTGTTTCCACTTGGAATCAAATTCTGGACTCCGGTGGCTATGTGACCGTTTGTTACGTAGACTACGCTAAAGCTTTCGACTCCATTCCTCTATGCCTTCTTATAAAGAAGCTTGAAGCATACGGCATAAGTGGGTGCCTGTTAAACTTCCTTCGGTCGTTCCTACTTGGGCGTAGCCAACGGGTCATTGTGAACGGTTCATTGTCTGCAACCTATCCTACTACCAGCGGTGTTCCTCAAGGCACTTGTCTTGGCCCACTTATGTTCCTGCTCTACATAAATGATATGCCTAGCTGTCTTCCTTTGGAAGTTAACTGCTCTATTTATGCAGACGACTCTAAGATTTACTCAATAAATAATTGTGATGCTCTTCAAAAGGCATTGGATGCCCTGCTAAAGTGGTCCGAAAAATGGAAGCTCGATATTTCTTTTGAAAAAACATCGATAATGTGTATTGGGCGCAGGCATCCTCCCAACTGCTCTTTTTACCTCGGGCACTATCGTTTAATCATAGAGAAGTCAGTACGAGATCTCGGTGTTACGTACAACGACAGGCTTTCGTACGAGAAATATATTGAGAAGATTGTGTCGGTAGCATATGCAAAGTCAAACTTTATCCTGCGAGCTTTTAAAACACGAAACAAGGAAACACTTTTTAAACTCTTCGTAACTTATGTTAGGCCAATCCTGGAGTATTGTACGCCGCTGTGGTCTCCTTCTCGAGTTCAGTACATTAGCAAAATTGAGGACGTTCAAAAAAGATTCACAAAAGAGATATTCGCAAGAAACGGCCAATTTCTCCTCAGTTATCGTGAGCGTCTAACTCGACTCGGTGGTAGTTCACTAAAACTGAGAAGAATGTTATATGACCAAGGGTTTCTATTTAAGCTGCTCATGGGATATGTTGACTTTAGCTGTGAGTCCCCACTAGTAATGTCGCAGTCTGTCATTAGAACAAGAGGTCACCATTTTCGACTACTTCCTGGAAGAGCCCGAACGCAACTTCATGCAGAGTCCTTTTGGTGCCGAGTGATGGGCACATGGAACCAGCTCCCAGCGTCGTTACTTATGTCGTCATCTCCTGCTAGCTTCAGTCGACAACTTGAAGGCTTTTTAAAACAAAGGGGTGTTTTTTGATTCTAATATCTTTTGGCTCACTAAAAAACTACGCTATTATTTCAGGCAATGTTCGCATCACGCAATTCATCGAGGAAACTATTTTTTCGCAGATCTCTAAAAAAGCTCCTTTCCTTGCAATTTTTTGGATCAACTGTTTTAGCATCACTTTTGAAACAATAATTTTCCTCCACTTTTGCTGCTCTTTTGAGAACCATTTTTGCTGTATTCTTTTGTGATAAGCAGATTTTGCAATACTTTTGGCTCAATAAATATTGCATTGTAAACAAAAAAAACTGCTGAATGAACACTGCTTGAATAAAAGCACTTTTCGCATCACGTAATTCTTCGAAGAAACCATTTTTCGCAGATCTCTAAAAAAGCAATCTTTCCTTGCATTTTTTTGTGACCAACTCTTTTCGCATCACTTTTGAAACAGTAATTTTCATCCACATTTGCTGGTCTTTTGAGAGCCAATTTTCGCTGTTCTTTTGTGATAAACGGATTTTGTAATACTTTTGGCTTAATAAATATTGTATTGTATTGTATTGTAAACGATACAATAAGAACAGTTGCAGGGAAGGCACATATCTTTATTTAGATGCTTCATGTTACCAGCATTTATACTATCAGTCAAACAAAAATCGCGACGAGCTTCCCAAGTGCATGGCGCAGGCTGGACCTTCGATGCGCCTGTTTGCTGTGCTTTAAGACAAACTTTAAGTTACTATTTTTCTCAAAAAAAAAAAAATTAAAAAATTGTTTATAGGGGCAGGTGAACTAAAAGATTTCAGAAAAGTTATACCAACTTGTTTTGAACAGAAAAATATTTGAACCATCTTCCTGAGTCTGTAATTTAAGGGAATTTCGATTTGGAAGAGTTTGAAAAGAAATCTGATTTAAAAAGTCTTCGCCCCAGCTCCGATGTTTAGCCAACGTCTTTATAAAGGTTGCTGAGAAGGAGTGGACCTTTGAGGCAAACGTGAGATTCGGCAGAGGTTTTCATGTTTGCGTGTTAATTGAAAAGTTTAAAAACAGCTTATAGGTTGAACAAATAGAACCAGCACAACCTCTCTGAACATCGCACTACAACGTGAATAACTTCAAGCATATCGGAAGTGCAGAAAACACACAGCGTTCTGGGGCCGCATGCTCGTGTTCCCCCGTTAGGGAAATCCAATCAATGTCAACATATCTTATCACGTCCCAATCTTCCATCGGGGGAGAGTCGGGGTAGATGAGCGTACGGCCCCTGAGGAGGCCACCGTCAGAAACGATGTGCTCCACTGAGAACAGCGCGCTCTAATCGCAATTTGATTCCCTCTACCTCCGACGTTTAGCAAACGTCGGCAGTAAGGAGCACCAATACGAGAAGACAGGCTTGTACCCTAAACGTAGTCAATAGACGTTGTGGAAGATAGTAAACACCGCTTAGAAGGATCAATAGACGAGATGAAACAGCAGCAGATTAAGGAATAGCAGTATGATAAATTACGAACAGATAGTTTACGTATAGCCTCGGCTCCAACCAGGGATCAGCGGATTGACCGCTATTCGTTTTCCGGGGGTTTTGGTTAATCCATTTCGTTATTTGTTATCCGCTGATTTTTGGACCGGATAACGGACAACAAATAAGCTGAATCCTAGGTTTGGACGTGGTGATGGGTGGACTATCTAGAGGACCCTTCATGATCGTAAGAGTGGCCGTCAGAAACAACAGAGGGCATTTAAACTCTGAGAAACGATTCCGGCGAAGACACCCCCGAATGGTTACCGTATACCGGCTGTCTGCGCCCTCCTGCTTAGAGATCGCGCGCCGGCGTCCGCATTGTCGATTGATCGATCAATGTCTTGTGCGCCCGTGACGGCACCGCTGGCAAGTGGGTCGTGGTGCAGTAGGTAGAGGGTTTCCTTCGTGCGAGAGATGTCGGAGGTTCGGTTCCCGTGCGTCGCCGCGTTCTTGCATTTCAGCTGAGTATCTGGGATCTGGGAGGTTTCGACGTGTACATGACGTTGCGACTCTTTTGCGCATTGTTTTAGCCGTATGCGTTTCGCCGCTCGAAGAACGCAGAATCCTGCTGCGGAGTCCCCCTGAGCGACGAAAGCACTTTCCACTCGAGCATTTTGGATGGCACCCACCCTGGAGTCCCTTCTCTAGCCTGATTCTGCGCTCGAAGAGCGCAGAATCCAGTTGAGGACTCCCCCTGAGCGATGAAAGCAGTTTCCACACAAGCAGCTTGGATGGCACCCACCCTGGAGTCCTTTCCCTAGCCTGATTCTGCGCTCGAAGAGCACAGAATCCAGTTGAGGACTCCCCCTGAGCGATGAAAGCAGTTTCCACACAAGCAGCTTGGATGGCACCCACCCTGGAGTCCCTTCCCTAGCGTGAACCCAGATCCGCATTCCTTGAGCCACGAGAGGTTCGCGTGTGTAATGCTAGGCATGAAGGATTTCGCGCGCCACCGCCAACGCGCGCCTATGGGATACGGTAACCATTCGGGGGTGTCTTCGTCAGGATCGTGCTTGTTTTAAACTCAGATGGGTCAGTTGAGGCAATTCCTTACTTGGGAAGGGTTACATAGTTTTAAAGATACCTAACCTCCAACTGCTCGACCTGTACGATACATCTGTGAGGTCTACTAAACCGATTTGTTCTTTCATCTCAAGTCATGTGCTGACCAAGAAGGCATACAAACTGCTGTTAGCGATGGTTAGAAGTGTAGGGCCTGACGCAAGCTAGAAAGAATTTTTACCGCCGATCTTTGATAATCTATGGTTCGAATTCGGCTACATTGCACCACCGCATAACACGGCCTGTCGTAAATTTGGGTGTGTGGTGCACCACACACCCAAATTTACGACAGGCCGTGTTATGCGGTGGTGCAATGTAGCCGAATTCCTATGGTTCCACGATTGCAGTGTATTCGATTTGGTTGCGGTAAAGGTATCCCTCTGGCCATATGCTACTGTGAATAATCAAATAAATACAGCAGTACAGTAAAAAATGCCACCTAAAGGGGGGTAGGCTTAATTCAGATAATGGAGAGAGCGACTTCTTCATTAAAAATTTTAGCAGCGCAACAAAGTATTCTAAACAAACTTATCATCGGGAGTGCTGTAAGACAAATTTTTTTGCAGATTCGTTCTAATTGTGAGTTTTCTAGTGAAACCTCTGAATTACAAAGGGAATCATTCCCTTTTAGGCATGCGTCAGATATTATTTTTTCTGCCCTTCTGGATGTCAAAGCCTCTTGACTGTGCGTCTGGCCTAAACAATTGCTTGCAGTTACTACTCGATAGAAAGTTAGTATTTTATCCACCCATGATGATTCCACGTTCAGTTACCTTGGATCTCGGGATGCTATCGAGCAGCATCAACAATAACGATTCTTGTCACGGTGTACAATCAGAATTGCTATGTCGACTTTATGCGACTGGACGTCTTCCGCTTTCTTCACAGTACTGAAAACTCAAGGAACATCGGATGAATTGCTATTCCAAGGACCGCTCTATTTTTCAGCAGCTTTAGTTGAAAAACGAGGCGGTTGACATGAAGCAATCTGACCAACCCGCTGGGAAAGCAGAAGGTCGGGTATGTTGCCCTCCAGCGTTAGCGAAATCCAGATTTGAAACGCACGCCTGTGCGTGTTGCGCACCGGACAACTCGGACGGGTTTTTTCGGTTGTAAGTGTATCGTCAAGTCTCTCCACCTTCCTGTGGTCTCCAGTTACACTCACAGGAGCTGCTAATCCAACATGCTAGGTTCCCTAAAGATCGGAGCAGTCCCTGGTTAGATCGTGATTGGAACGCGTCTTTTTTTTTGGAAAGTGGGGCAGCCTCAGTATTTTGTGTTGCACTAATTAAAAAATTATGCAGCACTGTGGTCTGCTCCTGTGGTGAACTGAGCTAGGCTACTTCTGTTGTAACTGACATGAGCATTCATGTGCCTCCTTACGAAGTGGCTAATCACTCAATGCAACGTGACCCCTCCGAGTCGCTCTGCGCCACTCGCGTCTAAGGGCCTGTTCATGCTTTGCGATAGCAGCGACAAGAGCGACGAGAGCGCGGCGGTGCGGCGTGCACAGCGCGCGGAAGTATGGCCTATGTTATACTTCAGCGACGCGTCGCCGACGTCGGCGACGCTGTGCTGTAGGGGCTGCTACGCACTGCGTAGCAGCACGCACATCACAGCGTCGCCGGCGACGTCGCCGAGAGCTCCGCAGGGGGTGTTATACTTCCGCCGCCGATGTCGGCGTCGCCGACGTCGCCACAGACGCGTTACCGACGTTGCCACAGACGGGCCGTCGACGTCAGCGTCACCGACGTCATCCAGGGGTGGCAGAAAACGCGCTCCGATGAAGTGTTATGATTGTGGGCTGGTTCTTCGTTCCCGGAACTGCCATCATCAACCCTCAACCAGTGATAGAATGGCATGTGTCCATGGTACTGGATCCGTTACCCTTGCTCGTGGACTATGCAAGCAAACATCCAACGTTAAAAAGGCATGTTGAGCCCATGATAACGTACCTCATCAGGGAGCTTGCATATCCTGCAGTGGTTAGTTCACTCTGTAGATTCCATTTCTCCATGGCTTTACCTTTATCTCTTAACGATTTAGTTGATGCGTTACATCTTATCATCTCTTGAGAGCAGTCTGACCCAGGGCAGGGTCTCAATGTGAGCGAATTCGAGGCAGATGTGATCACCTAGCCTTTCTATGGGCAGACTGGTTACCAAATGACATTGAAAACGCGCTCCGATGCTCTCCTGTCAGCGACGTCGCCGACGTCGACCACGCGTCTGTGGCGACGTCGACGACGTCGGTGGTGACGTCATTGCCGCCGACGTCGGTGACGTGTCTGCGACGCGTCGCCGAAGTATAACATAGGCCTATGAACAGGCGACTGGAGCGACTAGAGCGACAGCGCCGGCGCTGAGTATGAACACTTTTCGGCGGCGCGCGATCGATTTGCATGTTTTGCACGGGCGGCGGGAGCGACGAGAGCGCAGCGCGCGGAAGTGTGAACAGGTGATAGCAGCGACTGGAGCGACAGCGCCGGCGCTCGAGTATGAACACTTTTCGGCTGCGCGCGCTCGGTTTTGATCGATGCGCATGTTTTGCACGGGCGACGAGTCGCTCTTGTCGCGAAGTATGAACAGGCCCTAATACCCCGTTTAGGCCTTGTTTAGTGTGCGCGCGACGCGCGACGCGATGCATTCGTAGTGGCCAAATTGATCGAGCGACGCGATTGATCAATTTGGCCACTACACATGGCATCGCGTCGCGCATCGCGCGCACACTAAACAAGGCCTAAGGCCTATAAGGTATACTTCGTCGCGGCGCGACGCGATGGCCACGCAATGAGGCCAAATTGATCGATCGCGTCGCACAATCAACATGGCCACAATACGTGGCCTCGCATCGCGCCGCGATGAAGTATAAACGGGGCCTAAAGCGACGCAGCAGTGACTAGTTTTCCGGGCGGGGTTAGGCGAGTTTTCGCACAGTATGGAGGCGATCGTTGCGGGACTCAAGTGCTTCAGTCAATCACCATGAATGCAGCGAACGCTTATTAACGTTCATTTCGCTGGTGGATACTAATTGATATCACGCGCAATTCTTACGAGTAGGCTTCTGTACTCAGCAGGAATCTATGGAAGTGGCATTGAAAAAGGAGACGAAAGGTAGGAATGGGCCTTAACTACAATACGAGCAAGGAGGTGGAGGCAATAGAGGTACTAGTGTACTTTTTGTACCGCACTAAATCTTGTTCAAAATAGGTCTACTAGGGGTAATCTGCCATGGGAAGAACGAATATCGTAGTCGTTTTTTGCGGAAATGCCTTATAAGCGCGTTATATTAAGTTGAAATCGCCCAGGACCTTGCGAAATAGCGCGCGCTGGTAAGAGACGCAGAGTGTGCGCCTCCTACCGATGCGCACTATTTCGCCGTCTCTAGCCTGCAGCAGAGGTTAGCCAGAGCATAAGCCTTGAAATCTCAAAAAGCCTTGAAAGCTCTGTTCTGTGCTCTCCTCCGCTGACGCGGAGGAGAGCACAGAATTGGGCAGGGGAAGGGACTCCGGGTTGTGGGCTCACTAGCGCACCCGTGTTAAAATTTCTTTCATCCTGGAGTTCCCTCCCTTGCCCAGTACGGAAGCAAATAGGACGCGGATCTTTAATCGAAACGAGGAGATAAGACTGCATTCACATTCGCGCTGTGTAGCTAGTCGCCACGGCGTGCCCACTCCCCCTCGGAGACGGCCGCGAGTGCGTGCTGGTAGGGGCGGAGTCTCTGCGTCTCTTACCAGCGCGCGCTATTTCGCAAGGCCTTGAGCGATTCTAACTTAATATAACGCGCTTATAAGGCATTTCCGCAAAAAACGACTATGATATTCGTTCTTCCCATGGCAGATTACCCCTAGTAGACCTAGTTTGAACAAGATTTAGTGCGGTACAAAAAGTACACTAGTGCCGCAATAGAAAACCTCTATTTTCCAAAAAATGTTTACACTGTTGGGATTGGCATGAGCTTCTCTTTTCGCCTCCACTAGAGGAATGTTTGCGGCTCACATGTTATATTTGTTTTGAGGAATTGTCTACACCTGTCCACATTGTTCATTGATGGTGGAAATTCCATTTAAGCGGAGTTGTGCAGTAGATCGTTGAACGATTTTCTTAGTCTGCTATAACGAACTGTGGCGTATGGTAGTTGTGGGGGGATCACCTTATAAAAGGTGTCACTAACACGAAAAAAGAAACGAGGTCACACTTGTAATAAAGAATCTGTAAAAATGCCAAGATCGCGAACATCAGAGTTGGAAAGCAATTCACAACCGTTGACTTTATAATCCACGGCAGGGGCATTACCAATGTGGAAAACTTTTGCTTTAGAGAGATTGACGGGAATCTGTCAAGCGTCGATCCACTCCAACATATTGCCGATGGACTGGGTTAGTGCTTGGTGGACAAATGTTTTCTTATCAAGGTTGAAGGTTCCGTAAATCTTTATATCCTCAACATACATCTTCACCATAACATATGGTTTACAGCTAGCTTCGAGAGCAGGTCAGAAGTGTAAGCAAGGAACAGGATAGGCGATAGTACACCTCCATGGGGACTCCACTTTCTTCATGCATTTAGAAAAACAGTTCCCAACTGACGCGCATATGCCTCCCACTCAAGTAAGAACGTATCCTCTTAAGAAGAGACAAATGAATTCCATTTTGGTGTAGCTTTCTTAAAAGCTCTTGGTGACTGACTTCATCAAAGCTTTGAACAGATCGAAGTGAATCACGTCAACGGAATCGCCATTATTTAGTGCGAGGTTCCAACCAAATAAGCAGTCAAAAAGCTGGGTTGCAGTGGAAGTACCTGCCATGAAGCCGTGTTGTTCGTACGGAATAGAATTACCTCTTGATAGGCAACCCAACAATTTATCCCTGACAATGCTTTCCATCACTTTTATTGGAATGGGAACTATACTTATGGCTGACAGGCCTAGGAGTTTTTGGAATGGTAGTAATTATTGACTCCTTTCAAATTTCGGGAACTTCGCAGTAGATTGAGGAAATATTGAAAATTATGGCCAAAGGCTTATAAAGAATCTGAGCACATTTTTTCGAAAACTGTTTGTGGAGTTCTGTCAAAAGGTGCTGACGTAGGTTTTAATCGTTTCATTACTTTTAATACATCCCTAGCCTGTACCACTAACATACCGTCATCATCCTTTAAGATCCGCATGAGCTTTCAGCTTAGACCGCGTTATTGAGAACAATGCTTTCTCATTGCGCGTTGTCGATGCTAGCTTCCCCCTGCATGTCCCTGTTTTGTTGTCGGGAAATGCTTTAAGAGACGCCACCGCTAACTAGGGCTGCGCCGGCCAACGTTCCTTCTGACTAGTTTGCCTAGGTGTTTTCGAGTGACAAGGAAGACTGCCAGTACTCAGTTGTATTTGTACTCATACAACGAAAAATTTTCCCTAATTTGATCGTTTAGTCATCTATCAGCGTATTTGCTCCTGTACACAACGTCCTCCATCCAAAATTCCATTCAAAATTCCAGCGATTCAAAATATTGCTCACGACATTGCAGGTCCGCTTTTGCAGGTTTTTGGTCAATTATGTATGCTGAGGTTCCTCGCATATGGAAGCACTCCTACATTACTCCTGTGCGTAAAAAAGAACCATCACCACATCCGGCAAATTTTTGGCCACGTCGGTATTACATCCATGATTTGCAGAATTTTCGAGAGAGATAGTACAAAAAACAAAGCATATGAAAAGAAATTGTATAATCCTACACACAACACGACTTTGTTGCGGGCAAGTCAGTGGAGGCTGGACTAGAACACTAGCCGAAAAAAGTTTTGACAAGGTCTACCATTTCAATTTCATACTGAAATCAGTTTCCTTGGCTTACAATCACCACTTGGTCCACATTTCTTTCTGCAGGAATGTACAACGTTATCGTCGCTTTGTATTCTCTGCTCTTTAGTCGTTGTTAATTGCTCTGTTCCGATAAAACCTCTCTTAAACGTCGTAATAGATCATTCATGGCGAAAGTAAGGTCGAGTGGGTGGGGGGGGGGGGGTGGTCACCCTTTAACCAGTATATGTCCGCCTTAGTAAGAAGGCAGGCGTGTGTGGAATTACATTAGAAATGGCCGACCTCATTTCAATGTAGAGCTGGGACACACCAGTGCTGCAAAAAAATCCGGTTTCAGAAAGCACACATCGTGGGTTGTGTAAGGGGTAACCCCCCCCCCCCCCCCCTCCCGATTCTATTTGCGCCCATATCATATCAACTTATTGCTGAACCCATTGATGTCCATCCCATTCTGCAAGTTCATCCGGGTTCGTCTAGTAACAGGAGAAGTCTTCTAAAGGCAGGAGCGCCCGGGGTTTGGTGGACTGGGGCGCGATCGTTGGACTACCGGCACTGGCCATTGATTCCCATTGTTTTCACAGTAAAACGCTATTCTTCCACTGGAACACCAACTCTATTCCGTAAAACATCTTGGTATCCAGAAACAACTATCAGCACATTTACAAGGCACTGACTGAACAGATGTGCAGTGATGAACGACCTCATACAGACACCGACATACGCAGATATCGGTTTGGAGAGAACCGACGAAAACGTAAAACACATGATGGGACCTAAATTGAAAGCGCATACCTCTGAGTAGCTCACTCCAGGTGTTTGTCCTTAACGTATTTATGCATAGAGAAAAACGCTGGATTGTGAGAACTAAGCGAAGTCGTTAGGCCGTCAATGAAGAAACGCCTTTCTTCAAACATAACTCATATGCGGAAAGCGGGCTCCAATGAACGACGGCAGTGATGAGATAGAGTGTGTAAGCTCTTCGAACCATGACATGTTTAAAGCGTGGGCACATACTTCGTGTTGTTCGGACGTCTTAGGAGAATGTTCCTTATGTCAAAAAGGGCATTAGCAATTTAAGGTGATTGATGGTTGATGATTCCGCATGTGCTCTGCATTACTACGGTCTTTTTGTGAAAATTTTGTAGCGTCTCATTTATAATACGTGTACATAAATTACAAACTCGCTCATTGTTCGTTGTTGGTGTACAGTTACCTGTTAATTGTTTGTTGCTGTTTAAAAACCGACACACTTACTATTTAGTCCCGTGGAAGTGTCATTTAATTGTGCCTTGCTTGAGTCCGTTGCACGCTTCGGCACTAGTTAAAAGTTCCGACTCCACCGACAAGATGTCGGTCGAAAGAATTTTTTCGCTGAAACTTTGTCTAGGGGGTTATTGGGGTGGTGATCACGTATCTGATATCCTTTTTCACGATTCGGTCGGGGACCACCCATACCGTTAACATGGGTGGTCCAGGCAGGGTCACCGATTTCGATGAAACTTCGTCTAGGGGGGTTCTTTGGGGTGCTGTTCACGAATCTGACATCCGTTTTTGAAATTGCGGCCTACTACGGTAGGTAGTGCAATCCTAGTTGGTGGTGGCCGCTCTCAGCACACTTCGCTGCCGCAGCAAACCCGGCTCGAGCAGCAAATGAGGGTGCACGCTGCTCTCGCAAATGATACGGATAATGATAAGGATAGCAAACAGCAGCCGCAGCAAGAAATGTCGGTCGACATTTCTTGCTGCGGCAACAAAACCGCCCTCGCTGCCGCAGCAAAGTGTGTCCATGGCTGCGGCGCTGCCTTTGCCGCTCAGCAAATGCAGCAGCAGCTCGATGACATCCTTCATCATTGCTGCCGCAGCAAAGCAGCGAAGTGTGCTCGAGCCTTAAACGATTTCTCGACATAAAGAAACACAATAAATGGGCAATAACATGTAGAAACAAGTTAACTACGCCAACATGGTTGCCCAGGAACTCATTTTCTTAGTTCCTAGTCGGTAAAGAGGTACCTAAAAAGAATATTCTTGGTGCAAATCTATAATATAATAGTAAGGGTGGAGCCCTTGCTAGATTTGCACCGAGAACGGATAATCTTCAAGCAGCTAAAACAGATAATATCAGTAAAATAGAATAGGCCAAGACACCATCAATCAATTTTTTGGAGACAGGCAAAGCATCGTACTTCACGACCAATCTTCTGCAAACGTCGAAGACCTAGCTCACAAGTGTTGCATATTCTCATTTTTCTGTGCTATTTGTTTTGCTTTTGCTAGCGCAGTTGTTTTCTAAGGAATGAGTAAGTTCGATATATTTCAATTCTGAGCACATTCAAATCTTATGAAATCGTTTACGAGTGGCCACCACCAACTAGGATTGGACCCGGTAGATTACGGTAGCTAAAGGTAACTAAGCCTGCCGAGGTCACAATCATCGATTTTGCCCAAACTTCGCCTAGGGGGTTATTTGAGGTGCTGGTAACGAATCTGACACCCGTTTTTCGTTTTACGCAGGAGTTTGGGCGAAATCGGTGACCATTACCTTATTCACCCGTACCTTCCGTAACCTGCCGTACTCCAGCGTAAAACGAAAAGCGGATGCCAGATTCGTGATCAGCACCCTAAATACCCCCCCCCCCTCCCCACCTAGACAAAGTTTCAGCGAAAAATTTTTTTCGACCGAAGTCTTGTCGGTAGAGTCGGAACTTTTAACTAGTGCCCACGCTTCTCGTGAAGCAGCACGAAACATTCGTCTTATTAGTTGTAAATGGTAAAGTCCGTGTGATAGAAATAATAATATCTATATATGCGGTCCTGATAAGCTTCGGTGTGTGGGCGTCCCAATTGTGCTAAGAATATATTTCAAGAAAGTTTAAGAAATAGGGCTTCTTTAATGTCACAACCGTATGTCGTCTACCATGTATTCGAAAACTATGTAAGCAATAGCCCGCTATGGAACTAAAATGCAACTGATCCATGTGCACGTAGCATATGAATATGTGAAAGCTTTTTGAACGTAATCTGTTAGCGGCACTCTTTATTGTATACTCGAAAGTAGCATTGAACAAAGTCACACACTACTCAGCTTCCTTCTTCTATTAGGTTGTAACGAAATAAATGGCACTGAACCACTGTAAATTTAAACAGTTAATATCTCGGCTTGTAGGCAAGTTTATTAATCGAAATAAAAACCTTCTGATTCTACACATCTTTGCCAACTTTTTTATCCCAGTTGCAAGCTTTTTTATCCCAGTTGCATAAAAATCAGAAGTTCTGGAATTGACGAAATCTTCGAAGGCACTTTCGGCATCCTGTTGGTATTTGTATTTTTCCCTACCAAGAAGTCGCCAAGATGCTTGAAGAAATGGTAGTCTGTTGGGGAGAGGTCGGGAGAAAACGGAGGATGTGGTAGAGTTTCAATGCTCAGCTCATTCAATTTCTGCAACGTCATTCGTGCTACATGGGGGCGAGCATTGTCGTGCAGAAGGAGAACTCGCCTTCGGTTTACCAAGGCCGGTCGGATATCCTTCAACTTTTTCATCATTTCTTCAATTTCAATGCAGTGCTTCTCTGCCGTGATGGATTCACCGGGAGGGAGGAAGTTGTGGTGAATAATTCCCAGCGAACACCACCATACTGTCACCATTACTTTCTTTTGGTGCAATTCCGGCTTCGCAAAATCCTTGGGGCTCTCATCGCTGTCCACCCACTGTGCCGATCGTCGCCTGTTGTCGTACATTATCCATTTCTCGTCACAGGTTGCGATGCGATCAAGGAATGGGTCCGTTTCGTTCCGTAGAAGCAGTGCGGACGAGATCTCATATCGTAGGTTTCTTTGCTCCTCAGACAGCTCGTGAGGCACCCATCTTTCCAGCTTTTTGGTCTTTCCAATTTCCTTCAGATGCCGGGCAGCTGTGTTGTGACTGACGCCAAGAACCTTCGCTATCTTCCTGGTACCTTTGTGTGGATCCTCCTCTACCACATCTCTCAGCTTGTCCTCATCAACATCACTATGCCTCCCACGACCTTCATGTTCTTCCAAGCTCTCATCTCCATTCCGGAACTTCTGATACCAACGATACGCCGTCCGAATTGTGGAACATCCTTGACCGAATGCGGCGTTGATCTTCTCGTCCGCCTCCTTAGCTGTAGCGCCCAGCTTGAATTCATACAAGTAAATGCCTCGTATTACCCTTTTATCCATCTGCAAAAAAGTCAATAAAACTCTAAAGTTTTCCCACTTTTACATAGAAAATTTGGTACTCACCGGTAGAGCAAAGTTTGCGCTTCTAAATGATATGCCACATGTTACGGTTTGTTCTTGATCAAACGCGTAAAGACGCGCCAAAAATGGCGCGAGCCAGTGCCATTTAATTCGTTACAACCTAATAGAAAACTAATGTGGGCACGAAAAAGAGTGCACTACCCCAGTTAGACAAACGACGGTCTCATCCTTCTCAGTGTGCTACTCAGAGCTATGACAATCTCTTTCACAGTTCCGTTGGTTCTCTCCAACCCTGCATTTCCTGCAAGTCAGAGCCTCTGTCACAAGGGGCTTTCGACAAAATTTGTGGTTTCAAGAAGTCGCAAGGTGATTAAAAAATTCCTTTTTGTCAACTAAACTCTAAACTTTGCAAAACACGAGCTGTACCACCTAAACTTCAAGTATTCAATAACGCGTTGGATAAGTATCTGTGAACCTAGTTCCAAAGTTGCACTTGATTCCCGCTGAGTTCACTATTGTTCTAGTGTCATTTCCTCTCTGTTACATTATGTTTCTTTCTCTTATTTAGCATTTTGTTTTAGCTAGATGTAGTTCTCTGTTGCGTCGGTTAGTTTGTCTGGTGATTGTTATGGAACAGTGTTGTAGCCTGGAATTCCATCTAATAAATACAAATACAAACCCGATATCTGTGTATGTCGGTGTCTGTATGAGGTCGTTCATCATTGCACTGCACATCTGTTCAATCAGTGCCTTGTAGATATGCTGATAGTTGTTTCTGGATACCAAGATGTTTCACGGAAGTAGAGTTCCTGTTCCAGTGCAAAAATAACGTTTTACCGTGAAAAGTAAGGGAAACAGTGGCCAGTGCCGGCCTGTCCAACAATCGCGCCCCAGACCACCAAATCCCCGGGCGCTCCTGTTTTTAGGAGACCTCGTAACAGGAGTTTTTTGTCATGTAAAGCTCACTCTGAGTTCTTCGTACGTCCTTGTGTCAATTGGTGTATCACTACGCAATCGCATTTTCAGACCTCTAGGTGTCGAAGGCGCTTTATAAAAGTTTCTTATGCGTTGTGGAAGCCAACGATGACAAGCCGAACTGAAAACGGTTCACAGATAGCGCGCCGGACCGATGTGTGGCGTTCGAACAATACATGTATGGTGAGTGCATCTGACCTGTGGTTTGTTTCGCGTTTTTCCCTTTCTGCTCTTATCTAATCAACCTTGTAGAGGTGGGGCATTTGGTTGGTATGACACCGGGGCTGGTCACGATCAGGAAGACGTGCGGGTGAGATCCGCTCCTCACTTCATTTGTATCATTCGCTCCGCTTAGAGACTTCGATTTATGTCAGTCGGAGGGGGAAGGGGAGGAGGGAGGAGCATCTCTTCCTTAATGGTCCCCATTTTACTGGTCCCTCTCCCCTTTGCTGGTTCTCCCTCTACTGGTCCCCTGTCACCAGTTCCCCCTTCTTCTGAATCCCGAGGCACGTTGGACGACGTCTGCGACACGACTTCTAAACGCTCAGCGCGTGATCTCCATTCATAGCTTGAAGTGTTGCTCGCACAGTATATCGTAAACTTGAGAGATCTGCTGCCAAGGTTATTAGTTCGCTAGCAGTCGTCCACGGTCAAGCTCAAATAAAGATCTGCTGGCATACTACGCCATGCTGAAATTATTCATTGCTTTGGTCCCCTCCACTTGATGGACGCGTGACGCACGGATTAACTGACGAGGAAGGTCAAAGAGGTGACCGTGGAGTTTCATAAAGCGACCTATATAGAGTTGTAGGGCGTTGTCTGGGAAGCACCATTATGGTTTCCAAATTTCCTGCGGACCTCTGGGTAGGTCAAAAATTGCAAAAAAGCTGTAGCGCTTCAGTGCGGCCTGACAACGCAAAACCGACACCTGGAATGCCCTTGCCGTACCCAGACATGATCCTGCAAAAGGTTTGGAGCCTCAACCATTGCTAGAACGTGATAATGGGCAAATTCCTAATAGAAGCGAGAAAGTACATTCAGAAGAGGCATCCATCAAGAAGCCTTCACCGATCGGATGGCCGACTAGATAACGCGGTGGACTTGCAGGAGAACGAGCAAGGGATCGATTCCGGGGTTTGGGCTTATGCATGGGTAGCGGCCTTTCTTGCACTTTTATCAATGTAGAGTGGACTTTAGCCCTAGCAAGGTACCGTAATCGCTTTTCTAATCCTTCCGTAACCTCTTGCACGATGTGTTCCAAGGTAGCTTTCGTCGATTAGAGATACACCGCTGACCATTAAACCATGTTTGTCTTGTAATTCTTCGTCCAAACCTCGTTTAGACGGTTATCTGGAGTGCTTATCACGAGTCTGGCATCTGTTTCGGTGTAACGGTGTAATACATTAGGTTAGAGTAGATGTGGATACTGTGAAAAAACAGCATACGCACCGCCGTTCTCTTCATCTAACCACATTTCGTTTCCAAAGGGGGAATGGTATGCTTCCCGTCCGCGGGACGGGAGCCTTACATCTCATCCTGTAATCTACCACAACAAAAACCGGATCCCCGATTCGATCAGTATCCCGAATACCCACACCCTACACGAATTTGGCGAAACTTTTTTCCGACACTGCAGCCGTGAGAGTGCTTGTGCCACCCTCCCCGTGTGCAACGGAATCCCAGGAGCAGGGAAGAGTGGTCGGTACAAAAACAGGCAGCAGTAACGCGAGATGGATAAAACACTCCAGTCTTGCTCACAGTTAGTACAATTAGTAGAAGTCATAAGAAAACCGTTCTCCGGAGAAAAATAGAAAAAGAAATCTGGAAAATCTACAAATCCGAGGGGCGATCAGCACGCCTTGGTGATTTATCGAATTAATAGCTGTCGATCATGCTCACATTGAGGCGACTACGAGACACACTTCCAAGACTAACAGAAAACATAATAAAGGGATCATACATGGAGAGCATCTAAAGAGAACTTCCCCCAACAAGACAAGCATGGTTTAATGGCTAGCGGCGTATCTCTAGTCGACGAAAGCTAGCTTGGACCGCATCTTGTTAAGGACGGAATAGAAAAGCGAGCACGGTACCCTGCTAGGGCTAAAGTCCACTCTACATTGATAAAAATGCAAGAAAGGCCGGTATCAATGTATAAGCCCAAGCCCCGGAATCGATCCCTTGCTCGTTCTCCTGCAAGTCCACCGCGTTATCTAGTCGGCCATCCGATCGGTGAAGGCTTCTTGATGGATGCCTCCTCTGAATGTACTTTCTCGCTTCTATTAGGAATTTGCCCATTATCACGTTCTAGCAATGATTGAGGCTCCAAACCTTTTGCAGGATCATGTCTGGGTACGGCAAGGGAGGCCAGGTGTCAGTTTTGCGTTATCAGGTCGCACTGAAGCGCTACAGCTTTTTTTGCAATTTCTGACCTACCCAGAGGTCCGCAGGAAATTTGGAAACCACTATGGTGGTTTCCCAGACAACGTTCTACAACCCTATATGGGTCGCTCTATGAGACTCCACGGCCACCTCTTTGACCTTCCTCGTGAGGTATACAGGGCTATATGCTATTCTCTTCCCAACCGTCCCCGGCCGGGTATGAGGCGGTCTCCGCCCACATCCCCGGTATGCACATCATGCGCCATCGATTCTTCGCGCCGGGTACCGTCCCCGAGTTGGGCGAGAATAGCATAACTCCCCAGATTACGTGAGGACTGGTCCCCAAAAAATTCCGCGATGCGCGAGCAACGAGAGTCAGATGAGCAGAGTGCGCGAGACGACACGACCAAAAACCGCGCGCCGCCTCGGCACCATGCCAAGTGGACCAGTTCTCCGGCAACGAGGTATTCATGACGAGATTTTCACGTCAAATCGGGCCCTTTTCAAATCAACTTGGACAGCCTTTTAAGAAAACTTTGAAATCAAACTGAACATCTTCCAAATCAAAACGAGCTTGTTCTAAAATAAGGTGGAGGCTACAAAACGGTTAAAACATTTTTTGCTTAAAGAAAATTTGGCATAACTTTCCTTGAATTTTGAAAAATTCACTTGCTCCAATAAGTGAACGCGCTGTTTGAAATTTTGTACATTCCTTCAGGAAAAATAATAAATTTAATTGTTTTAATGCGCTGAAGGACAACAATCCGTGTGTTTAAAGAGAAGATCGCGCCGTGCAGTCGACTAGATCGCAGCGCTCATGGAGCGATCTCTTCTTTTACTACAGTAAATAACTATCTTTGCGCGCCTTGAAAAAGATTAATTCATTTTTTCTTGGCGATGGATTTTTGTAGAATTTCAAGGTGTGTTCACTTATTAGGGAAGATGATTTAAAAATTTCGAAGAAGTTCTACTAAATTTTCGTTAAACAACAATTGCGCTCCCCCGTGTTGGAATCTCTAGTTTTATCTGGAAGCTGCTCGTTTTGATTTCGTAGACGTTCAGCTTCACTTCAAAAGCGTGGAGCCAGCTTAGAAGAGTAGTTGAGTTCAAAAGATCCCAATTTGGCGTGGAGATTAGCAGTTATTGGGGTGATGCATTATGCTGTTGTCGAGACCTCGGCTAAAGGAGCTCGGGCCTCTGAAATGGGTTTCTAGTCAGCAAATGAGACCTTGTACACATGCCGCATAGTGTTGCTGTTTCTTGTCCAGTACTTACTCGTAGTTCTTGAATGGCGATTCTAATTTATGCGCTGTAAGCTTCGCTACGTGTTACTCGCTGGGCTGAAGCGTTACACACGGACTCAGAAGTAACTGCTGTCAACCTTGATCTAGCGCTGGATCGGCGAAGTGGGGCTCATGACACCAGTAAGGCGGATTTCGGGGCGAGGCGGAACAAACACTGAAGAATTAAGTCACCGCGTGTGAACGTCAGCATCACCCCCGATGAACCTAGCAGCGTGCTAGAGAAGTGGTTTCATGACGGGGTTAAAGTTGACGGAGTTGAAGAGAAATAAAAGCGGTTCATGTCCTTCAGGCAATTCTTTCAGATCTGTCAAGACTCGTGTCCTACAAGGGCTGACAAAGATGCTCACGAACGACAAGCGAAACATAAAAAGGTTTGTAGAGAATGCTTTTACGTGTATTGGTTGTTTCTGAATGAAAAGGTTCTCGAACATCTTACCCCCCCCCCCCTTTCATGTAATGGTGTCACAGTAGTCAATTTCTGGAGAATTTATTTATTCATTAATTAGGCCAATGCAGCATAACTAGGTGGTAGAGGCAAAGAGGATCTGAAAACTAACACTAATTAGTTAGCTGTGTAAAATTTTTTTAAAGAGTAGAAAAAGCGGCAGATGAGAAAAAGGAGAGGATAGATAGATGTGCTCAACAAGAACCAATCTGTGAATGTTGATGTGTAGAATGGTGTAAAGGTTACGCTTCAGTTATATTCGTTTCGAACTGCCATACGTTTACACCTGCTTGTAATAGTTGTTGCAATCAATGAGTTGTAAATGTTCAGTATGATTGTTAGATTTGTATTGACCCACGAGGCTTCTAGGTAGGCTTTTATTCGACAGGCTTGACGTTGCGATGTTTCCGTGGGAGACTTAAACATGATGTAAAGGTTTATATTTGCGTTCTGCCGCGTAACCCCTCAAGTACTCTACTATATTCGACCCACCTATGGGATTACAATGAACAAACCAAAATAGGGGGACGATGTTGCTTATTAGCTCCATCCCTATGGGCCCGTGTTCGCTAGTGTTAGCTGACCAGTGGGGACAAATGAATCACAAATTTAAAGTTATTCACCATGTTGACGCTTCTGGGAATGGCCGAACATTGGACCCAACTACTAAATTGAAGTCCACCCAAAAACCTCGTATGGCGCAATGCAGTGATATCAATAATAACCTGCAATACTGAAGTTTCAAGAAGAGAGGTGGCGGGAACTGTTCTGGGTTTCTTCCTGTTCTGCAATTTTTTTTTTCGAAATAAGAGCAGTGAGATTGAGACGGAACGCGATAACAACGTATTATGAGTTGGCGACATAGTGGTCATGACTTGTTCAAGTGTAGCAGTTTGGTTGGGTTTTGTGGTGGCAAACATTTATGTCACTGTTTTCAGAAGCTCCAAATATATGACTTCTTCGCCAAGGAGGTGCCGAAGTTTCAGCCGTTCAGTGGACCTTCCGTTCTTGTTAAGCGATACACCGGCTGCGGAGAGCTATACGTCGGTATGTTTTTTGGCGTTGCAACTCTAGATACAGGTCGGGACGCCTACTTTCTGAGAAGGGAAGTTGAGTTTTTCAGATAGCTGTCATGAATTGCTGGTCTTCTTCCTGTTTAGAGTTGACCGGTCACGGTTCATCGGATTTCCCTCCGCTTTCATATTTGGGGTGGGGAGAGTATTCAGAGTGAAATGTGTCTTATACAGTTCCTACGGAAGCAACAGGGACTACACTTAGCGTGGTGTGGTGTTCAATTTCATTTGCAAATAACAAAGTGTTCTTATTGCTGCGGTGTTTTACAGTGTACCTTAGCCGGGTGGGTAAGGACGAGCCTTGGCCTTCACAATCGCGCTTAAAAGGGTGTTCTGCGAATGCGTATGATGATGAAATTTTTTGAAATTTGTGTTCTGGATCGAGCATTGCTTCTATCCCTATTCCTAATGCGCTTTTCAATATCGTAGGGTCCACGGCGTCAAAAAAATCGACAGTACCGAGACGTTTAGGCGACAGAATCATTTATGCCCAACCGCTTAGATTACATCTCATTGAATTAACAAGTGCCAAACTTTAGAGCTTGCCAATAACAGAGTATGGGGTTTTTACCGAGTCTGCGGGTTATGGAATTCAACTCAACTAATTCAGCTTTTTGATATTTTGTTAGCCTTCGTGGCAACGACTGCAAATATTTAAAACTCACATGTGTAGTAGTGAAAGGTAAACTGACTGGCCTTATTTAGTTCCCATTCACTGGGCACACCCTTCTGGCCTCATTCCCGCATTGTTTTCTAAATTCAGCATAGCGGCATGTTAACGGAACCACGATAGTGGCAGGTGGCTAACTTTCTATCTTGATTATTCAAGCAAGATGTGCATGTTATCCATGACGCCCTTCAAGTTGGAGGCTATTGCAGAGGATAAAGCGCTGTTGGCGGAAAGGCACTGCCGCTGTTGTAATACAAATTGTGGGAAACGTGAACTACCAGTAGCATTTCACGGCTTTTTTTTAAATCCAACCTCGGAATGGGAAGTAATGGTGTAATATGTGCGCAGTCTAGTAGATGCGATGCTGAGCTATTTTGGTGTAATGCGGTGTTTCGCGAGGAAAAGGAATGTTTGATCCTTCTTCAAAATTCAGCTTATACTTGCTTGCCAGACGTCTATAACGCGCGGTCTTTACAGGTCTGGAATGCCTTCACGAGCTGCATTTTTCGTTCAGTCCGATGCCGTGGTGGGCTTGCTCGATTTGCTATGAGTCCGGTGCTCTCATGGAGCAAGCAGACATTCATTTGTCCTCGATGGGGCATATTACGACGTATTTGGTATGGCGTCGTTCATACTTTTCATGAGAACAATGGTCTTGCACCTTGCTCTGCACTGTTTAGGATGAATTCCATTCTACAAAAGCAAGCACCTTGAAGACGGACGGGGATCCACTCAAAGTGTTCGAAGAGATCAAGCGTCTTTGTAGCGAAATTTTTGAGGAGCAAGGTTTGCGGAGTTGATCTCTTTCTGCCTTTACAGGTGAGGCGGTGTTTCGCTCAGAGATGAATTTTAGGTGGAGAGCATATACCACCAGAGTGTCTCGTCATGGATGCAAGTATTACCAAGAGCGATGCAATGACCAGACTTGCAGTCGATGCTAACAGGGTGAAGCCGTCCTACAGACTGCACATCGATGGTTGTGCTTCGTTGTCGCAACCACGAAAGATTCTGCAATGCCTAGTGAGTTCATTTTGTCTCACACCAGAAATCTCAACCCGATTTGTCTTTCCATGACAGCGCCCTTGTTTAGAATGGTTTCTGTTAGGCCCCGTTTATACTTCGTCGCGGCGCGACGCGACGCCACGTATAGTGGCCATATTGATTGTGCGATGCGATCGATCAATTTGGCGTCATTGCGTGGCCATCGCATCGCGCCGCGACGAAGTATAAACGGGGCCTTAGGAGTGGCATTTGTCGCAGGTTGCAACTGTTCACGTGCAAATCTGCCTCACTTTAAAACATCATTATTTGCTTGATGCGATTGCTAAACGCCGCAGTGAAACGAATGGTTAATGCAATGTAAGGCAATGAGATTTGGTATCCCTTCGATCAGAGCTACAGCGCTACACTTTTCTTATAATTCACGTTTGTTTTTCTAAAAAGTGTGCTATTTGCTACACCGTATCACATGCCTTTGGGGGGGGGGGGGGTGGGCGGGCCAGGGGGACGAGGGGGTAGAACGCTCGACCCCTCTTCTTCTCATTCTGAGAACCTCCTTTTTGTGTCAACTGTCATCCTTAATCAGGATTCTAAGCATATAGATGATCAGGTGTTGTGCATATGTCTAACTAGGGAAGGGTTTCGACCTCCCATGGAACTTCAAGTTGAGACCGGTATCATTAGAAAGAGCTCGGAATGCTGGTTACGAATTTGGGTATCAAAATGGCAAAATGAAGCTCCTCGTCGAGTCATGACCTTCCGAAGTTGGATGGCCTGACTGACTGCTGGCCGTGCGAGAGACCTGGCGCGAGAGCGATGAGTCATAGGATGCCCGCAAGAGTGGCCGTCAGTTGCGGTGGTGGCGCAGAGGTAGTGCCCCCGATCGTCGCGTGTGACGTCGTTGATTCGGTCCGCATTGCTGCTAGCTTTTTGCGCATCATTATTTATCTTTGAAATGACCTTTTATTCTAAATTGTGACACGTGTTTGATTAAATACCCGAGCAAACTACCAACCACGTTTGTAAAAATGCTTGAAGGCAAAAAACTGCTATGGTGACATTGGTGACACTTCAAGACGTTTTTTTCTTCGACCAGAAGAAAAACGTCATGAAAAGAGTCAGGTAGTTTGCCATGGCAAATAGCGTGGAGTTCAACATGACCCAGAGAGACAACCTACTGACTGTTCTATCGCAGATTTACCGTATGATTTGTGCCCGCCTAGGTTTTCAAACTTTTGAAATACTCGTGACATCTGATTAATATTCGTTTGATCTTGCTACAATCGACTGTTTTGTTGTTGGTTGTAGAGGTTGCATGTATAAGATGGGATGTGTGAGAAACATGTCTGCTTCACACATTTTTTATTTGTTCCATGAAGAGATTTGGACTCTACTTGTGCAAAATAGTAAATAAAAATGTCACCATAGCAGTTTTTTTTTTTGCTTTCAAGCATTTATACAAGCATGTATGATAGTTTTTCCTCCTATTTAATCAAACGCTTGTCATAATCTAGAATAAAAGGTCATTTCGAAGATAGTTCACGATGCGCAAAGAAACCGGCATCAATGGCGACCGAGCCAACGGTGTCACGCGTGGCAAGCGGGAGCACTCCTCTAGGCCATCGCCGCAGCTGGTGGTTCATCCTTAAGGCCCCCACAGAGTTCTGCGACAACGCCGCTCGCCGCAATGGTTAAGGATAGGGCAGGGACGCCGCCGGCGGCGAGCTCTGCGTCTCTGCCCTATGGTTAAGCATAGGGCCGCGGCGCTGCCGCAGAACTCTGTGGGGCCTTTACGAAGCCCCTATGACTCATCGCACCAGCTGTCTCACACGGCCAGCCAGGTTACCCAACTTCGGAGGTCACAAAAGGTCATAAATCGCTCAGGAGTTTCATTTTGCAATTTTGAACACATATTCATAATCAGCTTCCGAGCTCTTCTTAATGATCCTGGTCTCAACTTGAAGTTTCATGGAAGGTCAAAACCCTTCCCTAGTAAGCTTTTTAATGTCGGCGTACATAAAAGCTCGGAGCTTCATAAAAAAACGTTGCCTTTCCTTTCTATGCTATCTCTTCATAATGCGTTGTTCAGATATGTCGACAGCTTGTTCCATGTAACGATGCGCTTTTGAGTCGGATTTGGGAAACACACGAGCTTTCGCCCGGACACCGTCAAGCTGTCGCCGTTGTTGCTTTGCTGGAGCAGTGTAAGATGGATCTAGTTGGATTTACCTTTTATAGCGGTTCGTCGTTGAGTAGGGTGGAACGCGAGGGTTTTGCTGTAAATTCGCAATCAGAACCCCTTTCGCTCTTGCTTTTAGATGCAGCCAACGGCAGAGCGTATTTTTAGCCGCAGTAGTTCATAAGGATAGCCATTCTTGACTAATCTAATCTTGAGAAACTGCGCGAGAACTGTATGCTCAGCCACTTTTCTTTGAAAACGAGTTGTTGAGTATTACTGGCTCCTATTTTGCTTTTGATAGGGGGGTTACCTCGCATTCAGCGGGAGGAGCCGTTTGCATGTTTCTCTCACACGTGTTTCTCAGGGAGTGGGGGATTTAGCGTACCAGAGTAGCGTGATCCTCCACCGGTACGATTCTACAGATTGACTTTGTTATCGCTTTTACAGAACATACCGATGATGAAACTATCGTCCTTCTTTTAGTCGGATTTGAAAAGAGCGCAACGAGCTTGTCTTTAGTGGCACTTTTCAGTTCTATTTATTTAATACAAGGCAAGGTTCATAATCACATGCGATAAGATAACAATAACACATTAAAATTAGGCACTATTGATGAATGCTTAATATAATCTCATCTTCAATGACAGCAGCTGGAATGTTCATTTTCGAATAAAAAATCGTTCCAGTTGGTGTTACGTATGAAGAGTCTGGACCAGATCCCAAGCCGATCGAAGGTCCACTTGAGTGGAAGGTAGTCGATGACGTGTGCTATGGCCCTACATGTGGTATGGAATACATGGTTGCCTTTAGTGAGTTGCTTTGCGTTTTTTGCCCGGTGCTGTTACATTTTCAGTATGGGTTTTTTGCAGAAAATCGCAGCTTCTGTGAGCTGTGTGGTTGTGCGGTTGCATCTGTGGAGAAGCATTTCTCATGTGAGAGTCACGTTATGCAATTTCTGGTAAGCTTGAAGCACTTTTGATACGGTTGTCGAAGTTGGTCTGCCATATTTTTAGAGCGTGTCTTTCCCGCTGGAAATGTTTCGACTATCTCATAATGCTCCAAAAACACGAAAGAAAAACGTTCTTGACCTGTTGTCGAGTCCTAAGTTCCGATTCGGTGGTGGCTTGCACAAGAGAGTGAACGTGGACTGGTTTCCTCCATCCGTAGAGGTTTGTTGCTCTGTTGGTGTCCTAGCTACTCCAAGCGTTTTACCAAGGTGGGGGAAGCTCATTTGGAAATATACGATATGTAGAGCAGCGGTTGTGCTCAAATTGGGGTTATTGTAGGAGCAGCCACCTTGTTCGAAACTTTTTCTTTTCCTAGTGGAGAACCTCATTTCCTGCTCTACTTTCTCTGTTTTAAAGTTATCATTTCAGATGGTAGTCAAGCCCGAATGCCTCTCCTTTCCGAATTTAATGCCGGAACTTTCATCACTCGGCATCGACTGCTGTTGTTTATTTTGCCCGGTGCGTTTCGTAAATGATCTATAAAGAACCGTACAAAAACGTTGCCGCTTTGCAGGTGTGCTGGCTCACTGTAAAGGTCCCCAAGAATGTGACCGACGGCGGTGAAGCTCTATGGAATGCCCACTGTGGGGAGCATTCCCATTTCGATTTCGCGGTGCGAAGAGCGTGTTTCGGCTTCGGTGTGTTTGCCATTTGAAGAATGTCTGTCTCATACTGAAATCAGCGACGTTTTGAGCCCTGTCTTATTTTGCTGGGTTTGATGTGATGACATGCATTTCCAGATGAGAAGAATTTCGTGCCTATGTCATCAACCGTGCCAAAGGCGCCAAAGAAGCTACATGGATCATGGATCCAGATGAAGGTATGCCCATCGATTGTATGTCTATTTTTTATATGTACGTTTGATCCACGAAGTTGAAGGACAATTCGAACACATCATATTGGCTTCCACTGCCCATGACAAGTATTATCTGTTGCAGGAGGACAAGGATGTGTTCTTTGTACAGACGCAAGGCGATGTAGGTCTGGAGTTTGTCGTTGACGACCAAGAAAACCAGGAGGTGAGGGCTGCCGTATGCGCTCTAATTTGGCATGTTGGTACTTTCCCGAACGCATGTTGATTGGCTTGATATTTGCAGGTGGTATGTACTTTATGTGCGCAGTGGTTCCCTCGTGGAATGGACACTTTGATCAACAACCACATTCGCTCGTACAGCCACCTCAACCATTACTTAGTGGGTTTTTCACTTATCCGCCTACCTGAGTTCCTACGCTTTCGATGGGTCCACTTCTTTTAGCACGTCACAAATCGAAATCTGCTGTCCATGCTGATGGTGCAGAAAACAGAAGCTGCAACGAGAGAGCTAATGCTGGAGTGGCTTCAGCGCTCACTGTACAACGACATGGATGAGATGCGACTGTACTCGCCTGAACTGGCGAACAGAATGCGTGCCTGGGGCAATATTGCCATTCGAAAGGTAGGATGTTGTCATTATAATTCACTATACGTGTTTATGCGCCTTGCATTTCCAGACAGAATGAATCGGATGCACAAATAGATTAGGTAACATTAAATCGGAGCGAAGGAGGTAGTCTTAAATTCATATATTATTAACCATTTTAAGATTCTTGCGACAGGCTGCAAAAATGTGGAAAATGTAAAAATAGCGACTGAGTGGTGCAGAAAACGCTATAAAAGCCAAAAATCTAGGCAAGCACGAGAAAGGGGCTTTCCCCCATCTCTTCCCTTTCAGGGCTATCGTTTTCGGGAGGTTTACAGGGTTGTCGTACAGCAGTTTTGTCTTTCGAAAGGCGATGGCACTTATGATGGCCAAATCAGTCGATCTTGCCTCGATCAATTTGGCCACCATGAATTCTGGGTGTCGCGTTGTCTGGCACCAGACAGATGAGGCTTAACAGCAACGTTTTTCAGTTTTTTTGTTCTCGTTTTGAAAAGTAAGCATCCCGATGGGGTGCGGGAACTTTTACTCACTTTTGGCCGCGCGCCTCGGGCGCGACGCCTCCGTCCGCGGCAAGCCCACGATGGCGCGACGAAAACGCGTACGGCTTGTTAGCTTCGTGCGCGTGGATCCTGCACCGATTATCGACGGCTGGCAAATTGCCAATCGTCGTCTCGCCCTTGCTGATTGTCTACCTTTGGGTCTTGTTGCAGTATATGCATACAAGTATCGTGCCCAATTGTACACTCTTCTAAACAGGTCTAACTTTTTTGAAATCAAAACGAGCTTCTTCAACGTTAAACTGGAGGCTCTACAAAAAGCTTAGAATAATTTTATTCGAGGAATGAACCTCTTGAAAAAATTAACCCCTTCAAATTTTCAGAATGACTTCTTTAATATTTAACTTACCTACTCAGTAAGTGAAGACATTGTTTGAAATCGCATAAAAATCTAATTTTGAGGAAAAATAATGGTTTAAAGCTTGTTCTAAGGAGCAGAAAGGAGGCCATTTTTGTACCATAAAAAGAGACTACGCCTTGCCCTCGTCTAAGACGTCGCGATGTTTGGTTGATTGGTAGAAAAATTTCTGCTTGCATGCAATTTCACACCTGTAATACACAACCAAAACAATTTTAAGGAGCACACATACCTTCACCTTGAAGCTTCTTGTAAGCGTCACTCATACTATTAATCAAGTAAAAAACGCGACGAGCTAATCAGATGTATGGCGCAATCTCTTTTTAATGTACTAAATGATTGCCGCTTTATTGCGCTTTAAAACAAAATTAAATTTATTATTTCTTCTCGAAATATAAAAATTCCTAGGAAAATTATTACACTTATTCAAGCACGTCAACTAAACAATTCCAAAGAAAATTATACCAAAATCTCCTTAAGCAAACAATTATCCTGCTCTCCTTAAAGATCCTCTAGTTTGATCGAAAGTCTGTCGCTTTGATTTGGAAGACGTTCACTTTGATTTGAAAATCATCACGCTTGTTTAGAATAATTCCCAATTCGACGTGAGAAGTGTCAAATTTGACGTGAAAATGGTATAAATAGGATCTCTACTAATGGTCTTAGGCTATCAGATACTATTATCACTAACCTCCTACTAATAGTGAAGACCTTATCACAATAGTAGTCCCAATAATAGCCAGTGTTAGTGTTAGTTAGTTTGCTGTTACTCAACAGCGAAAATTCGCAGTAGCCAGTTCTCGTCCGCAAGCTCATGCTGCAAGAAGCCCACTGATGGAACTCGTGTGCGTAAATCTCCTGCCCACCGCCAGTGAATGGCTGGCGACGTCGCGCACGCGGCGTGCGCGCGCGGCGGCCGGCGCGGCCAAAAGTGAGTAAAAGTTCCGTTCCTCATCCCGATGGTATACTCCCGTCCAGCGGAGCGACGTGACATTGCACAGCGACGGCGACGCCTCGCGACGTACGGTCGAAAGAAGTGCAGAAATAGTGCACGACGTGCGCTTCCCCCCCCCCTCCCCCCCCCCCCTCCCCCGCGACCGTCTCTCGTCGCTGTGCACTGCTTCTCACCACCATCTTTACGTGGTGCTTCAGGTGAAATTTGCCAAATTCTAGAAAATTCTCAGACTGCAAGTGCTATGAAAGGCCACCTATAGGGTTATGCCTTCATTCGGGTAGGACACAACTATTATAGCTGGCATAATGGATTAATGGATTAAAAGGTCTATACATGGTGTTTGAACTGCTGCCGTCTGGGGCACATTCTATCACCTTCGCTGCACAAATTGTCGGACGGTTTCCAGGCATTGTTTTACAGCTTTCTAGTTGTACCTACAGTACCGATCAGTCAAGTAGGCATTTTCCAATTTTTTGAGCGACAAAACACGATATCACTTATTCAAACTTACACTGTAAGTGTTTGTTTTTACAAAGGTGTAAATTGTATGACAACAAATATATTAGCACAACATCAATATTTTATCCCAAACCCTTTGGTGGCAATAGGCAATAAATAAGCACCTCAAGTTCATCCCACAGGTTTTCGATGGAATTCAAGTCAGGAGACTGCGACGAACACAGACGTTTCCGGGGAACGGTTCGTCAGCAGCTTTGATTTATGTTTCTACTAGCAATTCAGCTCTACTAGCAATTCAATGACAATCTGATGGTCCATGGACACCTTACCTAACTTCTGAATCTCTAACATAATACAACCTCAACAAGCATACTCTATTCCATCAGACAGATACGGAGCCGGATACTCTTCGGGCTTTCGCCAGCTCTTCGCCAGCGGATCGTCGGAGCGGACGACGTCGTAGTAGCCGCGGTACCATGGTTTCTGATCTTGAATGCCGTACTTGTGCAGCTTGTATATCGCGGCGATCACTGTCGCCACGCCGAACGTCGAATAATGATCGTCTGCTCTGGATAGGTCTTCAGCATCCGGTGCGGCAGCGCCTTCCAATATCTGATGATTCTGGTGGTGCGAGACACATGGAACATCGGCATGGCGCCGCCTTGAGATACTGGGTATAAACCTGGTTATTATCCTATTATAAAATGAACCCACGGGAGCCAGTGCTGCGAGCACTTGCCTCCGTTGAATGGATCAGCTATTGTGAACATGGCGCGAGGCGCGCTTTTGGATTTTTGACGGAAATCAGCGGTTTCTTCGCTGGGCGGCTTTCAGACAGACCTGCCTCTCTCGGCGACGTCATGCAGTTCCTTCGGACGGGTTTTAAGCCCAGGTCGTGGAGATTTCGAGGAGTATGTCGATCGCAGTAAGTTGAGGGTCGGTCCTTTTGAGCAGCAAAATGTTCCTGTCGGCGGGATGAGTTATTCCTACTCTTTCTGGGTGACTTTTGACGTCTACCGATCTGTTGTCCTTGATTTTTTCCAAACCGCCTGAACGCATAGAAGTGGCACACCTTGAATTTCGGAAACTTGTCGAGATTTTAAGGCCCCACCTTTTTACGGCAAGCGGCGGGCGGCAAAAGTCGTGAAGCTCGCCGCTCACGCGCAATCGAGTCTTGCTGGCGGCAAGCGGCGGAGGTATAGCCGATCCCTGCCGCGGTCGGCTAAAGCGCAGACAGAACGCCCTGGTAGGAAATGGGCGGCAAATCAGCATGACTATGCGAACCATTATCGCTGCTGCCGCACTCGCGGTGCTCCCGCCGCCGCTTCCCAACATCTTGCCGCAAGTGGGTTAAGGACAGGGCGCCACATTGTCGCAAAAGTATGACCTTTAGGCCTTTATGGAAACAAATATATAATGAAAAATAAAATAACAATATATAATGAAAAATATCAAACAATGTAAACAAAGGTTGGACAAAGTATTGATGTTGTAGTAATTATATTTGTTATTCAAGTCATACTTGAAAAAAATATGATTTTTTATAGTTTGTACAGCTAAGTTCACCTTTTACAGAAAATTAACATTTTAAAATCATTTCACAATTAACCTAGACAATTGAAAATCTGCATCCTTTATCGTATTTGATGGTAAGCATTCACTATGAGAAAATGAGTCCCAGCTTGCGTTTACGTTGTTTTATAAGGAGTTACGTTTAAAAAATGAAATCATACCTCACTGACCGGTACTGTATGCTGTTGGATAAGAAGCGCTGTAAACATTGTGACTTTCTTTAATTCATTTGCGTTCTTTGCAGGTCGATGCCACTGCCTACGATTCAACACATCGTCCAATATTTGAGTGCGTCATGGAGTTGGTAGACGCGGTTTCAAAAGATGGTGGTACGTGGAAGTTCTCATTTATTCTAACGTATACTGTGGCTGTCGACGTACCCTTTCCTGCTTTCGACTGCTGAGAGTATCCTAAGCGTGTTATAGCGGAGGGCGCACAGATCTCAATCAAGGAGGCGTTAGCAGTGGCTGCAGTTAAAGTCCATGCGATGAAGGAAAGGAGTGGCAAGGTCGAACGCATACTCTGTCGGTGCACGGTTAGTTCATTTAGGAATGTGGACCCTGTCGAGTTTTGTTTTCTTTCGCACGTTTTTCTTCTTCAGACGTTCTTATGCTTTGTTTTGTCAGTATTTTTTTTTCGACGAATGTATATACCTAGCCCTTCCACCTAGTTGTTACTCCTTGTGTAGTCTCTGTAGACATTGTTGTTTTCATACTTGACCTCCAGTGAAATCGAGATACATTTGAGAGAAAGTGCTGGAAGTAGAAGAGGCTCTCTATGTATTGTTCGAACAGCGCTTAGAAGAACTGTTGCGGAGACTGCGGAAATGCGAGAGGCATACTGAACGGAGTTCGCCCATCTTTGCTCATCAACTGACTGTCACTGTGACTGTTGCAACATAATGGCAGGTGGTTTACTTGTCGACGCACGGAATGAACCCAAAGAAGAGTTGGATACGGACAAAGAATTTAGGACGGCGCTAATAAATCTATTTTGGCAGTCATTGAGGCGATTCGATCTATACCGTAACTTGCGGTAGGAAGCCAGTGGACAAGTCAGTGTCTTATTCGTACCAGACAAATATACCAAATCTCCGACCCATTCGAAAAAAATTGAACTGGTGGCGAAGCAGACTCTTCGATCCACCCGGACTACATGTTGTAGTGGATTGCGCTAGGCTGGATCCCAGCTGAGAACCTCGGTTTTGATTGGATCACCAGCTCGTGCCTCGTTCTGCGCCAGCGCACGCACAAACAAGAATTGGATAAGGAGAGAAAAGTGTGATCCCTCCGAAGCAAGTGGCCGATCCCCTTGCTAACGGCGCTATCTACGGTCTCCGGGCATCTCGCCCCCGCGACCGCAATCTCTGCGCACGAGTCCTGTTTTGTTTCGCGTCTGGTGACTCGCCACACCCCTGAGTCTCATCTCTAGCCCAATCTGTGCTCTCCTCCGCGACAGCGAAGTAGAGCACAGAAGAGGCCGGACTTTTCCGTCTGGAGCCTGGCCTACCACGTTCGGAACCGCGCTCGGGGGGCGATTGGCACCGCAACCGCTATCTACACAGGCCTGTGCAGGTGTCCTGTATAACTAGTGCGGCTATACAAGTATTTTATTGCGTGGCTGGGAACGTTTACCAACACTGACGCCACGTTTACATAACTGGAAAATCGCGCACGGAGGATGTCTTATGAAGAGCAGAGGGCGAAGATCACGATGAAGCGCTCCTTGGTTCCAAGCTTCCTCACTTCGGAAAACTTAATAAATGTGAGTCGAAGAGCAAGGGTTAATAGTCTGATCAAGCAGCAGAACGACGACCGAAAACGCGACAGTAGTTGACCTAGAGCACTACAACGCTGAGAAGAGACACCCACTTCGCATTGGTCGAAATGTTTGTTGGGGCGAGTGCAATTACTGGGAAGAGTGATGGCAGAGCCGGCCACTGAGTGATGACTGCGAGAACACAGAGACGCTATGGAACAAATGGGAATGAAACCCTACTACAAGATCCTGAGCAGTGCGGAGCACTAGAAGATAAGGTTGTTACTTTGAACGCAATTAGATCACACCTGAAAGCTTTATTTGCGGTATAATTGTTTAAAAGTAATGCTGGATGCCGTACAGTGTTAAGTGTTCTTAAAGTTTGCGAAAACAACACTGGCTAAACAGCAAATGCTCGTAAATTGCAGGCGCTAGCCGCAGTTCTCGTATCCATCGTGTTATCGTATCTCTTCACACTTCGAATTTATAACATGTTCCGGTCGCGGAAAATTTCCTTCCGACGGATTCCATCCACCCTTTTTACGAAGTGAATTGAGTACTTTGAGAGCATTTCATTCTACCAATAAAAAGCTGTCCTCAAATGAAAGCTGGGATGTATTCGTTAGAGCATTTCTGTTGCTAGCACAAAACAGGAGGAGCCATGTACGTGTAGGATAAAATCAGATATGTACATGTGTTCTGTCATGTTTGATGATTGTGCCATATATTCAGCGCGTGCTGTATATTTCAAGCTTTCCTTAGAACTCGTACCTTGCCGTGTAATCTGTAATCTCCACCGACTGCCTGATTACTACTTTCTGTCTCTTGTTGTGTGTTCTGCGAAGATGTTATCCGTTTCGTTGAGTGGTGTGTTTCAGCAGTGCGAAATGGCTTTCTCGAGCACCATACCGGAGATTGTCCCCACCATCTGGGATCACCACTTATCCTCAAGCCAGCATTTTAGACGCTTTAGGGCGTTTGTGGCGAATAAGCTTGGTAATTTTTTGTTGTAGTTCGTCTACGGCGAGGTTGAGTGGAAAGTTCTGCAGCACTAACGTTGATAATTCCGAGCCTTCAGTTTGTGTTTTGGGTCGTTGATCTTGGCAGACCTTGAAAGATGGTCCTTTACCGTTTTTATGGAGGATTATTTTTCGCACAGTCGAAGGTTGGCGTTTATCAAACTGCTTTCGGTTGCGCAACGCGTTCGATATGGCGTGGTATTTTAGTTCGGCAGCGGATGGAATCTCACTGCATCATCATTCACAGGCAGATCTGGTGGCAATTAATTAACCCCGGGGGCATTGAAGATTTGCCTGGCCTGGTTGCAAGCTATAATAGAATCCTGATTGATAATGCCTGTAGGATGCGCGCCTCTCGTTTGCTGCACTATATGCGCCGTATTCTTGAAATCTGCAAACACTTTCTAGCAGATCTCTTCTTCACAGCTGATTTCGAT
Organism: Heligmosomoides polygyrus bakeri; assembly: GCA_947359475.1. Taxonomy (NCBI): domain Eukaryota; kingdom Metazoa; phylum Nematoda; class Chromadorea; order Rhabditida; family Heligmosomidae; genus Heligmosomoides; species Heligmosomoides polygyrus. The sequence goes on from OX375867.1 coordinate 37,475,043, forward strand.
TGCGGTCTTTGTCCTCGGAAGGCCTTTGCAGGGGAGGCAACTGGAGACAGCAACTGCCTCGGCCAAAATTTTTTAAATTATGGAGATTTTGGACTGTGAACGCAGACGTCCTTCGCTAAGGCTAATTTAGAGTGTTCTTCCATGAGGACACACCTGTAGGTTTAGTTCAGAGTGGTCCCAAGTATGCAACGTTGTGCAACTAACAAGAGGATTTTTGTAAGTGGATTTGGATGGTCGACCGTAGAACTAGTAAAGGTGTTGATAGGAAGCCATAAATGCAGCACAGCTGCTGCCGTGTTGTGGAGGAGCTAAAAAGAGGACGTCGCAGTTGGCGGGTTGTTTTTCGGACATGTCTCATGCCTATCCCGTTTACAAGGCAGGTTATTGTCTTTCCCAGCTGAATCTCTACCACCGCCTCGTTAACCCAACGGATTATTTTGTTGGTTTGGCTGGGACCCGAATCTTCAGTTTTGGGTTCAGGCGGGTACAGTTGGCTCCGCCTTCCAGAGCTCTACCCGTCCCCTGTATTTCTGACGATACACATGGTTTTCCGAGAAAAAGTGACTACGAAGGCCATTTTTTCCAGTGCGATGTGTTGCAGAACTCTTTGCTCGATTTTGTAACCTATTTGTTGTGATGTCTTTGATGTCAGATGCTCTGTCACCTATGTAGTTGTTGACGGGTGTGTCTTCAGACATGCTTGGATTCTCAGAAGGCACATCGTCGTACACTGTGAAGCCGTATAAGCAGCAGGATCCCGCAAGGGTGCGGTGTTTTCCGAATGTTGTTGTTGCGTTGATTTGTTTCCTATTCAGTAAGTCGCATCGTTTCAATTGTTCAGAAGGTGACCTGGCAGTGGAATGCGAAAGCGAAGACCCACGAGTTCGTGCTGTCTGTGGTTGGACTGGAAGACCTGGTGGAGCGACGCAGCAGCGAAGCCACTGGCGCTCATCCGCCCGACTTCTTCTGTCGACTCTGCGCCGTCGAGATCCCGCGACGATCGGCCTGCCTCGAATCTCACGTCCACTCCGCCCAACACGTGCTCTGCTACGTGGTATGTAGCTGGGCTGGATTTCATTGGCATGTGACACTGGACCTCATTGTATAGCTCTCTGTTTCAGCACAAGTATTACCCCCAAACCATCATGGAGCTCGACATGTTGCCGAAGGAAGGGGGAAAGGAGATGCGCCGAGTCATCGCCCAGCTGCTGAAGGACCACCAACCCAAGGAGCCCTACTGCATCCCCATCTACGACCCTATCGGCGAGCAGGAAAGAAAGGGCATCGTAGCTATGGAGAAGATCAAAGAAGAAGAGCGGCAGCGACATATGGCGGAAGCCAGAAAGCGAGCGCAGGAGCAGCGAAAGAAGAAAGATGAGGAACGCCGAAAGCAGCGTGAAAAGGAGTTGGAGGAGGAGAAAGCCAGGATGGCTGAAAGAGCTCGCAAGGAGAAAGAAGCGAGGGAACGCGCTGAGCGCCTTGAACAGGAGAAGGCGCATGTGAAGAAGTTGCTGCAGGAAGCTCAACGAAAAGCCGAGGAGGAGCGCAAGGCGAAGGAAGCGAAGGAGCGTGCAAAGGAGGCGAAGGAGCGAGCAGAAGCTGAGGCGGAAAAACAGCGGAGACAGGAGCATCTCCGTTCACTTCTGGATCGCGAAAAGCAACGCCTGAAGGCTCTGCATGAAAAGGAAGCACAGCAGCGCCGTCTTCTTGAGGAAAAAGAGGAGCTTGAGCGCAAAATGAGAGACCTCAAGGACCGTGCTGCCTTTCAACGGAATGGCCCTGCACCTGTACCTCCGCCTGTACCTGATCCCAGGAACATGGGTCCTCCTGACCCTAGGAACATGGTCCCTCCCGATCGAAGGCCAATGGGCCCTCCTGACCAGCGAACTATGAATCCTTCCGTTGGACTTGCCAAGCCTCCGCCTCCTGAGCCATTTCGCCAGCCTCTCCTTGGCACGGGACCCTCCAATATTCACAATCAGCCCGTTCCGCCGCCACCTACAGTGTACAATAATCCTACCGGCTTTCGAATAACATTCGAAAATGCCGGGGCGAAATCGTTGTTTCCAAGTTTTGTGCCTATCCCTGAGGCTGTTCCTGTCTACAAGGGTATGGAAGAGGCGGATAAAGCAACCCGGCCGATGCAGCCGAATATACCGGTGATAGATCGTCCTTCGCTGCGAGAAAGAAGGGTCGATCCATATATATCGAATCCGAAGATCATTCAGTCGCGGGATCAGCTCGTAGACTTCAGTGAGTGTGGTTGCATAATTTTGTTTGAAATTGTTCCGTCGTTAGCGCTGTATGTACTTCGAACATTTCGAGTTGTATTGTGGACTGCCGACCACAAATGTGTTTCGCTGTTTATACTCAGATTCACTTTCGCTTTTAGTCTGGAGACAGGGAGCAGAGCGCATCCCGGAGAAGGAGCTTCCTGTAAAATTCAACGAGAAGGCGGCAGGAATAGAAGGTGCTCTCGGAGTGGACTGCCTTTATGAGGTAACTTTCAGAGATTTTTTTTGCATATTTCGGTTACATAATATTCGTAAGGTGTTGCGAGTGATCCATAACACCAGGAACAGTTAGAACGCTGATTTCAAACAATTCGAAGCTGCAGAGCTGTTGTCTAAGCTGTGATACGGACAATCCCTAGTCGTCATTACGTGGAAGGCGGGAAAAATGAGCCTGACACTGCTGCCTAAGGCCTCTGTTATACTCCCGCGGGAGCATCCGCGGGACGTCCGCGGACTGAAGGTGCACCGCGAACGGCGGGCGTGGCTGGGCGCGGCGACTGGCCAGGTGAAGGATCTCGGCGCGATTTCCGCCCATCCGCGGATGCTCCTGCGGGAGTATAACATAGGCCTAAATAGATCAACAAACAAAATGGCACAAAAGGATTTAGCGCCGAATTCGCAAAGGAAGAAACCCGGACTGTAGTCCAAATAACGTACCCACGTTAAGATTGTCCACATCTTTGATCCCATTCATTTGCCGTACATAGAACTAGAAAGCATACGGGTCTTTGGTCGCAAAGAAAGAATAGATAATGCACTAAGATGCGCTGCATTTGTAGCAACGCATAGGGCCTGCAACAGTGTTTCGGCATCGCACCGTGATCTGTTCCCTTTCTTTCCAATCCTGACGGGACCCAGTGTGATGGGAGCCGCACCGAGGAACAGTTGTCGCAGTACCGCATGCTACTCCGTGTCTCGAAAATGTGGCCACTGCAGCAGAATGCTGATGGGCCGCGACTCCCGTCGGCATTCTGCAGCAGAGCATTGTATTGCGGTAGATTGCAACTGAAGAGAACGTGAGAACTGCGGCTGCATCTTTAAATGCTGGACAATTGCCCTGGTTGAGGGATGGGTCTACGCCTCGCAATGGCGGCAAGGCTGCCTAGAACTGTTGCAGGCATAAGGCGTGAACGTTACATCATGCTAGAGTGTTCCCCTATAATCGTTATACCGCCGATTCCAACATATTCGGCTGTATGCTGGAAGTAGTGACTTTATGTAGAAGTAGAACGTCGGCGCATGCCGAAGAGGGACTTCATTGATGGAGTATGAAATGGGTTTCTATAGTCGAGTCCTTGGTTTTGCAGCAACAAAGCTATTGATGTTGATCAGATATCGCTATTCTTCCGTATTGCATTGCCGATCAATCTATAATAACAAGGAAAGCTTCCCAAGTCATCGTGAGCTTCTGCGGTGCTATTTTGACAGGATGTAGGGCCGTGTGAGCGGAGTCCAGAATTACAGTTAGTTTTGCTGAACGGATTTTCAAAGACCGGTAAAGAGGTGTAAAAACGTGTGCGCAACTATCATCAACCCCTGTGACACCCCACGAGATGTGCCTCGGCGGCGCAGCTGGCAGGAGTCCCGCCTCAGGAGCACACCGGCTTACTGTCAATATTTGTCACATATTAGTTTGTTGTTATTACGCCTTCTCATTATCCCAGGAGTCAATTTTAGAACCGGACGATAAGTGTAGAAAGGTCCCATACTCATTATACTACATCTAACCTGTACCGCCTCTTCTTCCTGTTAGCCGATATCTCCATAAATGGCGTCCAGGAGGAGTCCTTTTATGGCACCCGCAAATCTCTCCTTGTCGGAGAAGTGAAATCCGGTGTGAATTTGGAAAGTAGTCGGCCGACAACGGTTCAAGTGAGAACGAGATTTTTAGTACACTCATGTACCGGTATGGCCCGGGTTCGTAATATTCAATCGTAGGGTATGCGTATTTGTGTGCAGTTACGGTATCATTGGTGATATGGTGTGATATGCTAGTGGTGCAGATGCGCATCGTTGAAAAACTAGCACACATGAAGGCGCAAATAGACAGCCTTGGTTTAGGGAGGGGGACGTTCTGCCTGTCTGGCTGAGTGCGAAGCAGCGGGTGTCACGACGCGAGTCGACGCTAATTGGCTCCGCAGGCACTGTCGCGTGTCTTTGCCCGCGCCGCTTTCAGGCAGAATGTCCCTCACCCCTTGGTTTACTATAAGCATTAATGGTCTAAAATTGACTCCTGTGACCATGAGAAAGCGTAGTAACAAAGCAAAGGTATTGGCAGTACGCGGACTCGAACTCAGAAGCCCACCGGTGTGCTTCTACGAGGCATCACTCCTACCAACCGCTATCGAGGCACATCTGGTAGGGTCATATCATATCATAAAATTGACTCCTGGAATAATGAGAAAGTGTAATAACAACAAACTAATGTGTGACAAATATTGACAGTACGCCGATGTGCTCCTGAGGCGGCACTCCTGCCAGCTGCGCCGCCGAGGCACATCTCGTGGGGTGTCATAGGGGTTGATGATTGTTGCGCACACGTTTTTACACCTCTTTACCGGTCTTTGAAAATCCGTTCAGCAAAACTAACTGTATTATGGACTCCGCTCATACGGCCCTACATCCTGTCAAAATGGCCACAGGAGCCAATTTTAGACCATAGACGTTTATCAGATTTATTATCAACACCTCAATTAGCCCTCTTCACGAAGTTTGGGCGAAACTTGCTTTCTCCGGAGTTGTGGGAATACAAGGACCTACCCATTCGATTAGCAGAGAGTTGGGGGGGGGGAGGGGGAATGGGCAGCATCGTTGTTAAATCGTATCATACGGGTTAGAATGATGTTCTATTGTCAGTATTCTACACTAAAGTGTTCAAGATACACTTTACATCGACAAAGAGGAGTGAGCAAGCCCAGCATGCAGAAACCCTACCCCGGATCCGAACCCCTGACCCCTTTCCTGCAAGCCCGCCCCGTATCCACTCAGCCATCCGGTCGCTGCCGCTTTGCTGGTGAGCGGTGCACCTCAATGTTTCACTTCGGTTTCTGTACCGCTAACTAACAATTTGTGAGTTCGCAGTAATTTCGCTACTGTGCCAGCCCCAAACCTTTTGCAGGTTAGATTCGAATCACGACGTAGCAGTTCCAGACGTCTGTTTGCTTTATGGGCTCGCACTGAAGTGACATGGTTTTTTGCAATTTTTGGCCTTCCCAGATTCCGCCTGAAATTTGAAAACCACAGCGGCGCTTTTCAGACAATCCCATACAGCCCTCAATGATAAATGAGTAAAGTCATATAATTGTGGTAGTTTAATTATGAAAGTATGGAAAACAAAGGATTAATTTCGTTCTCGTTTCGACCAGTCCCTCAGACGAAAACCAAACAGACAGAGTATCCTTCCCCTGTGCTCATCAGTAGAGGAGGGGAAGGAAGAAGGAGTTGCTGCTGTAAACTAACCTGAGCTCCTCCTGTTGAAGTTGGACTTGGCGAGTGCCAGTTGAACGCAAAAAGGCAAGTTCAAGAGAATTAATGCTATAAATACACCACTAGAAAAGAATAAACCTTGAATGAAAGGCATTAAGGAGATGTAGGAAGGGTAGCAGTAAACTAGAATAGATATAACAACTCGCAGCAGTGGCACGGAGAGCGCAACGTGGCTCAACGAGAAGATCCACCATGGGGAAGGGAATGGGTTAGTAGAAAAAAGGGGGAATGGTTGTTAGGGAATGAGTTAGTTAAGGGGAAGGAGGAAATAATGAGGAGGTAGACCTCCACGCCGAACCACCAAACGCAAACAATTGCCACGGTGAGTTCGTTGACCTCCCTTGTAAAATCGAGTGAGATCAGCACCGCTCGTCGAATGTGTCACGTACAACTCGGCTAAAATAAAAGGAAGGTAGACGATTGAAATTGGTACACTGACGACAAAGTGCAGAACTGTGAGGATCTATTTTGTGTGGGTATCTTTTTTTCTCGTCTGTACACTGAGGCTGACAAGTCATTTGTGCTTCTTACAGCTATTTCTCTCTCGAGCTCTCAATCACAAGCATGATCCCGTTCTATCGTTCATTCTTTACAGGTGATCTGCGCTGATTGCTCCGACTTGGACACGTTCTACTGTTCCATGTGTGGCTTCTGGACCACTCCCAATGATATGTTCAAACACCTCGAGACTTCGGAACACAAGCTGGCGTACTTGGTTGGTGTCGCAGTTGGTGCCTTTTGCATTCTTTGACGCGACAGGGTTCAACTGATCCTCGATGTTGCAGTTCCGTAACTACAAGATGTATCATCAGACGGTGGTATCGGAGACGAACTCGCTCGTGCGGTCCGCCATGTTGTCCCAGTTTGCGATTCAGATCTGGAAGGTGCATTTCATTGCTACATGCTTCGAGAACAAGCGGCTGCTGGGCGCAAGTCACTGAAATATGTAGTGTGGGTGGTACGAAGTCCGCTTTTCCATGGAACCGGCTTCCGAGGAGTATTCAGTGCAGAGAGTTTTTGGTCCATCCGAGGGTCGTCTGCTGCCATAAGGTTATTCAGCACCAAGTGGTTGGCATCTAGCGTCTCAACGTTGCGATGTCTCCATAGAAATGTCGGCAACGTCAGACGTTCAGAAATGTACCGCCGATAAGGAGCGAACCCGCGAGATCGCTTGCAAATTGGAGAATAACACGCTAATTCAGGAGTGGGGTGGCGGCGGTGTTGGTATTGTTCTCTTTTCGTGTTTTGTGATGTTGATCTCGCTACTGATAGCATTGGCTTTGAGACGAGCTAGAAAAATTGATGGATGGTTTTTAACCTCCAGAGCATTATTACCATCATTCCTTTTTGCGAGTTCAGATACTTCTCAGGGAAGTGCCGCAAGTGTGAAACGATGAACTGAAAAGAAATAAGCAGTTTGATTGAAATACTAGCCCAGAAGAAGAAAAAAGTGAATGAGTTTACAACAAGTAGGCCGTTACGACGACGCTTATGAAACAAAAAAACAGAAATCTCAGAAATATGGGGGCCAATCCAGATAGATTGTTCAGGCGATCAGCTTATCAGTTTAGTTACCTACGTAGCGCACATATCGCATGGCATTTCCTCTAGGAAGGCAGCATTCATGCTCTACTTTTAGCCGGACGCCGATCCTGCCTAGGGCGCCCTCCTTTTGAAGTTGTGTTTCTTTCTTTTTGGTGCCGTTTCGGGTTTCTTAGATGTCAGAGGTCATGAAAAACCCTGTTGTGTACTTTTGCTGTCTTGAACTACAGTGTCTGATTTCTCCTTGTTTGAAGATGGAGCAGCCTCCAGGACGGGTCTCGAATCGTCTCCGTTCTTTACTTGATCGCGCCATTATCGAACGCGTATGGCCAGAGCATGTCAACGTTCTCGATCATTCCTGGAAGGATGAAGGTAAGTTGGTTAGCTGAGCGTTTACTTTCGCTTATCTTCATGGATCCTGCTTGCTTTTCTATGACTATGAAGAAAAACGGTTAGCATTTGTGTAATTCGTTTCTGCCGCTGGGTCACTTTTTAACTCGCCCATTCTCCGCTGGAAAGCTGTTCGGGAAGGGTAAAGATCGAAGTAGACGTCATTCTAGGAACATCTGGCATATTGCTTAGATTTTTTCCTCTCTCAAGGCATTTTTCTTTCTTTGAATTAATCCACGTTAAGGGGTAGGAACCAGTTTTGTTAGTTCTTCATATCAAACAGTCCATTCTATTGAGTCTCAAAGTAGATGCATTTGAGAGGGTGGAGACTCAAATCGTAGGTTTAGCTCTCGAAGTTCTTGACATCGTAGTTGATTACGAGGGCACAGACCCTCGTCAAATCAGGATGGCTTCAACATTTGTGATTCGCATACGTGTCTTCGTTGTTGATGTCAATGAATGTTTAGGTAAAACAGTAGGTCGAGTAGAGGTGCCTCCTCCGGTATCGAAGAAGGATCTGGGTCTAGTCGACGACGAGCCGAACCGTAAACACAAGAAGGACAAGGGAGCGGTCAAGGTCGAACCGAGCGACGGCAGCTCACCCACTTCCAAGAGGAAGGAGAGCGATCGAAACGGTGATCGAAGGTACTTTCCACGCAGTCTCCTTGTCTCTCAGGCTCTGAAGAAGCTGATAGCGCGGTAATGCGAATCGGAGTGAATCTACTGTGCCAGTCTTGTTGAATAGCTTGAACCAGCGTTGCATAACGAGAAGTAGCTGTCTCATCAGAAGCCGCTCAATCTGCTCGTGAATTCTCGTGTCATCCGTATTATTTATAGCTCGCATTCGAAGAGACGTTCACGTTCGCCGGAGAAGAAAAAAAGTAGACGGTCACGATCGCGATCCAGAGACAAGGATAAGAGGAAGGATGAAAGGTGGCTGTCTCACTCAATATTTGTTTTAAAAAGTCACGTCTGCACTTAGTAACGACTGATGTGTGATACTTCGAAAAGTTTGTGGCTGCTCAGAGGGTTTGTTTGGCTTAGACGGAAAAATTCGCCTTTTATAACTACCAGCAAGGTGAATTCTAGTGGGTGTAATGCGAACTGGGAAGGTTACGTCAACTAAGGAATCGGTGCAGCAGGATAGGGAAGGCATACGTTTGGGCTCAGTAGCATGGCTTTCCAGACAATTGTCGTCTTGTCCGTTTCGAGTAGTCAGTCTTTCTAGCTATCTTTATGGTCTCACTTACCGAATGTTCTCAGCGCCAGAGGATACTGTAGGGTCCATTTTCTATCTGAAGCCCATCTTCATCCCACACTCGTACTTCGTTATTTTCGACTGCGTTTTGAACAACTGTTGGATTCCTTACGGCAGGATTTGTTTCAAGCCGCTCTTTTGAGCACGGTTTAAAGCGACCTTGAAATTAGTTTACGGTCAATGTCGAAGTGGACGCCTGCCTGTCTGACCCAAAAATTATCCTTGGTGTAAAAGCTCCTCAGCACCGAAATGCTCAAATAGAGTATGTCATGTTTGCGATCACGTTGGACCGTTGCAGTTCAATTTGGGTGGTGCAACACTGTGTGCCGGTATGTACCATATAAAGCTAATCCATCCCCCCCCCCCATCCACCCTTCAGCGTCAAACTAATTGTGGCTCGAAAACTTGCAGCAACTCATTGCAAGCCTGTCCATGGTTAGCGGTTTGAGGTGGGCATTACGCGAATGGAGAGTGAACGGGCGTCCCAACAAGTAATTGGTTATCAATCGATCTACGAAGGCCAATTGATATTGTGTGGGGCAGAACCTGAACCAGTTATCAGACTGGCTACAGGACGACTTGATGGGATCCTGCGTTGAAGTGTAAAGGACGATGTTACTCGATCCCTTTGGGATGCGCCACGCATTCTACTCCTACGGGGTGTCGTGGAGGCGATTTGAAGTTTCCTGGTTTGGGTCGCGCCCTGGCCAACCAAGCCTTCCATCTGTTCTGTGTCAGCGAATTACTACCGGACTTTTTCATTGTACAGTCTGCGTATTGGAATTGTTTCCGCAACATCCCGCAGAAGTAGAACACGTGGCGTCAACAAAACAATTGAGTAACGCCGTCCTGGGGCCGGATTCATCAAAGTTACAGCAGTAACTTTAACGGAGAATTGTAAGCGAAAGGCTCAGATAACGCGGCTTATCGCTCACCATATCGCTTGATAAGCCGCGTTATCTGAGCTTTTGCTTACAATTCTCCTTAAAGTTACTGCAGTAACTTTGATGAATCCGGCCCCTGTAGACCACTGAACTTGTCATCAAACTAGTAATGCAACACCTCGGCCGAAGCGGCTCCTCTTTTCTTCTTAATCCAGCCCTTATTAGAGTAAAAGTGTTCTGAAAGGTAGTACATCATTGGATAGAAAGACGTGGCAGGGTAGGGTCTTCAAAAAATTCCTACGAAGTTTTTACGCTCTCCTCGCATTTTTTGTTATTTATACTCCAAAGAGTACCCTTATCTCCATCTCTCCATCTCGCGGTATACATATCCCCCCCCCCCCCCGCCCCGGCTTGCGACATAGATACGTGCTCCCTCTTATTGTATAGGGTGGTGGTTGACCTCTGTCGCACATCTTCTGAATTCGGGCGCTCTTTCCCCATCCATACCCGTCTCCTCAATGTGTGCCGAAACTAATGATCCGGCTGGTATACGCCGCAGTATCACATGTTTTAGCATACTTTGGCTCCCCTGCATGTGGGTTCACAACGTGGCACGCGGGTTAACCGCTTCATTGTTCTATCGTTAGCAGCAGATGCCTAGTCTGCTTGGCTATTTAGTTGTTCGGCATTTTCCGGGTTGAGCTCCCACCGTCACCGGAGGGGGGCACGCCGTTCAGATAATCACCGTAAGGTGGCTCCGTGGTTATTTAGCTGACGCAAAGAAGAGTGCGAATGATGGCGAGCGAAGTGACTAGGATCGGGTCGCCACCGAAGAGCGTGAGTAATCATCTCGGTGCAACCGGGATTTGGGGGGGGGGTGTATTTCTTGCCATTTTTCCTCGCTAGACTACTCTAGCGGAATGCTAGTGTTGGGGTGGGGCGCCGCTAGAAACTGAAACATTCTATCCCACTGTAGGCTGCATGTCGAAATTGTCCGGGGCTAAGAATGATCGCCTTTTCCGCCCAACCGGTAACGCGCGGTCTTCACTTCCCGGCTACGCTGTTTCTAGACCCGAAAATACCGGTTGTCTCACCTAAATTGAACTGCACAGAAAAATATGCCATGGCGCTTTTGTAATTTTTCGAGCAGCTTTGCACCTCAACACCTTGTGTTTCCTTCGAGATATTTCTGATCGTCTTCCTCCGCCAGCGAAGCTCGTCGTTTCACCTCACTTTTCTGCTAAGTGACGCAAAACTGCTGGTTTTATTTGTACACGGTGGTTTAAGTACTGCTACGCAAATTTTGAATTTAGTTCTGGCAACCACTATATTGCTCTAGGAAGGCCATAGATAGTCATGGAGCTAGTTGTTTATTAATTTTCATACTCTTGTGCATACCATTTTGTTGCAGCTCAAGGCGTCCGTCAACTCCCGAGAAGAAGTGTTCGTCGAAGGTCAAGGAGAGCCGAAAGTCGACTTCGCCAGAGAGAAAACGCCGTCGAACTCGCAGTCCAGAGAAGCGCAGCGGGAGGAGGGACTCGCGTGATCGTAGTTCTAGCCGTTCGCGTCACAGGTTTCGTAGTAGGACTCGGAAGCGTAGTAGTCGCAGTCGGTCGCGCTCGAGGACTGATCATGGCAGCGACAGTCGCAAACGCAGCAGAAGTCGCTCTCGCGGTCGCCGTCGCGGGGCAGATTTAGGTATGTCTTGGGAGGAAACCGCGGCGGCGTTCTTGGCGAAACTCGGCGACTCGAAAGCAGCAGCAAGTGTTTTGGATGCCCCCAAAGGAGAGCGGTCCCCGTCTGCGCAGGTCAGGGAGCTGGAGGAGAAGCTGGAGCAGTTGAAGAATCTCGCAAAGAACCAGTCGCCCAACTTGGACGTCTTACTGGAGAGCACTTCGAATCAGAGGAGGTTGCAGGAGAAACTAGCGAGGAGGGAGAAGGCACCACCGTCACCCAGCCCTGCTGACTTCGACGAGAAGGCGCAGATGCGTAAGCTGCTTGGCGTGCTCATCACGATGCAGCAGGAGGCCGAGCGGAGCGGCAGCTTGGACGAGTCCCTCATTGACAAGCTCTACAGGGAAGTCGGGCTGAAAAAGTCGGTCGAGAGCTCCAGCGATCATCTGCTCGCTCAGCTCTGCTCTCAGATATCGCAAGGAAGTGGGGCCAGAAACAAACCGTCGATCGACCTGCAGTCGTTCGGCATCTCCAACCGCCCCGAAGAGCTCAAGCAGCAGCAGTCGACAGGCTCGTCACTTTTTGGTGGAGGACAGAATCGTACATCAGCATTCCAGACGCTCTTGTCCGAGGTGAAGAGGTCGCTAGACAGTCTCAATTCCCCACGTCCGGCGTCGCCGCTCATCAAACCACCGTATGGGATCACAAATAGGGACGACGTCTTCCCAGAAGGCGAAACGATTTCGTATGTATTCCCCGGGACGGACTGTATGCAGAACTCGAGCCGCTCCGCGCAATCAACAACCACCACTCCTCCCACGTCGTCATCTGATGCCAATCTGAGCAAAAAAGAGAGAGCTGCTCTGCGTCGCAAGCAGTTGTTGGAGGAAGCGGAGAGACTTCGAAGAGAGGCCGAGGCAGAGGATGACGGCGAAGATGATGGCGACGATGATGACTGGGATTGCTTGGCTGAAGTCATCAACGCACCAGCTCCCAGCACGCAGAACAGCGGCGCTAATACACAGGATAAGCCACAATTCCAGAAGTACGATTTCACTAAGGATGTAAGGCAACCCAACACGAAGAAAGATGAGAAAAAGGACAGCGTGCCGTTAGCCCCCGGGCAGAAGATGCCACTCGCAAGGACGATTCTGCCTGACGGAAAGTCGACTTATGATGTCAAAGCGAGAGAGAAGGAAAAAGAAAAGGGACGAGAAAGAGAGGAGAGATCACGCGACAGGGAGCGTGACAGGGAGCGTGACAAGGAACGGGAGAAGGATCGCGAAAAGGAACGCGAGAGGGAACGCGAGAAGGAGCGTGAGAGGCAACGCGAGAAAGAGCGCGAGAAGGACAAGAAGAAGGGTTCGAGTTCGGAGAAAAAGACGCCGTCAACGAAGCCCCACGGCAACCCTTCGACGTGGCCTCAGCCGTTCCCTCAGCCGCTGATGAACATGCAGTTGGACTCGGCTACTGCGCATCAACAGCCGCAGAGCTTCGCACCACCACCTCAACAGAACTTCCAGGCGCCACCGCACGTTAATCTGCCGAGGAACGACCCCGTCTATCCGACGCCCGTGAACACTTATCCCAGTCAGTACCAAATATACGCGAACCAGCCGCCGCAGCAGCAGCAGTTCCCTAACCAGCCCTTCTTCCCCGGTCAGCAGTTTCCTCCACCCCAACAGCCGTTCGTGCCCGGTTATGATATGCAGCAGATGCCTCCTCAGCAGCCGTACTACGGGCAGCCTCCTTATTTTTAAAGTTCAGCCCACCGGCGGTAGGCAGTGCAGGGATAGCGAGTTACTGCGCGTAATGTTTGCCGATTTTTCCACCATGTCGAGGTATGTCGTGATCTTTTGTGACTGACGTGTATGAGTTGGACATCTGCAACTTCGTGATGCTAGTGCGTTGTTATATCCGTTCATTTTGTTATTGTTTTGCGTGCAAATAAAGTTATCCTTCCTCATCTATCCTTCGGCTCGGTAAAGTGTTGCCTTCACCGATGTCTCGGAAGTTCGTTATAGCATTGGATTCGTTTCCATTTGATGAGTATATAGAGACCCTTCCCAAGGACTGCGTATTGAAAAGGAGATAGACTGAAGGTCATTGGGCTTCTTACTCTCATCAGCTCAGGTGCAAGTCGATCCGCAATGATCAGAATTTTTTGCACACTTCCAATCTACGATTTCGGATAGAATTACGAACGATAATCAATGTAATCTCCTTCTGTAACCAACGACGTACTGCCGACTTCCACTAATAGACTTTGGACTAGGGGTCGTTCCCGCTCTCGTGGAAGAAACTGGGCTGGCCCTCGAAGTATTCGGCAATTTTTTAAACATCGCTGCCCGGAAAGCAGAAGATGCGGGTTCGAGTCCCGCCTGGCGCAAGAGTTTTGATCGCAACTAAACATCCTCCTAACAGCTTCTATATTCGGCGATTGTCAGATTTCTTGTCCTTGAGGCGAGTGAAGCAAGACGGAGGTGGGTGGCAGATCCGGGCAGAGAAGGGATGGAATAAGTGCATCTAGAATGCAGTAGCAAGTTTGGACCGGTTGTGGGTGTTTCCTTCGATGTCCATCCAACATTCCTCCAAGTTGGGCAGACAGCATAGGTTCCCATCCGCATTTCGGAACTTGGTGTGGCTTTCCGCATTGATGTGGCAACAAGCCAGTGCGAAGTCTACGTCCGCTCAACAGGAGTGGGACGGAACAAGTCGGTCGGTTATGTAGCGGGATAAACTGGTCTTAAGAAGGCCTTAAACTGGCGGATGCTCCGGACATTCTGATCCGGCTCCTTCGTAGCTCCGCGCTGGTGGTCAGTACGTCGACCTTCGATCTCCGACAGGTTGTGCCTTCTTTGAAACGGTGGAACCAGACCGCGCAGTGCCGTAACGTGGTGCATCAGCGCATGGTGCTGCAAATATTTTGATTTTGGCATGAACTCTGTATGCTGTCGCGGAAAGTCGGGCAGTAGGCTCCGCGATCAACGCCGTGATCTTTTGCCAATACTTAGCCATCCCATCAACATGGAATAGTTGTTCCAGCGAAGGGCCTCGTGGTCAGATTCTTTTCTGTCGACTGGAAAGAGTGCAATAGGGAACCTCCGCTCTTAATATAGTAGCGAAGTATGCTTCGCTTTCGCAGAGTTCATGAGCCCAAAGAGTGAGGACCCTCAACGTTTGCTATGAGGTCGCAGTGAACATTCGACCCACGCGTGCGTGCCACACATGGAGGAGGGAAGAGGGGTGGTGAAGAATGCGTGTTGAGGTGGCTTTATAATGTAGTAGTGAGGGACGCTGCTTCATAGGCGAGGGTTCTGTGTTCTATTCCCGTATCTTTAGGCATCTTTGCAACCTTTTAGTATTGATCTGTGCTTCGTGGGCAGGCTTTCAAACATTTTCCAGCATTCATTGCACTGTAGGCTGTGAAATACGAGTTCGTCACATTACGCAGTATATTTCATGATTGGCTGTCGTTGAATCTTGGCACGACATACGGCATACGAATAGGACTGTTCGAGCTGTGGAGCCAAGATTGTTAACACACTTTATTCGGCTGACGTTTCATCGTAACCGCCTTCTTCAGAGCTTGGAAAAGTTTAGCGAGGTTTGAAAGATTACTCGTCCAAGAACTATTTCAAGTCACAGGAGTTTCCGGAGTTAACTCTTTCAAGTCACAGTTAATTCCGGAAACCCATTGTGACTTGAAATAGTCCTTGGACAAGTAACCTTTCAAACCTTGCTTGACTTTTCCAAGCTCTGAAGAAGGCGGTTACGTCGAAACGTCAGCCGAATAAGGTGTGGTTAACAATCTTGGCTCCACAGCTCGAACAGTCCTATTCGTATCAACGAGTTTGTCAGTTACCATCCTCTTTATAGAAAATGTCGCTTCCCTGCAAATTTTTGCCAGCTGACCTAGAGCTCTGAAGAGAGCGGAGCGTAATGTGTAAGTGTAATTGTAACGCTAGTTACGTCTGAGTGGCGTTCTTTGGGGGTCGAACGTTCTACCCCCTCGTCCCCCTGGCCCGCCCACCCCTCAACCCCCTGGGCTTGTTCGAGAGTCAGTGGCTGCCTTACGAGACAGACAGACAGACAGACAGACACACGCAGACATTTGCCACGCCTCTGTTTAAAGGGCGGGTAGAACGCCACTCCGCCGCGTTCTTTTAAACACGCCGAAGGGACGGGGAAGCCTTTGCGGCTTCAATACATGAAAATAAAAGATTTTAATTTAAGGCTCGTTTCGCTACTGTCTTCATACTCCCAAGATTGTGTGGGGCTGCGGCTTAGACCGTCAAGCTAAGGGGTTGAGGGGTGTGGATGTGGATACCAGCGGACAAGAGGAAAGAACGCATGCCGATAATCAGTGGTGGATGATGTGCAGGCTGTTTGTCTCAAGAATGCAGAGAATGTCCTTTGTGTTGTTGAATATGTGCAAGGACCAAGTCGATCAAATTGCTGGAGGGCACGCTACGTGCTTAAGGCGTTTACATCAATTGGAGATCCATACACCATTCTCTTCAGACTTCCTTATAAAAATTTGTAGTGAAACGAAGATCGCATGAACGGTTGCTCTGTAAAGTAGGTGGTAAGCGGTGAGCAGCTCATTCTGATCTCCGCTTACCACCCACAGCCCACAGCGCAATAAAGGCTCGTTTCGGAGACATTGCCTATAGCATCAGCGTTAAAGTACACAAATGTAGCGACGAACTGGAATCACACTTGGTTCCTCGCCTATGAGGCAGCGTCACCGCTTCTTAGTATCGAAACCACTTCATCGAGTATCGTACTCCGTCTCTCCCGTCTCTCCTACGCTCGCAGAACGTGTCAGGTGCTGACCGTGCGATTCCATAGTAAGCGTTGTCGGCCCCTCGCTTTTTGGGTTCAAGGACTCGGCGAAATCGAAACATATTTTCCTACTGTGTATAGGCGGAGGTTGTCGCTGTGACATTCATCTCAGGTGTTCCGTTCAGACATACGCCTAGATCCTTCTCTGTTTTTCATGTGGCGATTTTGATGTAGTTTCTTTACGTAGCGCTACGATGCTCGTCGCGAGTGTAAGCTATCTCATCGACCTAAAGAAGGCATTTGACGTCGATTCTGAAGCGGTATCAATAATACCCTGGTCACACAGGGACTTCCCACTTAGAACGCCAGAGTACATCGAGAGGTGCGCAGCGGACTCTCGACCAAGATCTCACCATTCTACAGCAACGTTGTCATCAACGTAAAGAGAGGCGTTCAAGAGATACCATATCCCGAAACTCTTCAGCGCCATCCTCGAAAAACGCGTGATCGAGAATGGGAAGAGGTGGAAGTGAAGATCGACGGCCGACAGCTGCATCATCTTCGCTTCGGTGACGACACCGTCGTTATCAGACCGAGCATTAGCCAGCGGAAGCGAATGCTGGCAACTGCGTGTGGGAACGAATCTAACAAAGACGATGTTCATGAGAAAGGGACGAGTCCCTGATGCCCCATTCTCGCTCAACGGAACGAACGACTCCGAATGCTCCAGCTGCGTGTGTTTTGGTTGCGGAGTCAGCATGACCAATGACCTAGGGCCGGAGCTGGGCAGGAAGAAACGAGCGGCTTGGGGAGCTTTCAAGAGCGTCGAGCAACGCGAAGAACGTCCGGCTCCGTGCCGAGATATTCGACTTCGCTGTTCTTCTTGCCCTAACATGTGCCTCAGAGACCTGGCCTACACGAACGAACACGCGATAACGAAGCGCAGCGGGGAATCGAGAGGACGATGACCGACTCACGCAAGTGAGAGGCCTCCGAAGTTATAAAATTCGTCGACGTCCGAAGATCAGAAGGTGTCGCATGAGTCAAGTCGTCGAAAATTAGGTGAGCCGTCATGTAATAAGCTTCGCGAACACTCACTGGTCGGGAGCCGTCACTGACTTGATTCCGCGCAATGTCAAGAAAACACCAAGAGGCCCGCCCGTACTTATTGGGAAGCCCTGAACGAACAATATGACGCCCGTTGTGTCCAGTAAGCGAGAAGGGTGCATTGTAGCAATCTGGCACGAGATGCGAACAAGTGGAGGCGGTCCTGGCGTTTGCGCGAAACCTCGATGATCAAGGGAACGACAGGCAATGCGGGTGATCTTTTTTATGCATATGGGATGTTCAAGAAAGCCTGGAAAACCTGTTCAGTTAAGTCAGACGAAGTTTCACTCAACTTACGGGAGATCTGTTCTTGTTACCATCATCCCTTCTCTAGGGTTGCAAGCACGTGGATTGACGTCTAAGGCGTCGTGCATACTTCCCATCGCCGCGATGGAATCGCGGCGATGAGTTTTGCAGAGCGACGCGAAAGAATTTGAACTTCTCAGTGCTCGTCGCATCGCTCATCGCTCTGCAAGGGAGCGCGACGGCGATCCGTCCAGGACCAACGCTAAACACAGCGCGCGGCGCGAAAAAGTATGTCATGCCCGCGATGGGCGCGGGAAGCCATCGCGCATTCCGAACGCCACTGTCGCGGCGGCCGCGGCGAAGTTTCCTTTGACTATTCGACCGCGTGCGGGGGAATGGCCATGAACTGAGCGCCGCGATGGCATCGCGGCGATGGAAGTATGCCCCCGGCCTAAGAGTGTGAAATATGTGGCGATGGCAGGTGGGTGCAGGGACCGCAGCTAGCTGCGTCGACGTCGCCCTTTTCATGCCAAAAGTTTTTAAAACAAAATTCCTCTGGCTCTGCTGCCTCCCAGTTGAAGAGTATGACTACGAACTATTTTCGTGCAACCTTGTAGAGGAGAGAAAGAGAATTCTATGAAGGCTGCGTTTTCTGCGGAGTGTCTGAAGCGTAATTTTGGAAAAAAAATGGAAATATGTTGGCGTGATCTAAGGACATTCTGTGACTGCGAAGCGTAGGTGATTCTCAAGGATGCAAATCTGGGCACGAGGGCTAAGATCAATGCGGTATAAAATCGACAAACGACGTGCTTTCGCGCCGACCATGTGCTTGTATAGTAGGAACATGGGGATGGTTTATCGAATTTCACTCGCATCGACTCTCGTCTCTCGGCCCATCAACTTCCCGTTTGGCCCTTCGGTGAATAGGATCCGATTGGACAGTCTAGCACTCGGCAGAGAAGACGAGACACTGGCACGAGCGAATCTGCGGTTAGCGAGAGAGCAGACGAAACGAATTCCCCGATGAGTGATCGGACGCGGAACTTGTCGTTTTTGTGTGGATCTCTAGGTGCTAGTATCTGAATGGATTCTTTTAGGAATTAACCAAGCACTAATTTTAAAAAAGTACTGCAGCAAAGTATTTTGAATATTGGAATGCAAGAGTCCATAGTTTGCAACTTCGGAAGTAGGGAAGGATTTTACGAGTATATTAAGAAGACTTCGCGATGTACTGGGCGACTTTTACAACACTTTTACATGTTTCCATATCTCCATATCTGAGGCGCGTGGAGCGCGGTCGGAGGAAGCGCCGTCTGCTGCGTGCACCCGACACCAGATTGTTGGTTTCAACTTTCCGCTCATTCCAACCAAGCCCTCCACCATACTTGTCCGGGAAGGACAAACCACTGACTTCGTCATCGGCTGACCACCGCAAGCCATTGTATAGACCAAATACGCATACCTACAACCTACCTGACGTTTCGTAGATGTAGAGTGTGTGGGGCATCATAAGAGGTATTGATTAACCCGTCCTTGTCTCTATCTCTTCACCTATAGAAAAGGTCTTAGACTTATTCAAAGGGAAAGCCAGATAAAGTTCTGTTAGATATCGGAGGTTGCCCTATGAGTACGTTCAGTACGTCACATTGTTTGCTTGATTCGTCATGTTTTTCCTACATGAAGCTGTGCTTTAGTGCAATTCACGGCTTTTTAGGTTTTTTTTGTGAATCCGCCAAAGGCATTTTGACATGCCCAAGGCTTACATGTGGGAGCCTGACCCAATTTTAGTGCTTCAAAGTATCGTGCATATCACCTGTCGTCCCGTTGATTATTAACGTCTGCATTTAAAAATGCTGCCAAAGCGGAAGTTTCAGAATGATGAATTGAAGTCCGCGTTAATCACTCCCTTTTTTTTTGGAATACACCATCCTGCATCAGTCGGGGCTTCGCAGATGTTGGAGTAAATTTGAGACTCGCCCCATCTGTGGGGGTGCACACCTTTAAAGTTTAGCGTCGCTGAGCATAATAGTAGTGGCTTTAGACCTCTTTTAGCTATGTAAAGACTGCCATGATGTGTTTGGTCAGTTGGTGCGCCTTTAAGAAATTGTGGGGACTTTTATCGCTACAACGCTTAGCGAAACATCGCGTAAGCTTTTTGCGTACCTTGGGTGCTAAGCCAGGTAATGCAAAAGATTTGCCAACACATGTACCTCCACTCCTACACACCATTTACGGCTCCGAAGAACAGCCGGCTTCTCGGACAGAGCGACAGAAGGGTGGTTGGCACCACTGGTGTCCTCAACACGAACCTGGTCATCGATCGATGCGAACGAGTCCCCGACAAACGAATCGCACGCCTGCGACTGAATCGATGTGGCTCGGTACCAGCTTTGACTGCGTTCGTCGCGTGAAGTTCGAAAACGAGGAGGTCGAGGTCTTCTGTGCTGGAGAAGTTCTACAACAATGATTACTTCTTCAAAGTGATGCTCCAGCTAGGTGTATCTCAGTCGGCAAACTCAACATGGCTGATGTGCCAGAGCTGGCAGGACGAGATGAGCAGCTCGGGAACTTTAAGACCGTGTAGGAAGTGGTGAATCAGGGCAAATGACGTCCGGCTTCGTGAACACCTATTTGACTCGATCGTTTTTCCAGCACTAATATGCCTTGGAAATTTGGCTAGAGGGAAACATGAAACCAGGGTGAACACGCGGTAGGCGTTGCACACAAAGAACAGAGAAAACGATGCTCTGAGTAACTCTACTGATGCAAATGAGACATGACCTCCGCAGCTCTAATCTTCGTCGAAGTGCGAAGATCAGAGACGCCGTCAGCCTGGTCGTCAAAAGTTGAAGGGTTCTTCGAAATTTTTGAAATTTACGGATACTTGCTGGACGAGAGCCATTCCCGACTGGATTTCGCGGGATGCAGAAGATCGCCAAGGCTTCTCCAACATATGCGCGAACCTCATCGCGAATGAGCGGGAAGATTTCTGCTCTTTTTGTCCTTCGAGCGAGACTCCCTAGCAGGTGACATGAACGTATAGAGACGTTGTTTGCGCCCGCTCGAGGTATTCGACAATCACCAAGACGAGAGGTGATACAGATGACAGGTGATATACCACATATACCACTACATAAGATCCCTTTTACGGTTTGCTCCAGTGGGTGCGAACCGTCTCCCTTTATTCCATCCAGTGTTGCCGACTGGGTCACTGGTGTCATGCTTCACGTCCACGGCCTTCAGAAGAAGGTCCTCCAGCGTCTTGGTAGATTTCCTGAGAGGCTATGCCATTTACCAGCTTAGGCTCTCGTCTCTTAAGCTCATGACGCTTCTTCCAATCTGTTTCACTCCCTTTTAGCCTTACATGTTCACCCTCAACACTCTGACATTACTCTCAAGTTTCCACTGGTCCCTTATCTGCCGGAAAGCAAAAGTGATTGTTTCGTGGGAAGCGGGCAAATAGCACAAGAATAGGGGAGCACCGTGAATCATTTCTTCGATTCAATTCACCTGCTGCCATTTATGCCTTCCACTCCTGCTGGGTAGGTTGCTACATGACAAAACCTTTTATGGGGCACACTCCTGGGCTCGTGGTGCTAACGAAATGCAGTGGCGAATCAGCTCCACGATATCATGTTGAAGTAGAATGGATAGGATGGGTGGGTGATTGCTTCTTTTCTGTCTATGGGCATCCACAACTTTTTGGGGACCAATGCTGAGCCAAGCCTGCTAAGCATGGTTAGTTGATAACTTCTAGAACATTCCATTTCTGCTCCGAGCTTGAGACCAAGACAGGGTCAAGCGTGGGCTGCGATTTCTGCGAAAAATTTACGCCCCCCCCCCCCTCTCCGAGAAAGTCAATGGATTTCAATGTTAAGTTGTCTTTTGTGTTGCAAACAATTTTAGAAAATGTAAAAAAAGAATCTATTATTATTTAGTTAACAGTTTCGACGCAAATAAATCAATGAAGATTTTTCACGCATGGCAACGACGTGTTGACACCCTGAGCACCGCTTCTTCTACGGAAAGCAGACGTCATTTGGATTTGCAGAGTTTTTGCACTAGATAATAAATTTTTAAGCATTTTTTAAAACAGCTGAAATGAAGTGATCGCTGCTCAATTTCGCAGTGACTGCGCGACACATTTTTTATCTAGGATTTTTCAAAATATTTCCTGAGCAAGGCTACGACTAGAGCTGAAACTGCAGTCCACAACAGCACAGCTTTTATTTAGCACTTCTTCAAGAAATAAAGTCTTTCCTAAGCGATGCTCCTTGCTATCCGGTGAGGTCATTTTCAAAATGTTCTTTTTTCTTCAAAAATAAACATTTTCTACCTGAACGGAACGATGTCTAAGACTAAAATGTAGCTTTACAAAGGTACAATCTTTGATACATAACAAAAAACGCAGCTCATCTGGAGCTATTTTCGATCGCAAAAATCGCAGCTCCCCGCCGCGCATGAAGATGCCTTTTTCAAATTGCATTCGAAAGATAGAGCATTTTCTCTAGTTTTCTGAATGCAGCCCGCATTTGCACATTTCTCAAAAATAAGTGAGTTATGTCCATTTTTGTAAAACTGCTCCAAGAATTTTTTTAGTATTTCGATTGCCACCCGCATTCGCATAGCTCTCAAACCTGGACGAGTTAGATCGGTTGAACAAAGCACAAGTCTAGCACCTTCCAATCACATCGACGAGCAACCGACCCGTGATCCATCCTTTTTGATCACATCGAAAATAGCTCCAGATGAACTGCTTTTTTGTCATGTATCAATCAAAGATAGCACTTTTGTAAAGCTACATTTTAGCCTTAGACAGGGAGAAAATGTTTGTTTTTGAAAAAAAGACAATTCTGAGCATGACCTCACCTGATCGCAAGGAAGATCGCTTAGGAAAGGGTCGATTTCTTGAAGAAATGCTAAATGACATCTGTGCTGTTGTGGACTCCAGTGGTAGCCTTGTTTAGAAAATATTTTTTTTTTTGGAAAAATCCAGGATGGGAAAATCACTCCACCTGATGGGATGAAAGGTTGCTTAGGAGTGGCCTGATTTTTCCTGCCACAAATTGAAGATTAAATTTCCGTAGGATCCATTTTCTGCTTCAGTAGTTACATCTCTTAACTAAAAAATGTGTCGCGCCGTCACCGCGAAATTGAGCAGCGATCGCTTCATTTCAGCTGTTTTAAAAAATGCTTAAAAATTTATTATCTAATGCAATAACTCTACAGATTCAAACGACGTCTGCTTTCCATAGAAGAAGCGGCGTTACAGACCTCTGCTTACAACACTTGCAAAAGAACGATCGCTCCGAGGAAGTTTGACCAAATCGAAGTACGACCCCCCCCCATCCACCGTGAGTCAGAGTACGACCCCACCTGCGATTCTCGCACCCCACGATTGAGCCTGGACCAAGATTTTTGTTATGTCTTTCTGCGGCCAACGTTTCGACGCATCCGCCTTTGTCAGAGCCTGGAAAACAAGGGAATTTGGAGAGGTTATTCGCCCCAAGACCACCTCCAAGTCACAGGGGCCTAAGAGATAGAGATGATGCTAGACAGAACGGAAGTGGCGCTACGCTAGCTAACCTTAAGATAGCAGCCGAGAGACTGTCACGTTACGTCACCCTCGGATGGAGTCAGAGCTCAAAACAATTATAGGATTTCAGTTTGACTCCTACTAGAATCTATTAAGACTGCTGATTATGCCCACTGCTGTATACGCAACAGAATGTACACGTTTTCTTCTGATACGGTTGCTTTGTTGCTGTTATGTAGGTTGTTCAAGTGTTCTGTTCACTCGCCGTCTCCAAATCACGCCATCAATTGTTAGTATTAGCCGCTTTGGAAACCAGTCGTTTCAGGATGTCGGCAGCAATGTCGGATCGCCTACATCTGTACAAAAACGCCGGACGAGTTCTCGCGATTCGCGACTCCCTCCGGAAGGTTTGGAATGGTTCTCGCAGCAGTTTTACTGCTGTGCTATTTGGTCACCGTGAATTTTCAGAGGTGCGCTGAAAAGCTGCGAGAGAAGCGTATGGACCAGTTCGAGTGCCGACGTCAAATGGAGGCCGTTGTCCGCGAAACGGTAACTGGAAATGCGTTCTTCTCGCTTTGGTCATTGGAAGGTCATTTCAATTAGGTTAGTGCTGAGATGAAGGCTGACACCGCTGAGCTGGACGAAGATGTGCTGCTGGAGCTCTTCGAATCTGTCACCAAGGCTCTCATGCAAGAACGTACGTGGAGTAGCAGTCTTGTGGTTTTTGACGTATTACTCGCAGCTCTTTCAGAATACGAGGACATTCTGCGGCTGGAGGACGAGCGACTAGCTGCCGACGTAGAAGAGTTTTTGAATCCGCCAGTCTACTGTCCCGCTTGTCTACGATCACCTTTGGTGCTTACTGAAAAGTCGGCTCAGTGCAAGGTGGGCTAGCTCTTCAGGTTTTCGCCGGTTCCTCTCACGATCAGTCAGTCCCTCACAATCAGGGGTGTGCGTAAATGAAATCCGAAATTTCGTAAATCGTAAATCGTAACAAGAAAAGAGATCCAAAGATGGTCTCGGAGAAAACGATCCACCACATGGATTGCGAGAAAACGATCCACCCATATGGGTTGCGCCTCCAAAAACAAGAGAGGTTGTTTTCGTTCTTCATAGCAAACAAATATGTACCTTCGCTCTCTTTCGGTATATAAATTGATACCATTGCTTTCAGAGAGAAAAGTGCTTGCGAATCAAATGAATCATAAGTTATCATATGGCATACTTACCACATCATGATGGCATGTAAATTCACATTCTTATTCTTGGATTCTACTATCACATCTTTTCGACATTTTCTCACCGCTAAATTAAGCGAATACGTTGTGAAATCGTTGTGAGCTCGATGTCTCCCCGTTATAATTTAAAGGGCAAGTGCTGCAAAACCAGATGATAAATGGCACCACTAGCGACGCTGAACCAAAATTAAAGGGAGTCCGTACGAAGAAAATGAAGAACCGGCAATCTTCAATGTTCTGGATAGAAAGGTTTGGTACTGAGAAGTGCTGTCAAAAGATGCATTGCAGTCTATATTAATCTAGAGATACAGAGTATCCTAGAAACTGTTGTCACTGCCTTATAGCTCACCTTAAAAAGCAGAAGCACAAAATTCTTCTGTCTGCTCACAAGGCGCTGAACCAAGGACGGCTTTTATGAAAAGTAGAAATTCACCGGATTTGCACCTTTTTGTCTTAACGTTATTCTTTTTTTTATCTCAACGCTCCCCGGAGCTTGAACCGCGGTAGAGAATCATGAATTATTAACCACTAAGTAACTCCCTGCCTTGCCTTCAACCGATACCTTTAATTTAATGGACACGTCTTATGCAAGCTATACGCGAATGCTTGGCTGATCGTAGAGTAAATCCAATCGCAGCTAAATCTTGGAGCGTATCGGAGCTGGCTTTGCGAGGCTCCACGTTTTACAGATTCATCGCAAGGTAGTGATAGTCGATTCGAGGTGCACCATGCGATTCTCACTTTCCTATATGTGGTAGTAATTGCATGCCGTTTCATCCTGTGTAATGCACTTCTCACAACACTCGAAAACGCTTTAGTCCTTTATCCGTTGTAGACAAATCCGGCATTAAATGATTTGGAAATGGTTGAAGGAGCCTTCGCTTAGCCAGCCGGGAAATAGAGTCCTACCTTGCTCGAGCATGTATGCAGTTCCACTCATCTATTCTCCAAAAACTTGATAAAAGCAACACCGTCAAATACTCCAGACACGGATTCCGGAGGCCTGCGGAAGGCGTCTATTGTCAAAAATCAGGCAAAAGCATACTCAAATCTGAGCGTGCTAGGTGTGAGTGCCTGGTGATCAAAGATCACATTTACGAAATTACGATTTACGACCTAAAATGTGGTAAATCGTAAATCGTAAAAAATTCCCCAAAAATCGCCGTAAATCGTAAATCGTAACTACGCACACCCCTGCTTACAATCCACAATAGTTCGCTTTGTAGAACTCTTACGGGGATGATCACTGACCTCCTTCGGGAGAGTTTGCCACTCTCCCGAATGCTTGAGTTTGTCAGTGTGGCCCTTTGGCGGGATCGCAGATGAGGAATGCACTGTTTAACTCTCCCTAAAGTCATGCATCCATTCAGTGAAGTACCCGACTCACAGATACCTTCTACTCTTTGCCTGTGAGCAGATATAAAGCGAATTTGCTGTGGTTAGCATTGCGGACAAACGTTGTTTCTACTTTCGTCTTCAGCTGCTTAGATTCCAGCCTTCATCTGTATTGGAATGGTTCCAAGGACCTATCCTGAGGTGAGGGCGGGTGTACACAACGCTAGAACACAGGGTGGAGCCTTCCGGATAGTCTCCTGTTTTGAGTTGTTTGGTCTATTTCTTTATTTTTGTTCAACATACAGTGGAGTATTTTACTCAATAGTACAATCACCACCGTTAGTCACTACAGTCCCCCACCCAATGGGGAGGTCAGCGATTCTCCCAGGACCGAAGAGAGGGGAGCCAAAGACAGCCCTTTCAACACCTTCAACTTTTGTGGCTTTCTTCTTGAAGCTGTCTATGGCTGTGATCTACCCACACAGAATCGCTTGAATTTCGAGGAACGTCAAATTGCGGAGATACGCAGGAAGAATGCTGCGTATTGTCCCGCGCGAGCACTTGCTTATGCAACGTAGATGCTGCGCATTGTTGTCAATCTACTGAAGTTGCCAACCAATGGTGATGTATGCAGGACTTCGATTACACTGATAGAACGTCGTTGCCATTTGCGTAGAAGGGCATGTACTACACTTGAATTACATCAACCAGCTGAGCGATCTAGTAGTTGTCTAAACAGATTTAGCCGCGCTGCATTCGTAGCTCGATCCTCACCTCTCTTCAGGCTAGTCCGAAATGATCTTTTGAGTCCGCAAAGGTCATTTCACTGTCATTCAATTCTGCACACTTCCCATATTCAGGAATGTCCATTCGTTCATCATTTCTCCGTTGTCTCAGCGCCGCCGACCCAGGCCGAGCTGCGGAGGCTTCTATCCGACGGGTTCCTCACTCACGAGGCGACAGAGTGCTGCGTGCGGCCGGAACCCGTGCGAATCGACGACAAACTCCATCTGCGCTGTAGTGACTGCGGATTCCAAACCGTCATCATCTGACGTTAGCAGGGCTGCTTCGTTCTAGTTTCAAGCCTTCGTTGAAGTTGTTGTTGTTCGTTCCTTTTCCCATTTCTCTATAGTCTACCGTTCGTGCTATTACTGGTGCTGGTCGATCGTGTATCACTCCTCTGCGCCTTTCGTTGACTGGCATGCGGCTGTCACTCTGTAGCTGCTCAGCACTACCGGTGTTTCGTGATCTGTATTTCCTGCTTTAGCTTCCTACCTGTACCGATCATATCGATTCTTGTTGTCGTTGCAGTTATTGGCGTTTGTTGAATAGAACGTTATTGTGAATAGACCATCCACAGCCGAAACGTCATCGCCGCTTGCCCAAGCGGTGAGGCAAGTGCACCGAGAGCGAGCATCCATTTCGAACGAGTTCGGCAGAGCCACTTGTAGTGGAAAACTACGGTTTGTTTGGGTAGTGTAGATAAGTAGATTGAGGGCGGCACTAATCAGCTCTTTTGTTGTTGATAGTGTGCTCTGTCCCTTCGTGGGTCTTTACTCGGTACCAGGCTCAAGCGTGGGTGGGAGAATCGCAGGGAGGTCGTACTTTGACTCAAGGTGGATGGGGGGGGGGTCGTACTTCGATTTGGTCAAACTTCCTCGGAGCGATCGTTCTTTTGCAAGTGTTTTAAGCAGAGTTCTGTAACGCCGCTTCTTCTATGGAAAGCAGACGTCTTTTGGATTTGCAGAGTTATTGCATTAGACAGTAAATTTCAAGCATTTTTTAAAACAGCTGAAATGAACCGATCGCTGCTCAATTTCGCGGTGACGGCGCGACACATTTTTTAGTTGAGAGATGTAACTACTGAATCTGAAAATGGATATTACGGAAATTTAACCTTCAATTTGTGGCAGGAAAAAATCAGGCCACTCCTAAGCAACCTTTCATCCCATCAGGTGGAGTGATTTTCCTATCCTGGATTTTTCCAAAAAAAATATTTTCTAAACAAGGCTACCACTGGAGTCCACAACAGCACAGATGTCATTTAGCATTTCTTCAAGAAATCGACCCTTTCCTAAGCGATCTTCCTTGCGATCAGGTGAGGTCATGCTCAGAATTGTCTTTTTTTCAAAAACAAACATTTTCTCCCTGTCTAAGGCTAAAATGTAGCTTTACAAAAGTGCTATCTTTGATTGATACATGACAAAAAAGCAGTTCATCTGGAGCTATTTTCGATGTGATCAAAAAGGATGGATCACGGGTCGGTTGCTCGTCGATGTGATTGGAAGGTGCTAGACTTGTGCTTTGTTCAACCGATCTAACTCGTCCAGGTTTGAGAGCTATGCGAATGCGGGTGGCAATCGAAATACTAAAAAAATTCTTGGAGCAGTTTTACAAAAATGGACATAACTCACTTATTTTTAAGAGCTGTGCAAATGCGGGCCGCATTCAGAAAACTAGAGAAAATGCTCTATCTTTCGAATGCAATTTGAAAAAGGCATCTTCATGCGCGGCGGCGGGCTGCTATTTTTGCGATCGAAAATAGCTCCAGATGAGCTGCGTTTTTTGTTATGTATCAATCAAAGATTGTACTTTTGTAAAGCTACATTTTAGTCTTAGACATCGTTCCGTTCAGCTAGAAAATGTTTATTTTTGAAGAAAAAAAAAAGAAAATTTTGGGCATGACCTCACCTGATAGCAAGGAACATCGCTTAGGAAAGACTTGATTTCTTGAAGAAGTGCTAAATAAAAGCTGTGCTGTTGTGGACTGCAGTTTCAGCTCCAGTAGGTGTCTTGCTCAGGAAATTATTTTTGGAAAAATCCAGGAGAGGAAAATCACTCCACCTGATGGCATGAAAGGTTACTTAGGAGTGGCCTGATTTTTTCCTGCTACAAATTGAATGATAAATTTCGGTAAGATCCATTTTCAGCTGCAGCGGTTACATCTCTCAACTAAAAACTGTGTTGCGCCGTCGCTGCGAAAATTGACCAGCAATCGCTCCATTTCAGCGTTTTAAATAATGCTTAAAAAATTTATTATCTAATGCAATAACTTTACAAATCCAAATGACGTCTGCTTTCTGTAGAAGAAGCGGTGCTCAGGATGTCAACACGTCGTTGCCATGCGTGAAAAATCATCATTGATTGATTTATTATATACGTGGACAACCACGCCAAAAATATAACAGCACTCAACAACTACAATCCATTGTAAAAAAAATGGAATTAGAAAAAAGAACAGACAACACTAGTATAATTCATAACACGAGACCAACTGTCTAGGAGGATGACAAACTAACGAGCTTCCTGGAGATACCGATCGACCAGTATTTTGAATTGCCTGAGCGAGTTAGGCAAATTGTTTTTCTTGGAGAACCTCAGGAATTCAATGCCGGCTCGACAAGTGAAGAACGAAGACCTTATGTTACTTCCTGCTCTGGGAATCTGGATCTTCCACTGCCCACCTCTTGTGTTAGAAGCAGAAATTGAATAAAACTGAAGCGAAAGGCGTATTATACCATTAAGCAACTTGTAAATCATGATTAGATCATACTTTCTTCTACGACAGGCAAGACTGCGCAAGTTGAAAATTTGGTTCCTCTCAACAGCTGATGGTATGGCAGCATAGTCCAAGCCATAAACACTTATCCACAGTTTCCTAGTAAAGCTGTTTTGTACAGATTCAAGCCTAGCGATTTCTCGTTTGCACTTAGGACTGAATATAGTTGCGCCGTACTCTAATATAGGTCTAACATATGACTTATAAGCTAGCAATAAATGAACAACAGAATTTGTTCGCAGTGCCTTAAATATACTGCATACAACTCTATCAGCCTTCTTTGCTATGAGTTCACAGTGATCTTTAAAGAAAGGTTTTGAGTCTAAAATAAATCCAAGGTCACGCAATCTATCAACATTGTTGATAGATTGCGTGACCTTGGATTTTGTGTTAACTGTCCAATGCGATAGTTGTTCCTACTACGCTCCTGTCCGAGGTGAAGTACCTATGATTTTGGCCCTGATAGTGGTAACTTCCACTTTATTGACCAATCGACAATAGCATTTATTCCAGATTGGAGAGCAGTGCAGTCTTCCCCACTATTCTTATAAATTTTTATATCATCCGCAAACATTTCACACGTAACGCCGTATTGATTAAGCAACGAGGGAATTACAGCAGTATAAATAGAAAACAGAATTGGAGATAAAACCCCACCCTGCGGAACACCACTGGTGACTGGTAGCGATTCTGAGAATGACTCATTTATTCTAACCTGGAAGGTCCTGTCAAGTATGAAATTTTTTATCCACTCGGTTAATCTTGGGTGCACTCCTATTTCTTTAAGTTTGTTGATCAGCTTGGCAGAAGGGACCTTGTCGAACGCTTTCATAAAATCAAAATATACAACGTCCACATCCACGTTTTGATCAAGCGCTTGGGTCCAGTCATTAAGCGTCGACAACATCAACGTTTCAGTGGATTCCGGTTCGAAAGCCATGTTGATCGTTGGGTATTAAAGAATTTGACTCAAGGTGGCTCACAAGCGCAGCTTTAAGTTTCCTTTCGAAAATTCTAGCAAAAACAGAAATAATACTGATGGGACGGTAATTAGATACAAGTTGGTGGGGTATTTTCTTGGGAATAGGTGTAACAAATGCGTGTGTCCAACGAGAAGGTACTTCTCCTGACATATAGCTGGCATTAAATATGTGTTCAAGTGGGTAAGCTATTGCAATAGCAACTCTCCGGATAAAGTGTGGTGGGACGTGATCCGGGGTAACGGTGTATGCTGCTGGTAACGTACATAATGCGTCATAAATTTCCTCTTTGTAGAACCAAATCGAACTTTCCATATAGAGGAAAGAGCTTACGGTTCTAGTGTCTCATTATCATTGTGGCACTCCGAAAAGGACCTTCGGAAAAACTTTGCAAACATCGAAGCTTTAGCTAGGTCAGTTATAGCTGAAACTCCAACATCATCTTTCAAGGAAGGTATTCGTTCAGACCGTTTTAGGACAGAATTCAATCTGAAAGAGATGGTTTTTTAGCATCTTCAAGGACTTTCCTTTCGATATACTTGTGATACCGATTCAGCAGTCGATCGAACTTATTGTTCACAGAGTTGAAACGATCAAAATTATCCGAACTAGGATTACTTTGATATTCCATCCACGTTCTTTGCCTTGGTTTAAAAAGTTTGAGTAGGTTAGGAGGAAGCTTGCAAAAGTTACTTGGCAGCTTTTTCGTTGGAGCGAACTGTTCTATGCAATCGTGAAGGATGGCTAAGAACAGCTCATATTTATCGTTAACACTAGTGTGATGCTCAAGAAGTGTTCTCCAATCAACAGAGAATAAGAACTGGCATATGAGCTTGTAGTTAGCTTTATGAAAGGCCTTTCGTAGTCGGTGTACCGATTTGGTCATAAAACCTCGGAGATTAAAGGAGATGCTTGAATGATCACTGGAACCTATCGGTGATATAACAGCTAAGTTTTTTACTAGATTTGGATGACTACTGAGAACAAGATCAAGTACATTACCATACCGAGTTGGCGTCAAAACGTTTTGATTTAGCTTGCACAATTTGCACATATCGATAAAACATTGTGACGCCATAGAGCCTGGGTAACCCTTTGACCAATCTATATCTGGCAAATTAAAGACACTAATATGACACATTGTGTTTTGCAAGAGCAGAGATCGCTTAGTACCTTGGTTAACAGTACTGTACTGCACAGGGATGAACTAGGAGCTCTATAAACAGCAATTGTCCTTAAGTTGTATTGCATAAAGACTAAATCACAGCAGAGGATTTCGAAAGCGTCTGGAACTGACTCACACCAAATTTTCTCAAACAATATAGAATGCCTAAATAGAATTAGAACGCCACCACCTCTTTTATGTACTCTCTCACATCTAGCGTAACAGAAATCTCGACGAAGATCGCCTAGAATTGGTGCTAGATCAATGAGTCATCCAGCCATGACTCCGTGATAACGATTACATCGCAGTTCATGCATTTGATGGCAAAGTTGAGTGGCACAATGTTCTTTTGGATTGAGCAATATTGCAATAAAGACAGTTTAGATCAGGGACTGGTATCCGAAGAGAGCTCGTTGGTTTACCGGAGACGTGTTCAGTGGGCCAGTTAGATTACTGAGATTAGTCACATCACGAGCATTCCGACACGCTAGTCGAGCTTAATGAATCTGTTCTCTCTCCTCTTTGATTTGGGAAGGCCTAATATAGACCCCCTTGAGGGAAAAGTACGTAATCGAGAAGCTCTTCTAAGAATTAAAGAGTGATAAAATTTGTCAGGTAAAACAACCTTCAAAAGCCGAGGTCGTCCCTCTAAGGGCTTCCCAAGTCGGTATGCCAGTTGGGGAATAGATTCTACGTTAAGATGATTAAGAACATTCTTAACAAATTCAAAGTCATGTATAGCACGCTCAGTCGACTTAGGGTTTGAGGACTCAGGTATGCCGGAGATGACAACAGAACGTTGTCTCTCTTTTTCATCGACCTAAGACAATATATTCATGGAACCGGCATCTTCTGAAGGACGTGCTCCACCTTTTCTTTGAGCAGCATCAAGGGCAGCCTTAAGTTCTAAATTTTCTTGACGCAGATTATTCACTTGGTCCTGCAATTCTTGGTTCTTGGCCAAAACAAGGCATAACTCCTTTTGAACAGAAAACACGTGATTTATGAGTGTTTTCATAAATCCCATAAATTCATTTGCGTCAAAACCTTGTTAATTAAATATTAATAATCATTTTTTCTTTTTTTACATTTTCTAAAATTGTTTGCAACACAAGAGACAACTTATCATTTAAATCCATCGATTTTCTCAGGGGGGGGGGTCGTACCAGGACCCTTCTGGGGGGGTCGTAAATTTTTCGCACAAATCGCAGCCTACGCTTGAGCCTGCTCGGTACACGTTCTGTACGCTACAATCTCACGTCAGAATCGTCTGCGTCATCGTTTGGCAAACTGACGCCAGAGCTCCTTGAGAGCTCAGTAAGTCAGTGCCCAGTCTGAGTGCTCCCCTGCCTTTTTCGTTTTGTCTTTTGCAAACAGCATTTCCAACTTGCTGCTACGCTGGGTATCGCCCCGTCCCACTCAGCTCTGTCCGCTCCATTCTAGCGATCGGAGGCCGACCTGCATGCAGAATAAGTATCGCTTATCGGTGAGGGAAGCCAACGGCATCACCTCTCGAAGATCAGAGAAGTGGGCATTTCGAAAAAAAATTGGGGAACAGAGAGGTCAAACAAAAACAGAAGATTTCGAAATTGTCTTTTAGGTTGTACATCGTATCCATGGATGCGAATTCTCAGGTGGCAAACATTTACGCATACTTGGAGGCGTGTTCACAGAGCTGCTGGTGTCAATATCATTTTCGCGTCGAATTGGACATTTTCACGTTAAAATGGACACTCTTCCAAGTTTGCTCAAGACTTAAGAATCAAAATGCACTCTTACAAATTTGAACTTCATACAGCTTAAACTAAACTCACTAGGATGGTCAGAGTAGTTTCTTTGTTCAACGAAAATTTGATATAACCTTCCTTGAAACTTTGGTTTAACTGACCGAATGAGTGTAATAGTTTCACAAAATTTTTAAAGCACAGTAAGACAGGAGCCATAAAACGCATTAAGATACCGGATTGCGCCATGCGCCCGAAAAGCTCGTCGCGCTCTTATTTGATTGATAATGTAAATACTGCTCACATAAAACATCAAAGTGAGAATACTTGTAGCTCCTAACTTCTCTCTTCTTGAAACCTCGGCATTGTAAGTTGTTACTGTCAGTATATCGGTGACAACCTTTCACAGGTGAAAGGCTGTCTGAGTTTATCATGTCGACCAAGACCATCCATGGAAACTCGCAGTTCCAGAAGCCTCCCTCCCTACGATGGACCTGGGAATCCCCCGGTGGCCAGTTCCACAACGAGATCGACCACATCTTCCTTCAATCGCAAGTATTGCCTGACCGATGTCTCCGTTGTCCCCAAGTTCTACACGGGATCGGACTACCGCCTCCTTCGCGCGAGGTTCCGCTTTTCGCGTCAAGGAGAGAAGGCCGCGAAGTTCAAGAAGAGGAATCCCAGAACGACCATCAACTGGGACCTCTACACCTCTCTTGTCGGTCTTTGGGAAGATGCCGTCATGGACAACGTCGACGAGGAATACGATCGCTTCGTGCACCATCTCCGCGATAGTGCTAAGGGAGCCGAGAGCTTGAAGACCACCAAGAGACGCCTGTCTCCGGAAACTCTCGAGCTTATACGCCAGCGTGGAGCAGCACGAGCGTCAGGCAACTACCAACTGACGTCCGAGCTTGCAAAGCTATGCAGAGCGGCGATAAAGGAAGATCTCAAGGAGAGAAGGGCGGAAGTGTTGGCTGAAGCAGCAGAGGCAGGGCTGAGCATCCGCAATGCCCGCCGGAACTTCGCCAACTTCAAGACCAAGATGACCGCTCTCCGACGTCCTGACGGAACCATCACCTCTTCCAGAAGGACCATGGAGAAAGTCATCCACGACTTCTACTCCGATCTCTTCGATAGCCACGTCCACCTGCCCCCATGCCATCTTCCGCAGGATGGATACGTCGTCCCCTCTGTTCTCTCTTCCGAAATCCGACACGCCATCTTGTCGGTGAAGAAACGTACAGCACCCGGTTCTGACAGGATCAGAGCTGAACACCTGAAGAACCTCCCGCCAGCGCTCATCAACGCCTTGGCGCGGCTCTTCACACGCTACCTGTCCGAATGCAAGGTTCCATCTCAGTGGAAGACCAGCAAAACCGTTTTGCTGTACAAGAAGGGAGACGTGCACGACATTGGCAACTATCGCCCGATCTGCCTGTTGTCCGTAGTCTACAAGCTGTTCACTCGAGTCATCCTGAATAGGATTAGTAGAACGCTGGACGAAGGACAGCCATGCGAACAAGCAGGATTTCGGAGAGGATTCAGCACGATCGACCACATACACACCATTACGAAGCTCATCGAAGTGTCGCGAGAGTACAAGCTGCCGCTGTGCCCTACGTTCATTGACCTGAAGAAGGCATTCGACTCCGTCGAGACTGAAGCGGTCATGGAAGCCCTGCTCACCCAGGGCGTTCCTACTCAGTACATCAGAGTCCTTCGAGAGTTGTACAGTGAATTCACGACCAAGATCTCACCATTCTACAACGACATCGTCATTGACGTGAAGAGTGGGGTTCGACAAGGGGATACCATATCCCCGAAGCTCTTCAGCGCCACCCTCGAAAACGTCATGCGCGAACTAGAATGGCAAGACATGTGAGTGAAGGTCGACGGCCGGCAACTGCACCATCTTCGCTTCGCTGACGACATCGTGCTCGTAACCCCGAGCATCAGTCAGGCGGAACGAATGCTGGTCGACTTCGATCGTGTATGTGGAAGCGTTGGACTGCAGCTGAATCTTACGAAGACGATGTTCATGAAGAACGGATGGGTTTCTGATGCCCCATTCTCGCTCAACGGAACGAACATCTCCGAATGCTCCAGCTATGTGTATCTGGGTCGCGAAGTCAACATGACCAACGACCTAGCACCAGAGCTGAGCAGGAGGAAACGAGCGGCTTGGGGAGCTTTCAAAAGCGTCGAAGAAGTCGTGAAGAAAACGAAGAACGTCGGACTCCGTGCCCACCTATTCGACTCCACTGTTCTTCCTGCCCTAACATACGCCTCAGAGGCCTGGGCTATACGAAAGCAGGATGAACACGCGATCAGCGTCGCGCAGCGTGGAATCGAGAGGACGATGCTCGGAGTGACACGACTCACGCAAGTGAGAGAAGGCCTCCGGAGTTCCGAGCTTCGCCGACGTTCGAAGATCAGAGACGCTGTCGCATGGGCCAAGTCGTCGAAAATTAGGTGGACCGGCCACGTAATGCGATTCGCAGACACCCGCTGGACGAGAGCCGTCACAGATTGGATTCCGCGGGATGTCAAAAGAACACCAGGACGCCCACCAACGCGTTGGTCGGACTTCTTCGTGAAAGCCCGGAACGACCGATATGACGCTCTTCGTGTCCCTCGAGCGAGGAGGATCCATTGGACCACTCTGGCACGCGACAGGGACGAATGGAGACGCTGCTGGCGCCCGCTCGAGCAAGTCGATGATCAACGGGACGACAGGTGATACAGGTGATATCGGTGACACGAGGTTCTTAGGTGGGCAACTTTATTGAGCAGGGCCCGACTTTTCGACGTTCCGTCGTCTTCAGAGGCCTAAACACGGTGCGTAGGCGGTTAAATCAAACATGGCTAAATTTGCGCCCCATCCCCCAAGCGCCTCAACCACTCTAGCATTTTCGACCCACTTCTACAAAAACCTGAAGAGACTTGGTGAGAGGACGATCTCACCAATGTCCACCGTTGAGGGCATATGTTCGCCCTGTGGAGGCGAATGAACCACTGCGGATATCGCTCTCTAATCATTCTACGGTTCATAATGAGACACAAACGGCAAGAAGTCACTTGTTACGGCTAGACACTCATTTCGGTTGTTCATTACTGGATTCCTCGTAAAAATCCAGAATGCTTCCAAAGCTTTTCGTGCCGAGATATCACTCTCAATGGCCAATATTGTACATTTCACCTCGTAGTCGTTCCCGTCATGCGCATCAATTCTGTGTCTGCCAAGTGGGCCGGATTGCAATCCACGTCTTCTGTTGGCTAAATGGTTTTTTACGCGAACCGCCAGAGCTGTTCCCGTTTCCCCAATGTATTTTGCGTTGTCATTTCGGACCAGCTGCCGTCTGATACTTTCCCCAGGAACGCTCACCAAGACAACGTCATCCTGCAGCTGCGCTGTAACAAGAACTCTTTGAATGTCAGCAGTAACTATGACGGAGATGAAGGGAAGAACGAGAGGCATCTTATCCATACGGGGTCGATCTCGACGATTATTGTGAGGCCTTCGTTGGTGACCTGATACGGCGCAGCCATTCGAGACGGCTATATTTGCAGCTATTCGCAATGATTCTTGTCGTTCATTAGGTCCTGCACACATCTTTACTGCCGTTCGGAACTTGTTGCCTACAACACTCGTTTCACAGAAGTAGGATGTGCAGACCTGGCGTGAATCAGAGGTTCTTAGAGCTAAGCTTGAGAATGCTTCTGTTCTTTACTAGTCCTCTTGCTGATTGTTCACATTTGTGGAACAAAAAGTTTACAATGAAATATTTACAACCGTTTTGGTTGTATCGTATGTGAAACTCCATGCAAGCATAAATTTTGTGATCATTCAAGTAAAAATCGCGACACCATGGACGAATGCATGGCGGAACCTCTTCTTTTGGCACGAAAAATTGTCGGCCTCCTGTTCATTACAACAAGCCATAAACCTTATTTTCCACAAAAATGAGAATTTTATAAAATGTCAAACAAAATGTCCCCTTTCTGGGTTTGCGAAAGATTCAACGAAATCACACTAAAATTCTCCTCGAACAAAAAATTACTCAAACATTTTGGAGAGTATTTAGTCTGATGTAGAAGATGTTCATTTCGATGTGGAAGAGTTCGCTCTAATTTCAAAAGACTTAAGCCAGCTTAGAAGCGCGTCCAATTTCATTTGAAAAGTGTCCAGTTTGGTTTGAAAAGTCCTAATGTCATCAGGACAAAAATAATATGTTGGATATCACTATGAGAATAGTCGGAAATCTAGGAGTAACTGCAAATCGGATGATTCGCAAGACTAATGGTATCTCGAAAAGGCAGAAAACCGGACTTTTAGATGGAGGCAGAAGGAGGAAGCCTGCTTCTCTAATGCTTGCAATTCCCACCTTATTGTGGGAGTTTTGAGATACAGATTGTCCTGAAGCTGTGGAAGGCCGTCCCATCTCGTATCCGTAATAATTTACTCGTCAACAGGACTCCGCTACAGACAGCAACATGAAGGAACAACGGGTTGCGCATTGACGCTGGCAATAGATCTCTCAAAAGTCGTGATAGAACAAGTCCAAAGAGAATCTGTACTAAAACTAGAAGTGGTAAGCACATCATCACCACACAGACACTGACCCCAACGACGTAACGGAACAACGACGATATGATAAAACAACGTAAGCAACAGAGAACCGGACACGAACACCGTCCCCTCGACACCAACCGGGCGCGATCCCCTGGACTACAGAGGACGTCGCTGCTATTTCGATACACCGACTGTGATGGAAAAAGAGTACCAACCTATAGGGAAGGCGTAAAAATCACATCAGAATAACTTCAGTAAAACTCTGAGACGGTCGATAGGCCAATGAAAAAGCGCCGATAACTGCACGATTAGAGGATGTCTAGAAGGCGTTTGAGCTCAACAATCAACTGCCAGTCATTGCGACTGAGATCGTCTCGGAAGTACGTTTTGCACGCATCGATCGACTCACGAGAAATCTGAAAAAAGGCAATTTAGCTGTTATCATTTGCTCGATGAAAAAAGACGGCATGATATTATATTCAGGTCGCAAAGAACATGAAAATGTGATTAAACAACAAATTGGCGTCATTCACCATTTGAAGACAATATGATTATTAACACAGGACGTAGTATGAATAGCAAACTGACTCGGCTAACGAGAATGTCCTCGTGATTGAAATGCCGTCCGTACAGTTTCGGAGCTTCACCGGTAGTGTTCTCAATCTTGATGCACACCTACAAATAGTGATCTTCATAGGAATCCCTGCTCCAGCCACTGTCAGTTGAAAAGAATGTAACTATTAAGTTATCCCAAAAGTCCTCGCCGTTTTTTTTTTTTCAACGATTCATTGCGAATTTCGCCGGCGGTCTCTTGCATAGCGCTATACAGCTTTCGAAAGGGAATGATTTGCTCTATCAGAACATGTATTGCATTTCTTTTTTCATCCTGAATTTTGTCAATTTTTAGGTCGTTAAAAAGAAAAGTGAAAAAGTGGCCATCTGCGCAGTCGCTTCTCTCCGCTTAGGATTGGAATTTTTGCGCAGTTTTTCATAGCATTTGGAAAACAATGTTTTGTACTACAAGAGGCGCTATTTGCTCATTTGTCCTTTATTGATTTTTAGGTCGTCAAATTGGGACGTCCGACTTTTCCGTCCGCATTTTTACCGACAGCTCCTGCTCTGGAGTGGAGTTTTTTGATTGCTGTTATATGTCGTTCGGAAGAGGATGTCCTGCTCAATAAGAGTCTGCGTCGAGTTTATTGGCTCATGCTGATTTCAGTCGAATATCAACAACTGAACAAGGAGAAGGAGTTGTGGTGAAGATGATTCTTCTCTTTTTGGAATTTTGTTGATATTCGACAAAAATCAGCCTGAGCCAAGAAACGCAACACAAGCTCTGACTTTCGTGTTTTAAGGTGATGCTTCAAACACGAAAATCAGTTCACGTTGACAACAATAAAGCAACGGCTTACCTCGTCTCCTGCCTTGGCCATCGGTACCTCTTCGTGGTTTCTTTCTATTGACGAAACAGCGCCGAGGAAAATGCACTGCAATAACTTAC
The DNA here is from genome assembly GCA_947359475.1 of Heligmosomoides polygyrus bakeri. Classification (NCBI taxonomy): domain Eukaryota; kingdom Metazoa; phylum Nematoda; class Chromadorea; order Rhabditida; family Heligmosomidae; genus Heligmosomoides; species Heligmosomoides polygyrus. Next base: position 37,514,326 of record OX375867.1, read on the forward strand.
TAAGAGCACGAGTCACACTCATCAATACCAGATAGAATTGGTATCTAAATGAAGCAAGGATTGTGGATGAAGTTCGTTTAATTTCTTAAAAAGGAACACTCTTGTGACCTTAAAGACAGACAGTCTCACAAACCAGCCAGGTGAAACAGGTGTACATGACGATTCTGCCCGAGATCTGCCATCAGAAAACTTCAAAACGCTTCTAGAAAGCGAGATATCCAAAAGAAATGCATCGAAACTATGAGTACCGATCGCGCAGGATCTGGCATCCTTCCAAGTTTCTGCTGGTTTTAAAATCAGTGCCATACATTGAAATTCACAGATGACACAGCAACATATGTTCAAGCACTCCCATTTCCGAATCAGTGTATATTGTGCCACATGAGTTTTTCAGGTGGAGTTTCATTACACAGGGGCTGACGTTTCGACTTCACGTCGTCTTCTGAGGCCTACTGGATCCACCGTAAAGGCTGATTCGCAAACGTTAGTTGACCAGTGAAGGCGAAAGGGCGAATCACCCCTTGCGGTGGTTCCAATTGACTTCTGAAGATGCTAAGATTCACTGGAAACTGAATGCGAAATATAGCCGAACGCGCCGCCTTTTTAAGAAACGAAACCATTCGTCTTTACAGCTCCCCATGATCTCTATCTACAAGAGAAACTACTGCATCTCCGGACATCCTACGCTAGACGACGCGCCAAACCACGCTACTTTAGCGACGACTTGCGAAGGATCAAAGAATTCCCTCGGGCAAGTTTCCTTGGAACTCACATCCTTGCTGGGCACACATATGGGAGTTCCTCGCTTCAGCTGTCCGGCGTCGACGTTCACACCACAAACGATGGGATTTCGAGCGTTGAAAACGTGCTGGGGAAGAATGCGCAGCTTGCATGGGAAGATTGCCAGGTGTTCATTCTCCTTTCGAGCCTTTAGTCGCAGCTCTTCTCTGTAATGAGACTGTTATTGGTAACATTCATATTACTGCAGCATAAAGTATGCCATACCGATATTTGAGGAAGTTGTCCTCAAGATGGTAAATGATATCGGCCTGGAATATCTTCACTTTCTCGTGGTCGGCAAATATCTGCGCTTCTCGCTCCACTTTCACGTCGAACGCCAGGATGCAGGCATACCTAATAGCGAATCAATCGTCCGCACTTGCAAGTGCTCGTGGTGGCGATGAAATAAACTAACTCAGCCCGGTGCTCCAGCATTGCAGCAGCTTTTTGGACATCCTTCTTGTGTACCGGACCGATATTCACATTCGAATACTGAAACACCAATGGAACAATTAAGGAAGGCGAAAAGGAACTGATTATCACCGATTTCGAAGAAAACTCACAGGAATCTTCTGCGTCTTCAAGAACTCCAACAAAGCCTCTAAGGAGCCGAGAGTACTGGCTTGCACATACACTCCTTCTGACTTTTTCTTAATCGACGTTAGCGCTCGACTCAGCTGCAGCTCAGCTTCATGCCTGCACAAATATAAATTGGAAGAGGGCGAAAAAGTAAAAATAACTTGGATGTTCAATTCGAAATTTAGCAATACACCTGTGGGCAGGGAGTATCTGTGAACAACAATGCTCTCCAGAGAAGCTCCTTACTCCACACCGGCCCAATATCACCAGAAAAGCTCTACCTGCATCGATTTCTCGGCTTGCTCTTTCACAAATGAAATCCGCTCACATGCTGCCCTTATATATTCAAGCCCTACGGCAACCATAACAGATTGTTTAGATCGTTCGATCAACCGCAGCATTTCCATGAATGGAACGTGTTGCGCAGCCGAAATGATGTGGGTACTACGAATTCACGACGGTTCGGGTCCCGCTCACGTCAACCAAATCTTCCAACCTTTCGAGATTGGCGAATTGCCGGAACACTTGTCTGGGAACAATAAAACATCCGCTTCATTGGTAGGTCACCCTGCCATTCCAATTGCCTCCTCAAACATATAAGTACAGTGCGCTGCGTTCACAACAGACAGATTGACGCCGACATTTATCTTTATCCTTATCTCCTCCAGAGCGCAATATATTAAGAAATGAGCTGCTGCCAAGAGATCGTTCGTTTTTGCCGCTAAATCTTCTTCAATTGTGTTAGGGATACAGATGTCTTCAAGAACACAATTACCCATAGCAAGTACTCAATTACTTTTTATTCCATTTCCGTTTCATTCCAGAGAAAAGCTTTCTAACACCGAAAAGTGCACAGGAAGATTTGGTCACGAGCACACGTATCCTTTCAAAATTGCCTGCGTGAGCCATCTTACGAAGCTACTCGCATTCACACCCCTGTCTACGGAACTAGGACGCTCGTCTACACTACACCTGTGTCGGACCGATCGCAACCTCCACAATGCACTAGCACTGTTGTCAGGGCACTTCATATTCGTATTCAAAAAAGAAACCTACTTGAGCAAGTCTATCTCGTCCTCTTTATGAGCGACGAAAAGGGGTAGACCTGCGAGGGCCTTTTCCAAACCCTTCGCCAGCACTTTCACACCTTGAGCACCTTGGATCTCCTTGAAGTGACCATATTCGTTCTAAAACAGGATCTACTCAAAACGAAAATGTCAGCAAAAGTCGAAAAACGAGAACTTCCCAGAAGAAGTTAGGACCTTCATTTTGAGCACAAAAAAAACAACAATAATGACAAAAGCTGCAGCCCCTTAGTAAGCGATGAAGTGAATCCAAAGAGGTGCTTCATTTGTCCACAGAAGTGTATAAAAAGAGACATTTTCTTCCGCTGATAAGCATAACACAGTGAGCACTTCTGAGGATAATACCCTAAGTATGGCTTAGATTGTAAAACGGACCTTTACGCGAAGTTCCCTCAAAGGCTGCGGCATCAACAGCTCTCTAATAGGTGTCATTATAGCTCCTTCCGTGCCGGTCAGGACGATGATGTCGCCCACCCGCAGGCGACCATTGACGAGGATCACATCGATGGTTGTGCCAAGGCCCGGAATGGATTTCACCTCCATCACGGTGGCGTCCAACTCTTCGCAGTACGACAGCTTATCGCTGTAGTACTTCTGCGTCATACCAACTATGTATGCCATCAAGTTACCTAAACACCATTTTTTCTTCTTCAAAACAGAGAACGGACGCTTGCCGTGTCACTGACCAATTCCGTCTCCGAGGAAAGCGGAAGTCGGCACCATACTGATGTACTCTTCAATGTTCTTATTCTGATAGGATAGACAGACGTTGACGGCCTACAACAACTTCGCACATGTACGGATCAGCGATGTACTTCCCTCGTCGAGTCCTTCACCTGCTCAGCGAACTCGCCAACAATCTTGTCATAGCGTTCCTTGAACTCGAGCTGCGTGTTTTGCGGTTGAGATTTCATATGCTGGTAGACATCCTTGCGCGGATTCGACTCGTATCCGTACAATCGATCGATCTGAAAATGGACGGTAGGCAAATTCCAGGGTAAAGGTCAATGTACCTATATCATCTGTCTCAAGGGGTAAAGACGCGTTTACACCATGAAGGATGTATTTCTCACACAGGCATAAAACTCCTGTTATATTATGATCCTGTTATATTATGATGACTTATTTTTGTGGTCCACTCAACAGGCTTTCTTACCAATCAACAACACTTCCCCTTCTATAAAGAAAAGCCTTCACGTAATCATTGAACTACACTAAAAACCATCAAATTACCAGGTTTCAGAGGTTAACGTGCCCAGTTAGGGGCCCTTTATACTAGCGCCGTCGTGCGGCGCGGCGTGATGAATGAGACAGCTATTGTCTTTTCGCGCCGCATCGCTTTCATACTCCGCCGTCTCAAAACACCACATTTGACGGAATTTCGGCTCACGGTATTCGGCGAATCGCGGGTCGCGTTAAAAAACATCCCCCGTGCAACGGATTCAGTCAGGTGTTTGCGGTGGAGCCGACGCGGTACAAGAAACCAACCAGGTTAGGAAAGGGACTCCAGGGTGTGTGCCATCCAAGCTGCTCGTGTGGAACATGCTTCTAACGCTCATGGGGAGTCCACGGCTGGTTCGCACAACGGGAAAATGCGCAGAGAATGCTAGTAAATTGTGTAGACGTCAAAAACCCTCAAATCTCAAATAGTGAGTTGAAATGCAAAAGTGCGACAACGCCGGAGAAGGGAACTCTGGACGTCACTCGTATGAAGCAACGCCACCACCCTCTGGGCCCCGAGCCGCCTGGTGCGGTGCCATCGCAGACGTACAAGAGCGCACAAGAAAGCGCCCGCGCACAGCTTCCACCGTGAACACCTGACTGAATGCATTGCACGGGATTGTTTTCAAACGAGATCCGAATCGCGCCGCTAGAGGGAAGGATGCGGCGCGGAGCGATCAGCTGACTCCGTTTGGAGTGAGACATTTCACTGCCAGGATGAATCATTTTGCTATGCCTTTTTTGTTTCGGGCTTTTGGCAACGGAACAAAAAGGATGTAGCAAAATGATGGCACTACAGTACTTTCAGGGTTCCAGAGTCGAGATGACGAAAAAATTTTCCGACCAAACTTCGCCCAGGGGGATTATTTAGGGTGCTGATCATGAATCTGATATCCGTTTTTAAAATTTCGGCGGGTTACTGTAGGCTACGGTAGGTTTGGGTGACTAAGGCTGTCGAGGGCATAATCACCGATTTAGTCTAAACTTCGACAAATGGTGGGGGGTTATTTGGTGTGGTGATCACGGATCTGACATCATTTTTCGTATTACGCTGGAGTTTGGGCAAAATCGGTGACCCTGACCTTAGTCACCCGTACCTAGGAAGGGAATGGAGATCTGTAGATATTCCAGAAGTTTCACCTACTACGCTAAAGATATGCTTAGTGCACAATGAGCCCGGAACGGCCATATGAGAGAATTTTGAGTGATTCTCGACGATGAATACCTTCCAGCAATTTTACTTTTGGACCAGCACATGTTGGAAAATAAAAGGCACTTTAGTGCCACTGGCGTTGTAGGGGATTCGACTCAATACCACACTCTCCTGTTTCAAGTGTAGGTTGAGCAGAAGACTTCGGCCGCAGCGTTAAAAGAGGACTTGTCGCTCCCCACAGCAATCCCACCAATAACATGGGCAAAATGCATTCCACTGATCAGCCAGATGAATCCTTTTCTTTAATGACTCGCGGACCGTCTTCTCCGCCATCCGTTATGGCGCACGGACCATAGTGAGCAGAAGCTCGTGGCCGCGCGTCGCTAACACTCCCCTTTCCAACTGCGTCTTTCTAACCGCGGCGGGAGTATAAAACGAAGTAGCCACATCCACATACTAGTGAAGACTTTTGCTTTACGTCTGTTGCTGCTAAAGAGCAGCAGCACTTCTAAGCTCAAAACCTAAACGATAAAACCTTAACTCCCCTTCTAATTGTAAACCAAGTAAGACTAATCAAGATCAGAGGCGAGAATAATAACAGGTCTACTTCTCTCGACTCAAAACTTCGACTCAAAAAAAGGAGAATACAGAACAAAAAAGGAAAGAATCAGGGGCCGGATTCATCAACGACTAACCCGTGAGTAGAGGGATAGAGGTACCCACGAGAAGCCTGCGTCTCCGTGTCTTATCTTATCTCTACCCCTTATACCCCGCTTACCCGCGGGTTTAATTGTTGATGAATCCGCCCTAGGTCCGATCTGCACGGAATCTGCTTCAAAGCAGCAATGTTCGCTCTGATCAGCTCGCTGCGGGTGCGGCACCCGGTCAGCCTACGGTAATCGAGCGCGTGGCTTCGCCTTCTACAGTAGTGAAGAACACCTCACGTAACGCACCCGCCATATACTGCACTTCAAAAATGGTAATTCGAATGCGTATTTGGCCAACACAGTGGCATAATATGGCCAGGAAACGGAGAAATCAATAATATGTCACTAGCAGTCGAGTCCGGTAGCAATTTACCGGTTTCGGACTGAGGGAAGGCTTGGCTGTTGTCGGCGGAATCGGGCTGCACCCGAGAGACGATACCCCTCTTGGGAAATTTCCCAACACTCGCTTCCACTACGTGTTCGTTGAAAAAATGCACATGGTGTTACACTGCGACCATTGCTCCTCATAAATGGAGTTTCTTGTCTGCTAAATGTCTTCGCAAAACAGCGTACTCGCTTGGGAAAGAACTAGGACTGCACACAAAACTACATTGCATCAGCGTCGAAACAAACGCCCCAAATGACATATAAGCAGGACCCATTTCAAAGTCACGTTCTCGCATCTTCCTACGATTTTGCTGACGTTATTGGTGCCGCCTCGATTAACTATCTGGCCAGGAAACTGGCTGATCTACTCTTGTAGCTTAAGACTCTCAGCAGCTTCTTGAAAGAAAAATCTCCGCTTGATCACCTTATTAAGGGCAATGACAAACGGAGTGTTCCTCTTTAGCAACAGCTTGAGCGATTCGATCGTTTGCGGCTCCAATCCATGCATTATGTCCACAACAAGAATGGCGAAGTCACAGAGCGACGATCCTCGCGAACGCAGATTCCTGAAGCGGAATGCAGTTTTGCAACAAAAAAAAAAACTGAAGTAACTTCTAACACGAAGGAACAAACTGGAAGACTTACGCAAAGCTTTCGTGACCAGGAGTGTCGATAATGAGGAAGCCGGGGAGCCTCACAGCATCGGGATTGAAGTCCTTAACCTGCTTGCACCGCTCTCTAATCGCATCAGCAGGCACCTATATGGAACTACTAACAGCTGACAGGGACCGCGTCAGGCATACAGAAAAGGGCCAACCTGCGTGGCTCCTATCTGCTGCGTAATACCTCCTGCTTCGCCGTCTTGAACATTTGTTCGTCGAATCTAAGCGGACGAACATGAGAGATGAAAGCGGACATTGTGGAAGGCAAGTGAGTGAAGAGCGAACTCGCCGTATCCAACATTTTCGTCTTTCCAGTGTCGACATGCCCCAGCACGCAGATGACAGGTGCGCGTAAGTTGTCCTTGGACCGCTTGGACTCCGCGAGTTCACGCCGCTTCTGAAACGAAGAAAAGACTGCCGCACGCAGCTGCCATTCTGAGATAACTTGTAGCTGTCAAATATAGCGTAGGTCACTCCTTAAACTCTGATCTGCAATTTCCGCGACTAAAATTGTGCAATAGGAAGTGCAATGTGGTGGTAATTCTAAGCTAGCAAAAGCCTTAAGGGAGAAGAACTACTGATACTCTGGAGCAGCTCTAAAAACGCTTAGAAGCATAGTTCTTTTTGAATGAGAAGTTTTTGTCCGCTTAGATTCGACGAACAGATTCTGATTGAACATTACGCAGTCGTTACTGCACAGCTCATGAATGGAGACCCAGTTGGTTTAATAATGAGCTCTTTCATTAATTCAGCTCCTGGACAGTTGGAAGTTCAAAGTGTCGCCGGAAAAAGGAAAACTACCCACCAATGACTTGGAAAGCACGAAACCCTGAGGTCTGACCTGGACAACTAAAATCAGCTGTTTATGGACAGGAAATGTCGTTAATCAGGTAGTAGAAGGTACTCGTTGACATCATATTGATATAAGCTGATGATACAATAAACGGTGAATGGATTCCCTTCGAATTGCTGCTCACCACTAGCCGTTGTCGTACGAGTTCAAGTGTCTCTTCCTTTGTCAGCTTAGCCTTCGGTCCCTCATCTTCGCTCGAAGACTCCTCGTCGCTCTCACTTTCTTCTTCCGAACTCTCTTCTTCTGACGATTCTTCTTCTGATTCCTCGTCTTTGCTCTAAAAGGCAAAAAGTTGAAAAACAGAATCCCTGCCACTGAGTAGGAACGGTGGAAACGTGAAGCACACCGTCTTTGTCTCTGACGAGATCTTTTCGAGGGCCGTACGTTGTGCCGGCTGCTCTTCCTTCTTCTCCTTCTCAGAATCAGCTTCCTTCGACTGCTTCAACAGCTCTTCCACCATCTCCCAGTCTTCAACCAAAGGTTCTTTCTATAACAGCATTATTTTTGGCTGTTGTTTAAGTATAAGATTACTGCAGCGAACCGTCGTGGGTGTCTTGGGCTCAGCTGTCTCCTCCTCGTCCGCAGGAGGTGCAGGTTCGGACTCTCCTAAACGAAACCTTGTGATATTGACTTTACCAGCTTACGACTTCACTCCCTTAGGAGGCAAGCACCACTAACTAGAGTAAGCCAGTTCTGGAATCTACGCTGCTCCTTAAACGGTTGAACAGAACCTTTTGCAAGTCTGGCCGCTGCCTCCTCTTCCTCTTGTTGCTGCTTCAACTGCTGCTCCTTCAACCTTTGTTCCTGAAGCTTCTTCTTCGCACGTCGATCAAGATTCGCATAGATCACATGTTCATTTAAGGCCGGCTTCGTCACTGCAATTGCACTATTCACAGGTTGTAGGTATAACTGCCCGCACTCTAATGGAAAAGACTCACGCCCAGCCGCAGCCAGCTTAGCAGCGGCTATGCGTTGCTTCTCCCTCTGAGCTGCCGTCATGTATGTCCCTTCTGCTTTCTTACGCTCAATGGCCGCCTTTTCTTTGGCCTTCCTTGCTTCTCGTTTCTCCTTGGCTATCCTCTCCTAAAAAGAGCTGATGTGAAGCAATTCGAATGAATAATGGCAGAGACGATTTTTCTGTACTCCTAAAACAAACTGAATCTTAGAGCCGAGGCTGATGACAACAGTTCGAAAATGCCTGAATAGTCGAAACAACTCTCAATGGATCTATGAGATTTCGCAAGACATCCCACAACATGAAGGAACATTTGGGAATGTTATGGATGGCAAACGAGGTAGGAATTTCCACCGTAATCATCATGTGTACATCAACATTGAAAAAACTCTAAAAGCCAAAAGTGTGCGAGCTTTCAAGCCCATCATGATATTTGAAAACTTTCTCAGAATCCTGTCCTGAAGCTTCAACAAAACTGAACCGACCTCTTCTTCCTTAGCACGAGCTATGGCTTCAAGACGTTCCTGTTCCTCTTTCTGTCGGCGAAGCTCGGCTTCTTCAGCCTCCTGTTTGGCTCTGAGAAGCTCTTTGATCATATCGACCTGAAATCGTAGGACAGCTACCCTTTGCCAGTCTGCAGATGCAAAGAAGCTGTGCACACGTACGTGCTTTTTCTTCTTTCCCTTGCCGTCGTCCTTTTCCTCCTTTTCACCCTTTTTCTTATCTTTCTTCTTGTCCTTCTTTTTCTTCTTTTTCTCTTTAGCAGATTCATCTTCGTTATCCTGTCCTTCTTCGGCGTCACCACCAGCTGGTGTTTTCGACTCCTATAAAGTGCGCTAGTGTTCCTGAATCTTGCTTGAAGGAAGAAAGTATATGGATACCTCGTCTGCGGCTTTATCCTCTGCTTGTTCCTCGTCGTCGACGTCTGCCTTCTTCTTGTCCTTCTTCTTCTTCTTTTTCTTTTTGCCGTCCTCAGCAGCCGCTTCTGCGCCTTCAGGAGGAACTACTAAAACTGAAGAGCGATCAGATTAAGTGGGACCTGGTGGATCGTCTACTCAACAAAATCCAAAGTTTATCGATGTGATCAAAGCTGCGAGGCAGCATAGAATACAGCATGAATGTTAATACGCAAAATGATATCAGTATTCTGATGGAAAAGCGTATTTCACTGGTAAGAAAAACTTTGCCACAAATAAGTTCCTCACACCCGTAAATCACTTACTTGGAACGTTGAAAATCGTAGCTCGGCAGATAGCTCGGCACACCATTTTCTGTGGGTGCATAATCGCTCAGTCTACTCAACTAAGCTCTTACCCCTAGAATGGCATTTACCTTTGTCGTTTCTAATAATTATGTAGTAGGAGAATGCATTTAAAAGAACGGTGAGCTTATTGCGAACGAAGATTTTTCAGGATTATCATTCCTCCGCAGGAAAAGGTTCCTGTGACTCAACATCATTCTTAACGAGGACTACCATTGTCACTTCTCTTTGCTCAACAACCTTACACATTGGAAGTTCAGCAACAAACTACGCGTGTGAATAAATGTGTTGATCGAAGCATCACAAGCATCATAAACCTTCCTGATCATGCATCTGCCTCTTGTAGGAAAGAGACGATTGTATGACGACCTCCTTTGTATAAGATCTACTTATTAACTACGGAAGAAGTGAGCACAGATTTTGCAGTGCTAAACTCGATTGAAGATACAGCCATAGAGAGAAAGCGAAAGCAGAAAACTTTTAAATGGCCATCTAAACAGCGCCTTATCTAATTCAGCTCTCGGGGTCAACCGCCGAATAGTGCAGAACTACTGGTTCCAGAGCAATATATAACCAGTCATCCAAACAGAGCACTGAGATCTGACAAACCTGGCGCTGGTCCAGCTGCCTCCACAACCGCTGGCGTCTGTTCTTGAGACTCCACAGGTGCAGGTGTCTGTTCTTTACTTTCCCCAGTGACCGGAGTAGATTCGTGATCATCCCTCTTTCCTCCCTTCTTCTTTCCTTTAGCTGGAGCCGACTTCTCTTTGAGTTCCAAATCGGCCAATATCGCGTCAAGGTCGTCGTCGTCTTCTTGTTTGCCCTGAAGTACCCGGCTAATACGACGTGATACGGAACCCCAGAAAGGCGCATAGCCTAGCCAAAGCCCACCTTCTTTCCTTTCTTGCCTTTCTTTTTGGTGTCCTGCTTGGCTGGAGGTGCTGCAGGTTTCTTTTCCTTTTTCTTTGCATCTTGGTGCTGCTTCTCAACTGCCTGAACACCGTAGATAGGTCCTGGTGAAATACATTAACACATTTGGTTTTCGAAGCAGCATTTCGTACGTTAGACAATAGCTCATGTGAAGCTTATTAAACCGAGCAGAAGATATTTCGCGAAGTTCAAAGGCTTTCGGACAAGCGACAAGAAGTTCATAGCATAAATTAATGGTTTCTTAAGGGACATGCGTTAGTTGTCAAGAAATACAGGAGTATGAATGCCTGCAATGGATACAAAATGACGGCGTCAACAGCAAAAATGTCAGCAGTTGGTAAGAGAACCGCTAACCTGCTCGACTTTTTCGGAATCTGATAGTCTCTCATCACTATCATCGCCACTGTCGTCATCGTCATCCATCTGAAAGTTGAAGGCGAAACTAGAAGGATTGAAATAGGGAAAAGCAGCAATATGCTACAACAGTGGATTTCGTGAAGCTGCTACTCGTGATTTTCCCTATGGATGCATCTAACGCTGCAGTGCTTGCGCGGCGCGTCACCATGAGCATTATCAACATTGACCAGATAGCGCGGCCTAATCGGTGTTGATAAGGTCCGTTTATACTTCCAACGCTGAGTGACGCTTCGTGTAATGTACAGCGGCATCGCGTCTCTCGGCGTCGAAGTATAAATGAGGCCTAATTCTATTATTACGCGTCACGCGGCAACTTGAGTATAATTCGTGCGTTAACAGTCTAGACGCCACGAATACTCAAAAAGGCAAGGTCGCTTAAGGTCATGCAATAACCATTTTCGTGGAATAGCTTGTACAGATGCTATGTCATAAGAACCACGTCAACCAAGAAACATGCGGTTTCTTAACCCTACCAGCATTGCGAAGGCCGTCTTCTTGCCAGCAGCAGGCTTCAGGACAGGTTCCTCATCGCTGTCCGCATCCCAGTTCACCTCGTCCTCCTTCTTGGCAACCAAAGAAGCCAATTTCCGTTCGGCCGCATCGTCATCCCTACAACAACCACATACGACCGGACCACAGAGACACAAAGGGAAGGAGGAACAGGTCCAACGCAAGAAGCTACAATGACGCAGTATTTGCAGATCATCAGACTACCTTCCGTTAACTGAATACAGTGAAAGAATACCATTTTCGGCGCAAATACGGTCCGGGGAGTCACCATGTAGGACAGCCCTAGAAAACGGTTTGTGCTCTTTGAGACTGGAATTTCGGAAAAACTGAAACTAGTACTGGCGCAAATCGGGTCTGGGGGGGGGGGGGTCATCATGGCCTGCCGCGGCGAGTAGCTACACACAGCGAATGTAAATGCAGTCTTATCTCCTTGCTTCGATTACATTTACGTGCTTTATATTCTTCCGAATTGGGCAAGGGAGGAAACTCCAGGATGTAGGCAATTTTAACACGGGCCCGTCACTCGATCCACACCCTGGAGTCCCTTCCCCTGCCCAAATCTGTGCTCTCCTCCGCGTCAGCGGTAAGAGTCGAGTACGCGAAAATAGCTAGCAATGAAGAGCTGGTCCAGTACTGAGGGCCCAGAACTCACCACTCGTCGTCCTTATTCTTCTTCCCACCGGCTTTTTTCGGCGGCATCTTCTGAAAGAACGAGCCATGAAGTGTGAAGAGAGCGTTAACCGGGCTCCAAACCACTCGAACGACGCGACTGGACTAGTCGCCAGCCCGCTCGAGAGCCTACAACCGTTATGAGGAGAATGAGGGGAGATCTCCGGACGACAAAGGCTTCCGAAGGGACGGCGACTGGCAGCTGCACTGCCGCGTCTGAGAGGACCGAAATCCCCGGCGAAGGGACGCGACTCCCTCCTCACGACCCTCTGCTCCTCAAAAGGGAGAGGAGGCGCTGGCGAATTCCGGCCGGAGCCACGAGAGTGCGGCCACCATTGCCCGAAGGCAGAGCGGCCAACGGCGCGCGGCCGCTTCGTGCTGTGTCGTGTCGTAGGATTAATATACGGCTGCTCGGCTGCGATGGGCCGTCCTCGTGAAGGCTGCGGGAGAGGTCCACTCTTCCCTCCCATCCAAAACATCCATGGAGTTTGGTACGACCAACCGGAAACGCCCGACACGGCTTCGGGCGATCTCTTAAGTCGTGGGCACCCACTTTCCGAGCCTTTTCACCTTCCCGAGAGGGTTGTCACACCCAAGCGTCCACTTCTTGAGGTTCCAACATCCTCTGAAGACTTCTATCGTCGGCGACGACGATGCCTCTACCAGAAGAGGCACCAGCCCACTGTACATGGGCGGAACAGGTCACCATGGCCAGAAGATAGCGGCGTACGCGACAGTGCTCCTATGCGGTTGTGACGAATGGTCCTATCTCCCTTTCCTGCTCATTACATATAAATGATTAACCACTGAACCATCCTGAATTGTGTACAGAAGTAGAAACGCGTTACTCCTCTAACATTTCGCTATCTGTACCTCTCCCGCTATCCGTACAACGGGTATAACTTAAGAGAGTCAGCGCCTTTTGGTCGCTACTTGAAGCACTCATTCACAACGAAGGCGGTCCAAGAAAAGCTTCTTTTCTTGAAGCAGGCTTTTAAAGGCGATGCTGCAGCATCCAACACCTACCTGCGAGAGGGGATAAGAACTATGTAGAGGGGATAAGAACAACATTCTCAAGAAGCAGCACGATAGAACGGCAAGCATAGCGGATATTTGCTCACGACGCGCCCAAGAGCTGTCGTGACAATTTATCTGCCGTCACGTCACGGATTATACACCTGGAGTAGATGGGTGCATCATTCAATGCTGACCGTGTATGGCGCCGCTTGATCCTCTAGAAATCCACAGAATACCTCCGCAGCAGTGTAATAAGGAAGGAGAGCAAAGCTGGTGTACCACTAGAAGTGAAGGCAATAATCGAGCTATTGACGAGATGGACACTACGGGGAACGACTGACTCGCAACGGCAACCTTGTTCGGGCCTACGTCCACGAAACAAACTTTCACACACATCTGTACTTGTGAGGTCAACAACATGGAAGCTGACTGGTCAGTGATATCGGTTTTGGCGTACCCAACAAATATCAGGTTGTTGTAAAAGTCATTGCCGAGATGGTGACGTAGTTCTCTATGATGTCATAACTCTGCTCATACACAACTTTATTCATTATAATAGAAGCCATTCGGTATTGTCAACAATGTGCCAACACGAGGTTTTGTGGTGGATCTTTATTTCGGCCTTACGTTTCGAGTATTTTGTCATCTTCGGAGGCCTTAAAGTGGTGCAAGGTTTTCGATATGTAATTTACAGCACCAAAAGCCTTAGCCGCTCCAGCGGTTTTGACACAAAACTGCGACCAAACGTAAAGAGCCGATGAAGGAGAGATGAACTCGCGCATAGACCCACCAAGATTGTTAACGCTCAACAATCACTCTCTGTTAGTAGACCAGTAAGAGCGAATGAAACGCACCATGCACTCTACCGTATAGGCAGAATTCTTAAACATGCAGTCCTAATAACTTGTTGTTCTACAGCTCGCAGTGTGGTACAAAGGGAGGAGTTCACTTGTAGTGGGGCGCCTTACCGCCATACACATCACCCTATGCTTACCAACGACGTCGCGCCTTTAACTAGCAAGATGCTCCCTCATACGCACAGCTACCATCCTTCCCATCTTCGCCGAGTTAACTTTCCAAGTTACATTCTCAGTCTTGCAGATTACTCCTGCCCTAGAGCAATCTCCCACATTCCTATATGGACATATAGGCACTTCTTCGAAGGGCATCGCTTATCATAAAGCCTGTTCTGAACCAGCACGCTCTTGATATTGTCATTAACAACATTTACAAAAATGATATCATTATGAAACTGTACATTTTCGACGGATTTTCTGGTAGCAGCGGACCCTGTCGGAGGTAAAGGGAAGAATAAGAGGTAAGCTACTTTTTGCGTTATATGTCCATATGGGTCCGTGGGAGATGGTCCAAGGCAGGAGTAACCTAGGAATTTGAGTGTCTAGCATGCAATGTTAACTGCAACGGCGAGATAATATGCTAGCAGCGCGTATGAGGTACCACCTTGCTAGTTAAAGGCGCGGATCGTTTAGTAGCCTACTTGATAAGCCTAGGGTTAATGTGTACGGCGGAAATGAGTTTGGCGTGAGATGTATTAGGTTGTAACGAATTAAATGGCACTGGCTCGCGCCATTTTTTGGCGCGTCTTTACGCGTTTGATCAAGAACAAACCGTAACAGGTGGCATATCATTTAGAAGCGCAAACTTTGCTCTACCGGAGAGTACCAAATTTTCTATGTAAAAGTGGGAAAACTTTAGAGTTTTATTGACTTTTTTGCAGATGGACAAAAGGGTAATCCGAGGCATTTACCTGTATGAATTCAAGCTGGGCACTACAGCTAAGGAGGCGGACGAGAAGATCAACGCCGCATTCGGTCAAGGATGTTCCACAATTCGGACGGCGTATCGTTGGTATCAGAAGTTCCGGAATGGAGATGAGAGCTTGGAAGAACATGAAGGTCGTGCGAGGCATAGTGATGTTGATGAGGACAAGCTGAGAGATGTGGTAGAGGAGGATCCACACAAAGGTACCAGGGAGATAGCGAAGGTTCTTGGCGTCAGTCACAACACAGCTGCCCGGCATCTGAAGGAAATTGGAAAGACCAAAAAGCTGGAAAGGTGGGTGCCTCACGAGCTGTCTGAGGAGCAAAGAAACCGACGATGTGAGATCTCGTCCGCACTGCTTCTACGGAACGAAACGGACCCATTCCTTGATCGCATCGTAACCTGTGACGAGAAATGGATAATGTACGACAACAGGCGACGATAGGCACAGTGGTTGGACAGCGATGAGAGCCCCAAGGTTTTTGCGAAGCCGGAATTGCACCAAAACAAAGTAATGGTGACAGTATGGTGGTGTTCGCTGGGAATTATTCACCACAGCTTCCTCCCTCCCGGTGAATCCATCACGGCAGAGAAGTACTGCATTGAAATTGAAGAAATGATGAAAAAGTTGAAGGATATCCGACCGGCCTTGGTAAACCGAAGGCGAGTTCTCCTTCTGCACGACAATGCTCGCCCCCATGTAGCACGAATGACGTTGCAGAAATTGAATGAGCTGAGCATTGAAACTCTACCACATCCTCCGTTTTCTCCCGACCTCTCCCCAATAGACTACCATTTCTTCAAGCATCTTGACGAATTTTTGGCAGGGAAAATATTCAAATACCAACAGGATGCCGAAAGTGCCTTCGAAGATTTCGTCAATTCCAGAACTTCTGATTTTTATGCTACTGTGATAAAAAAGCTTGTGTCACTTTGGCAAAGATGTGTAGAATCAGAATTTTTTTATTTCGATTAATAAACTTGCCTACAAGCCGAGATATTCACCTGTATCACCTGTCGTCCCGTTGATCATCGAATTGCTCGAGCGGGTGCCAGCAGCGTCTCCATTCGTCCCTGTCGCGTGCCAGAGTGGTCCAATGGATCCTCCTCGCTCGAGGGACACGAAGAGCGTCATATCGGTCCTTCAGGGCTTTCACGAAGAAGTCCGATCAACGCGTTGGTGGGCGTCCTGGTGTTCTCTTGACATCCCGCGGAATCCAGTCGGTGACAGCTCTCGTCCAGCGGGTGTCTGCGAAGCGCATTAGGTGGCTGGCCCACCTAATTTTCGACAATTTGGCCCACGCGACAGCGTCTCTGATCTTCGAACGTCGGCGAAGCTCGGAACTCCGGAGGCCTTCTCTCACTTGCGCGAGTCGTGTCACTCCGAGCACCGTCCTCTCGATTCCACGCTGCGCGACGCTGATCGCGTGTTCATCCTGCTTTCGTATAGCCCAGGTCTCTGAGGCGTATGTTAGGGCAGGAAGAACAGTGGAGTCGAATAGGTGGGCACGGAGTCGGACGTTCTTCGTCTTCTTCGCGACTTCTTCGACGCTCTTGAAAGCTCTCCATGCCGCTCGTTTCCTCCTGCTCAGCTCTGGTGCTAGGTCGTTGGCCATGTTGACTTTGCAACCCAGATACACGTAGCTGGAGCATTCGGAGATGTTCGTTCCGTTGAGCGAGAATGGGGCACCAGAAACTTGTCCGTTCCTCATGAACTCGTCTTCGTAAGATTAAGCTGCAGTCCAACGTTCCCACATACACGATCGAAGTCGGCCAGCATTCGCTCCGCCTGGCTGATGCTCGGTGTTATGAGCACGATGTCGTCAGCGAAGCGAAGAGGGTGCACTTGCCGGCCATCGACCTTCACTCCCATGCCTTCCCATTCTAGTTCGCGCATGACGTTTTCGAGGGTGGCGCTGAAGAGCTTCAGGGATATGGTATCTCTCTGCCGAACCCCTCTCTTCACGTCGATGACGACGTCGTTGTAGAATGGTGAGATCTTGGTCGTGAATCCATTGTACAGCTCTCGAAGGACTCTGATGTACTGAGTAGGAACGCCCTGAGTGAGCAGGGCTTCGATGACCGCTTCAGTTTCGACAGAGTCGAATGCCTTCTTCAGGTCGATGAACGTAAGGCACAGCGGCAGCTTGTACTCTCGCGACACTTCGATGAGTTTCGTAATGGTGTGTATGTGGTCGATCGTGCTGAATCCTCTCCGAAATCCTGCTTGTTCGCGTGGCTGTCCTTCGTCCAGCGTTCTGCTGATCCTATTCAGGATGACTCGAGTAAACAGCTTGTAGACTACGAACAGCAGGCAGATCGGGCGATAGTTGCCAATGTCGTGCACGTCTCCCTTCTTGTACAGCAAGACGGTCCTGCTGGTCTTCCATTGAGATGGAACCTTGCACTCCGACAGGTAACGTCTGGAGCTGCGCCAGGGTGTTGATGAGCGCTGGCGGGAGGTTCTCCAGGTGTTCGGGTCTGATCCTGTCGGGACCGGGTGCTGTACGTTTCTTCACCGACGAGATGGCGTGTCGGATCTCGGAAGGGAGAACAGAGGGGACGACGTATCCATCCTGCGGAAGATGGCATGGGGGCAGGTGGACGTGGCTATCGAAGAGATCGGAGTAGAAGTCGTGGATGACCTTCTCCATGGTCCTTCTGGAAGAGGTGACGGTTCCGTCGGGACGTCGGAGAGCGGTCATCTTGGTCTTGAAGTTGGCGAAGTTCCGGCGGGCATTGCGGATGCTCAACCCTGCCTCTGCAGCTTCAGCCAACACTTCCGCCCTTCTCTCCTTAAGATCCTCCTTTATCGCCTCTCTGCATAGCTTCGCAAGTTCGGACGTGAGTTGGCAGTTGCCTGACGCTCGTGCTGCTCCACGCTGGCGTATCAGCTCGAGAGTTTCCGGAGACAGAAGTCTCTTGGTGGTCTTCAAGCTCTCGGCTCCCTTAGCACTATCGTGGAGATGGTGCACGAAGCGGTCGTATTCCTCGTCGACGTTGTCCATGACGGCATCTTCCCAAAGGCCGGTAAGAGAGGTGTAGAGTATACCTTTGTCCTTGGGAAAAATTTCGAATTTCGAATGATCGAATAATATTCGATTTTCAAAATTTCGAATTTCGAATGATCGAATAATATTCGATTTTCAAAATTTCGAATTTCGAATGATCGAATAATATTCGATTTTCAAAAAGCCGAATTTCGAATAATCGAATTTCGAATAGTCGAATATTCGAATAATCAAATGAACACTATTATTTACTGTCGTCACCCAGTGGTTGACATTTAATTATTTTTTATTACCCACTGTGAAGGAAATGGATGGCTGCTCCATCCATTTCCTTTACGAGACCAAAGGACAATAACAGCGGTATAATGGCAAATGAAGCACGCTTTGCTTCCCTAAGAATTCGTGCACCGAGAAGAGAGAAACACCTTGGGTAGGCAGAGCTAGATTGTTATAGGTTTTTTCTATAGGTTGCTATCCTTCCTCATGTTATAGCGAAGCTTCCAGGTGGTAAAATAATGATCATCATGGGCGGAGAAATGACACAAAGGCGATCTGGTGCAGAAAGGGGGCACTGGAGTCTCATGAATGGCATTCAGCTTGTGTTCTAACTCCGTTGAAGAGAAACGGACCCGCGTTGGAATCTAATCTGCGTGATTCCACATTTTCATGAGTGATCAAGTTTATCAGTTTGAGTACATAGAATCGCTTTCTTCACCTACATATGTGATCAGACTTGCTTTCCAGTCTTCGACTTTGAGATGGAAAGCAGTGCACGAAAAATGGATAATTTAGAAAAAGAAATGACAGATTCGTGGCAGCAGCACAAATAATTTCCTAAAGCGAGGAAAGGACGAAATCAGTGGTCATGACAACCCCATCCTTACTCACGAACACACACTATGAAATATCGTAAGCGGCCAAATTGTCGAAATTAGATACCATATTCGTGCTCAGCATCCAAAATAACAGTACAGGCGATGTTTGGGCGAAAAAAATCGACCTCCACTCCACTTTTGGAGTCACAATAGTACAGCGCGGCCGGTTATTCTGCACCTTTTCCCGCACATACTCACCGTCGCCTATTGTGGTCGACGGTAACGCCGAACGCGTTTGTCAGCTTCGTGATCAGAACCTCAGTCAACCCTCAGGACAACATTTGTACGAAATTTTATTATCTACTTACGAAGTCATGGGGATTAATACAAGTACCTACGTTTGCAAAGCCCCCCCCCCCTGTCAGTGCGAGAGGGTGGCCGAGGAAGAATAGGCTGCAAGAAGACCAATAGAATAAGTTAATCATATATGCAAATTTTAATACTCAAACAGTTTTAAATTCAATGTCTAAACAACGAAGTAGAAATAGAAATAACCTGGGGTATACATGAACTCTAAATCACTCTGTACTATAACAAACACAAGCGGAAAACAAGCAACAACTAAAACAAGTAATAACTACAATGGTAACAACAACACTAAACATGTCTTGTTTCGCCTCTGCCTTCATACAAAACATGTTTATAATTAGTCACCATGAGGCTCGTCAGTGAAGAAGGTGGCTAATTAATTTAGTTGTTAGTACTGTATTTGGTGTTATATGTAAATGCTACGAATACTACGGAGTACAATACTACGGAGTGGGTAAAAAATGATGCATTTTATAAGAGATGCTAAAATTAGTAAAATTTACGAGAGAAACGTTCTCTATAGGAACCCGAAGACTGATCAGCACACCCAGAGATGGACTGAAGCAACACATTTCGATCATGTTCGTAAATGTGGTTAAAATGAGAATGTGTTCTACATTTACCAAAACGCACAGCAATCCGTAAACAACTCTCCTAGATTCGAACCTGGACCTCTCCCCGCTATCCACGCCCCGACTGCAGTGAATGATTCATTTGACCTAATAAATTGTCAGATTTCTAACATCTAACTATAATTAAAGCTCTATAGCATCTGCATGTTAATTTCTGAGTATTTCAAGGCCATTCAAGGCGTCACTTTCGCCTTATCAGCCAGCACTGAAGTGCTACAGTTTTTTTGTAATTTTTGACCTACCTAGATGCCCGCAGGACATTTGAAGACCACTACGGTGCTTCTTAGACACACCCTTATAACAAGCAATAGGTCATTTTGGAAATCTCCACGGGAAGTTCGTTGACTTCTCTTGTCAGATTACGTACACACAATTCGGCGCACTTTGAGTTAAGAGATTGATAAAGAATATTCGAATATTCGATATTCGAAGCCTTCGAATATTCGAATAAACGAATATTCGAATATTGGCCACTTTCGAATATTCGAATAAACGAATAATTAGAATATTGGGCTTTCTCGAATATTTGAATAATCGAATAATTCGAATATTGGACTTTCTCGAATATTCGAATAATCGAATAATTCGAATATTGGACTTTTTTCGAATAGTCGAATATTCGAATATTCGAAATTCGACTATTCGAAATTCGAAAAGGACGAAGGTATAGTGTAGAGGTGGTCGTTCTGGGACTCCTCTTCTTGAACTTCGCTGCCTTCTCTCCTTGACGCGAAAAGCGGAACCTTGCGCGAAGGAGGCGGTGGTCCGATCCCGTGTAGAACTTGGGGACAACGGAGACGTCGGTCAGGCAATACTTGCGGTTGAAGATGATGTGGTCGATCTCGTTGTGGAACTGGCCACCGGGAGATTCCCAGGTCCATCGTAGGGAGTTAGGCTTCTGGAACTGCGAGTTTCCATGAATGGTCTTGGTCGACATGATAAACTCAGACAGCCTTTCACCTTGCTCGTTCCACTCCAAACCGTGGAGTGGAACCGTGGGTTCCGATGTGAAGTTCTTCCGGCGACCTTCGCGGTCCGATCTTGGCGTTGAAGTCGCCGACGATCACCTTGTAGAAGGTGTGATCTTCCTTATAGAACTTCTCCAGCTCCACGTAGAAGGCTTCGACCTCTTCGTCGTAGTCGGATGTTGGAGCATACGCGACGAACACAGTCAAAGCCGGCACGGAACCACATCGCTTCAGTCGCAGACGTCCGATTCGGCTGGTCAGAGACTCGTACGAATCGATGTTCATGGCCAAGTGCGTGTTGACGAGGACACCAACGCCGCCTACTCCCCTGCTGTCGCATGTTCCGAGGAACAGTTCTTCTCGTAGGCGGCGTGTAGGGGGTGGTGTCTTCTCGTCTTGGTCAGTCCGATAACGTCGTACTTGATCTTCCTGGCTTGCATCATCAGGTCCTCGACTGATGCTTCCGATGCAAGCGTGCGGGCGTTGTAAGTACAGATCGCCATCCTAGTCCTTCTCAATTTGCGCAGCCTGGTTAGGCCCTGAGATTTTAGCAGCCTCTCCGTACTCGTCCTTCCCATCGCTGCAGAAATGGGGCTCTTTCGGTGTCAGGAGAATGAGGCCCTTTAGTGCTGCTGTTTCTGACTTGAGTACACACGGGTAGCTAGTCGGGCTCTGTCGTGCGGGCGAAGAACTCCGGGCAGCCAGCCAGACTGCCCGAAGGGACGGGGCGAGACTTTTGAGGCGGCCTCAAATCGCCTTACGATGTACTCCCAGTCTACCGAGTGCAAGCTTTTGGCCGAGCCGACACAGTTACAATCCGCACAGTCACGAACACATCTGCGCACACTGTGCACGAACATGCCGCTCCCACGCACAAGGAACGCGTCTACCCGACACAGCAGGAGCAAGGAGTCCATCCCCTGCATCCCACCTGCGTCTCTGGGCAGTACACGGTCGCATTTGGTTCGCGTTTAATTCCCCTATCCACCACCCGGGGACGCGCCACGTGGCCCTGCGACAAGCGGCCCGAGATCCCTCTTAACAGGAGAGCCCGAAGGCTCTCTATCGAGGGAGAAGCCGAGATATTAACTGTTTAAATTTACAGTGGTTCAGTGCCATTTATTTCGTTACAACCAATAAGATCTGAACCGTAGAAGAGGGGGTCACCGCAAAGAAAGCATTAGAAGTACTCTGGATTTTCACGAAAAGTCCAGTAATGAGCAAGCAAAATGAGTATATGTCCGTTACAACCGAACTCTTGACCTTTGTACCACATGACGAGCAGTAGGGCGACCAGTTATTAGGCGTGCATCTCTAAGAATTTTGCTAATACGGTATACTGCATAGTGTGTTTCATTTGTTCTTACCGGTCTTGTGGTGACCCTTAATTAGAGACAAAGCCGAATTTATTCGGGAACCCGATCATCGCTTCTTCGTGATCATCAGGACTATCCACGCCCTCCGGTCACTCACGGCACATGCCGTTCCGCCCCCGGAGAAGGCTATAAAAGAGGAGGCCGCCAGGCGTTTTCCCTGCCTCCCCTTTTATAGCCTTTTACGCCTGGCGGCCTCCTCCCCTTTAAACAAGCTCGGGCTCCCTCTCCCTCTTCCTCTTCCTCTTCCTCTTCCTTCCTCCTGCTTACCATAAGCCATCCTCCATACTATGTTTGTAGTTCTATTATAACTTTTCAACGCACTCTGAATGTAATGTAATCTACTCCTCCCATCCAATTTCGTCTTGCCCAATAACCAGATAAACTCGTATAGAAAACAAGCCTTATGTACTCTATTTCCACTACGGGACTGTGCTTAGGAGCACGTCTTCTTCACGCTAATAAACTGAGCCGCTAGTTTATTACAGTCTACTAACAGAGGGCGATTGCGCTTTAACAATATTGGTGGAT
Source organism: Heligmosomoides polygyrus bakeri (assembly GCA_947359475.1). Taxonomy (NCBI): domain Eukaryota; kingdom Metazoa; phylum Nematoda; class Chromadorea; order Rhabditida; family Heligmosomidae; genus Heligmosomoides; species Heligmosomoides polygyrus. The sequence goes on from OX375867.1 coordinate 37,536,993, forward strand.
CTATGCGTAAGTTTATCTCTCCTTCCTAGGGTTTTTACGGTTGGTGGCAATTTTATGTCAAAACCGCTGGAGCGACTAAAGCGCTTGGTAGCGTAAATTACATATCAAAAATTTTGCACCACATATAGGTTTCTGAAGACGACGATTAATCGAAACGTAAGGCCGAAATAAAGAGCCACAGCAAAACCTCGTGCTGGCACATTATTGACAATAACGTCAAGAACTAACTGTGCCGAGGTTTCAAGAAGAGAGGGCTGAAGACTACCTCAAAAGCCATTCGATTCAACACAGCTTTCCAAACGCGTATATCCCTTTACATTGAAGATCTGGACTACAAGAATCAATGAAATCTCGGAGGGCGGTTTCAAGGTTGTTCATATTATGAAACTGCTGCATTCGCAGGTTTGCATCGAGAGCTCGGAAAAAGTGGTAGTCGGTTGGAGAGATGTCTGGAGAATAGGGAGGGTGAGGGAAGCCTCGATGTCGAATTGCTGGGTGACTTTCGAACAATGTGCCTGAGCGTTGTCTTGGGACAGGTCGGTCCCTTCTCTTCACCACTTCCGGCCAAATCTTTTCCAACTTTTCAAACAGGATTTCTAAATCACAACAGCAGGACCCTGCCATGACTGTTTTACCGGGCTGCAAGATGCTCTAGTAGCCTTAAGCCTTTGAAGCACCACCAAACAGTTAGCATAGACCTTTTCGGCTGAGCCAGCTTAGGAAGTTTAATGGTGGAAAGAACTTATCCCCCAGAGCTATCTTCGCTCTCTGTTGTCATAAGGACCCACTTCTCATATACGGTCATCAAACGATCTAAGTACGGGTCGTTTTTCAGGCGAACAAGAAGGCTTGATGTTGAAGCGAGTCAGGCGCTGCTCATCAATGCCGATTCAGACCGGCTGCCTTAATACCGTAGCAGAGTGGACATCCACATCTGTTGCTACGTTTTGGGCAGCTGTGTCGGATTTCACCCAACGGCTGCTCTTAAAACTTTATCGTCTAGCGACATCCTCCCACCAGGAACAGACTTGCCCTCGAGGTTAAAATCCCCATAAGGGAATTTTTCGAACCAGTACCTCAATGTAGCTTCAGAAGGCGATTCCAAGCCGAATGCATTCGCATTATGACCAGTTGCCTCAGGCTGCGGAATATTGGAGCTTGAGCTCGTAGTGCGTAAGCACTTGTATGGCGTCGGCCCATATTTCTTCAGAACCGTATAATAACGTCCATAATGAAGACAGGCGAAAACGTGAGCCATAATATGAAAGAGGAAAAAATCTGCAGAACAGACAGCGTAAGTTGGCTTGAAAATATGAATTTTCACGAGAAATAACTGTGAGCTTCAACACACCCCGAAGCGACGTTACTTCTGCAGCAACCTAGTAGCATCATAAGAAGTCACTACTCAAACACTGTTATTAAATGCTAGAAGACGGTGCGACTCAGCTCCTTTGCGACACGCACTCTTCTTCTACGGGATGTCGTGAAGGCAACTTGAATGCGTATTTGGCCATGCAATGATTTACAGTGGCCAGCCTGGTAGAGAAGTCAGTGCTTCATCTTTCCCAGACAGGTCCGGTACCAATTCAGCGACCTCGGAGGGATGGAAAGCCTGGTTGGCCGGGCATGAAATCCGGGCCAAGAACCTGGCATCGGGTGCGCGGCAGGCGGCACCTTCACCGACAAGATTTGAGGAAGGCTTACCCTGAAATGTTATCAATAGATGCCATCGTCGATACCAGGTCCACGACAATTCATCACCCTCAGTGAGTGTCTCATATCTCGAGCAGAAGTCGACTCAGCTCGCCGCTCGGCGGCTAGGCTGCGGGGCCGACTGTAGTCGGTTGTTGGCGGGCCCACGGTTAGGAAAATGGTAACATTATAGTTGACGGCAATAGGCAAATATGGAAAGTACATGTTGGTAACGAAGAGGAAAAACGTCTCATCACCGTTTTCGCCACCTTTGCAGCTAATTCGTAACCAGTCTCTCCCCGTGATGCAAACTCAAAAAATCCTGGCTTCCAGGTACAAGCTAGAGCGGCGAAATCGTTGTAATAGAGCTCAAGTAAACGTCTACTTTGATGATTCATCATATGTCGCTGAACCTCGACATTTTGCTTTGTTTACCTAATTCCACTGCTGATTCCTATCAAATCGAGTTCGCAGTGGTGTCTCTAATTTTCATTTCCGTTCACTCCTGCCGGCTGCTGCTGTTTGCCATCTTCGCTGTCAAACTCGAGCAATCACCCAAACAGTAGGTCTTTCTGTCAGTCACGTGTCCAGCTTTCAAACTCAATCGGATTGTTTGTCCCCATAGAGTATGCCTGTCAGCGACAAACAGCTGCTTGAGAAGGCAAAGGACGTAATGAAGCATGCCTACTGGCAAGTAGAAAAAATTCTCAATCGTATCTCACTTGGTTCCCCATAAATCGAGCTCGGTTTCAGTGCATACAGCAAGTTCCCTGTTGGTGCAGCACTTCTGACTGCTGATAATACAATAATTGTTGGAGGTAACCACTTCTGCCTTTGATGTCACTCGTCACCACACAAAAGGGTGAAGAATAAAAGTCTCCGTTAATCGACCCATTATTGGGAAGCGTGGTGCAATCCCTGGATAGCCATTAGACCTAATCAGGCGCTGACGTGGCAAACTGCCAGTGCCCGCTCACGCCTTCCGAGCCGTTGTCATTGGAGCACGTTTTCGTCGCCAGTGATAGTCGTCAGCTGGGTTCTGCAGAGACAGGCTAGGGAAGGGACTCCGGGATGTGGTGCGTCCAAGCTGCTCGTGCGAGAACTGCTCCCGTCTCCCAGGGCTCTCTTATAGCGGCGGTGGAAGAGCCGCAATCCGCCAACAACCTTCAACGACCCTCCTCCATATCGACTGACCGTGGTGTCGGTGGGTATCGAAAATGGCCACTTCGACACGACGCGACCGCACGCGGCTTGGCGGAGGAAGAAGAGCCGCCACCGAGTGCATCTGCAGAATCTGGTTAGGTCGAAGTAAGACCCCATCCCGGTAGGGAGGGAATCGCGTTTTGCCCACCACACCCTTCCCTACCTGTCTGCTTGGGAGCACATGAGCGTCCCCACACCACCAGCTCAAAGCCTTTTCCATAACTATTCGACCTCCTATTTCCCTCTTTGTTTACCTAGATCTATTGTGTAGGTTTATGTCTTCAGTTTAACTTCCTTCTAACACATTTTCCTGTTCTGACGTTGCTTTAACCTCAATCCTTGATTAGCATCCGTCCCCTTCACTGATGATCTGCGTGAGAGGGAGGGAGTACTATTTATTTACACACATTTTCGTCTGAACTCGTGGGGAAACGAACTTTCGACTTCCTTTCAAAACGTTCCTGTCCATGTAATCAAGTAAAGTTAGCAAGCAAAAATGCTGGATATAGAGGCTAAGGGCGCATGGAGCGCAGTAGGAGGAGGCGCCGGCTGTCGCCTGCACCCGATACCAGGTTCCTGGTTCGGATTTCCCGCCCAAGCCAACGAAGCCTTCTATCCCTCCGGGGTCGGTGAATTGCTACCAGACTTGTCTGGGAAGGATAAAGGACTGACTTGTACATCGGCTGGCCACCGCAAGTCATTGTATGGCCAAATACGCATTCAACACGCCTCCACGACATCCCGTAGAAGTAGAATGTGTGGCGCATCCCAAAGAGGATTGAATAACGCTGTCTTTTATCCTTTGTCCTTATAGAGGCGAAACTGTGCCGCTGGTGGATCTCAGTTTATGCGCACCAACCTCTATTCACAGGTTATTTCATTGTCCACCACCTTAAAAGCCCTCCGAAAGCCTTCACACCATGAGGTAATCATTGAGCTCTTAAGGAAATTCAGAGGAGGGGATGGTGAGATATGTAGAACACCTCTTGGTTCCTCCCAACTAGGATTGCACCAAGCTGCTCGCAGTGTACGGACAGCGACCATGTCGTATTTTTTAAGGTCACAAAATATGTATTGGCGAGGCATTTCGCATGTCCTCAACGAAGTCAACAACAAGGATAGCAATCATAACTAATCCCCTCACTCCGATTGAATGTTCCCGCGCCTGCTACAGTGTCCTCAAACCTGCACATCACCCAAGCCATTGTTAACGAGCCCGTTTCCGTCGTTGAGCGCGCAAACCTATAGACACCTCTAGGAAGAATAAGACCCATCCAAGCTGCTCATGCTAAAACCGCTCTCGTCGCTCAACGGCGAGTGTGCCCTGCGCAGCTGGCTAGGGAAGGGACTGCGAATTGTGGGCCATCCAATGTGGTCGTGCTCAAACCGCTCTCGTTACTTAGTGGGGAACCGCAAGACAACCCGGAATTCAAACCGCAGTAGGGGAATAGTTATAAGTCATAAGAACAAGAAGCTGTGGATTAGCGTCCGTCAGTTTTGTGCGACGAGCAGGGGTGTGCGTAAATGAAATTTGAAAATTCGTAAATCGTAAATCGTAATTACGAAAAAACCGTCGTAAATCGTAAATCGTAAACCGTAAATCGTAAGAGTCACCTGAACTGTGGTGCAGTACAACTAAATTTCCAGAGGCTTTTTCTGCTAATGTTACTCAGATGTGATTCAATATTTATTTATTTCCTGTGTTATTTTCAACTTGAGCTGAGCAGATTTCTCACCAAACTATTTCTTTTTCACGTCTTTTTGCTTGTAAGACATCTTTCAACCCAAACTTTACATGTTTCAAGAAGGTCGAAAAAAACTGCAAATTCAAAAACCGTATTTAAGCATATGCATGGTATTTCAACAAAAGGCCTTCAATGTTTCAATATTCATTAAATTCCTAACTTAATACCAATTCTTTAACTTGCATATAAAACGAGGATTTAGCAGAAACAACAGCGAAAACTTCGCTGCTAAAACTAAAAATTAAAAAATTCGTTTCAGTACTGATCAATGCGGCGGTTTCCTTGTAAGATTTTGTTTTTTTAGATTTCGAAAGGTTTATAATATTGCAGTTCTATTTAATAATTCTCTGCGCTTGCTTGGGCTACCCTTCTCCAGAAACAAACGTTTGCTCTCCGAGAGTCTTCAGAATCGTAAGCGGATTAGATAGGGTCAATACGATAAACTCAATCACACCACCGAAAATGAAGATCAAAACTGTCAAAATCAGTCCCACCCATTCCTGAAATGCTACACGCTCGGTTCTACCACAATTTATGCTTCAATTTGCTACTCCCTATAAAGTACAATGCAAACCGATGGAAACGTTAGTGGTTTATTCTTTCCACATGAGTGCAGCAACTTTCTAGACTCCGCTTCCAATCAGGAATGATGTTCGATCGTGGATTTGGGTACATGTCGCGAAGGCGGACAGCATTGGGAGTTGGGAACGCCCCATCCAATCAGACCGCCTTGAATGAGCGTGCCGTTCAGAGAGGGTGTATTCAGTCCGTGCCCTCATCTGCTGGTATGTGGTCGGTCTGTGCTCTGCTTGGTTATTATTTAGTGGTGCTGTCCCAGCTACCAATGCTGCTCACATTCGCGACATGTATCGAGATAGGTCGAATTCGAGAAGAATGTACACAGGACGGTGCCTTCTGCCACAGTAACACATTAGATCATCAAGGACAACTCTCAAGGAAAGCGGGAATGAGCCGCAAGAGGACAACATTAGAGTGGGCACACCCTAATGTTGTCCTCTTGCGGCTCTGCGGCACAATCCGATCAACCACATAAATTTAGACGTTAGTTGGTTGCGATCAAAGATCACATTTACGAAAATTTACGATTTACGACCCAAAATGTCGTAAATCGTAAATCGTAAAAAAATTCGGTCAAAATAGTCGTAAATCGTAAAATCGTAAATCGTAAATCGTATTAGGTTGGAAAAACGTCTCTTCACACTTCGAAATTTTTTTACCCTTCCCCTTGTAAACGCACTAGCCAATGTTGATTGCTGATTTCGTAATCCTATCACACTTGTCTACCGTTCGCACGCGGACACAGGTTAAGACTCTTCTTGTAATTCGTTATCCACCCAATCTTCCGAACTCAATGCCAGATCTACCTCATGGCCGTTTTCAGCACGGCATTCTTCATGAATTCATTAAAGAATACAAAAGACGACACGTCAGCTGGCAGAGAAGCTCGAAGTGTCTCATAGGTTAGTAGGAATCCATCTGAAGAATCTTGGCTTTCATGGAAATTTGGAGCTTGGATTCCACATGCCCTGTCAGACACTCAGAAAGGTCGACGGCTCTCCATCGCTGCTTCTCTTCTGTCCAGATAAGGAAGAAAATCGTTTCTTCCGCGGATTGTGACAGGCGAAGAGTCCTGGGTTCTGTGTGCCAACTTCCGAGGAAAAGTCAATGGGTACAAAAGGGAGAGAGCCCTAAGTCTGATCTCAAGCCCAATGTTCACGAAAGGAAGATTCTCTTGAGTGTTTGGTGGGATATCAGAGAAGTGATTTATCGGCAAACCCTCAGAAGTGGAGAGACACTTACTGCTGTCACATACTGCGGCCAACTCCACAAAGTCGTCGCAACTCTCTAAGAAAACAGGCCGGAGAAGTCGAAGGTGATCCTGCATGACGATGCAAAACCACATGTTGCAAGACTCACAAGAGAAACAATAAAGGAGATGGGCTGGGAGGTAATGCCACATCCACCGTATAGCCCTGATCTCGCCCCTACCGACTACCGTCTCTCCCGTGCTCTCAGCAAGAAATTGAAGGGAAATATTTTGAAACGGATGAAGACCTCAAAAATTGGATTCATCAATGGTTCGACTCCAGAACTGCAGTCTTTTAAGCGAGAGGAATTGGAAAATTACCCAGTCTTTGGAGAAGTGTAGTGGGACAAAATAGAGTTTATCTCAATTGATTTGACTTTGTAGTTGTGAAGTAATAAATCTTTGAAAAAAATGAAAAGACTTTTTTTCCAACCTAATAATTACGCACACCCCTGGCGACGAGCCTCTAATTGTAAGAGCGAATGCCGCTAGGCATAAGGGCTGACTCCTTGCGATTTCAGTGCCCATAGCGCTGCTTAGTTGTCACGGAATGTAAGGCAACTAGTTTAGCCTGAAACCAGCCTCCATCCTAAGCAGGTTTTGATTTTGATCTTGGAACAGAGAGGAATACCGTACCATGAGCTGCTGTCAGACAGAGTGGTTATAAGTTCTTGAGCAACCGGATAAACTATCACTCGTGCTTCCAAAAGCGCACCAAAAGCTCTAGAATCCCCCTTATCTGAGGAAATGAGCTCCTTTCTTCGAAATGCGACCATTTTAAAGAGGACGAACAGTTGTGTGAAAATCAGTCCTACATTCATCGTGTAGCCCTGGCCTAGCCCGTCCTAACCATCAGTTGCCCGACTAGCCTAAGGGTTTCAAAGATCGCTTCTGAATCAGCATGAGGTTGGGTTTGCAGTGCTTCAAATTCCTTTTCGCAACTCCTAACGTTCTGGAAGAGGTGGAAGACTGATCTATCCAGTAGACGGTCCAACACTGAATGAATTAATGATGCAGGGGAGGTTGAAGAGTTTTGATTTTGCAGCACATTATTTGATAGAAACTAAAAGATGGGAGGAACTGGCAACTCTATTCTGCCAACCTGCTTCTATTGCGGAGGCATATACATGGAATGCACCCGTCACACGTTTTGCAGCTGCTCGCGGTTCTAGAAATAGAGGAACCCTTTCGAAATTTCGCCTGAGAGCTCCTTCTCACTTCAGGTCACCAACTGTTACAGCAAACTGCGAGAACGCTTCGTATGGAGGCACCATCTGCGCCGAGCGTAACGCCATCACCACAGCTCTTTCGAAGGGATATCGCAAATTCAAGGCAATCGCTGTCGGCAAGTGGTTTTTCGGCGATTTCGATGAGAATTCTTGAACAAACCACAGAGAGTTTCAAACACAAACAGCAAGTGTTGCCGGTTAGAAGCCTCTTCACGGAATCGAGCTGATCTCAGTCGAGAGAACCAGGCGCACTTAACGCTAGAGTACAAACCGACACAAATTAGTCACAGTGGATGACCTTGTTAGTGGGCAGTACGATATGACGTTCTGTGTTGATCGAAAGTAGAAATCTTAAACAGCACTGGTGTGCTCAACACCAGTTGTAAACTGAGCCAGGCCACTTCTGACCTAATCTGACCTGATCTAATCTACAATACAGTGTTTAAGAGCCCGGTAACATGAATGCTTCCGTTCCGAAATGAGCCCAAAATATAACCTTTTCATGCCAAACTGGACACTTCAAACCAAATTGGACACTCCTCTCAGCAAGCTTAACGCTTTTAAAATCAAACTGAACATCCTCCAAAACAAACCGGACGTCTTCCAAATTAAACTAAGGCCTCCAAGATTAAAATAATTCCTTGCTTTACAATTTTCAATGAAATTGTGGTTTAAAGGCTGTCCTGGATTATAAAAACGCAGCAATTTCTTTTTATAAAGGAAGAGATCGCGCCGCGCGTTCCTCTAGCTCGTTGCGATTTCAATTTGGTTAGCTGTCTAAATGCAGCTTCCTTGAAGCAGTAAAGTGAAGACAAATGTGTTTTCCACAGTTCCTTTTGTTGTACTATATACAAGTGTGTACTTCTAGGCGAAAATAATTTTTGCTATCAACCAATTGAAAACAGCGACATCCTGCAGAAGTGCCTGGCGAAATCTTCTTTTGGCACTATAAAACTGCTGCCTTTCTGCTCACCGTATCTATCTCTCCAGACCTGAAAAATTGGTAGCGCAATCCAGTGCTTCCTGACAAATAACTCAACACTCGGATGTGCCCGTTTCCAGTGACCGAACTCGAGGAACCAGGCAGTCCATGTGGAATGTGCAGGCAGTTCCTGATCGAGTTCGGCGACTGCAGGGTGAGTTCAGCCCGCCATTGGCATTCGTCAGAGTGATTTCTGCAACTGCCCATGTTCCAGGTGATAATGGGGTCTTCGAAAAACAACAACGTGAAGGAGTCATCGCTCGCCGACCTGCTGCCAAACGCATTCACCCCTGCAGCACTCAATGCACACGAGGAAGAGGGCAGAGCGGAGGACGAGGATGGGCAGGATGAAAGGGATGACAAGAAGAAATCGGACGAGTGATCACAAACGGAAATTGATTCACAGTATAACATTTCAGCAGCCTCTTGCTGGGAATGTGCAGTGTTTTAAGACATATCCAAGAAATCGTCAATAAATCTCTTGCTGCACTTTTTCTAACGAATCAGTTAAAAAGCTACATTACAGATGTCCAATTGCTTTTTAAACGAAAACTGCAGTTTCGTGTCCGATAAGGAGGCGAAAGTACGCATATCCATGAGAGAGACCTCACTTGAAGAAATTGGGGCTGCGAATGGCGAAAACTGCAAACATTCCAGTGCCTTCTTCAATAGGCTCCTCAGAGGATCCCATCCAGGGGTGTGCGTATAACGGTTAACGATTTATCGGTTTTACCGGCATTTTTCGCTAAAAATTTTAAACGAAATTTAACGACGAATATTTCCGTTGAGTGGTAACGGTATTTACGCTCCATTTTGAAGTTTTACTTCACCTTTATGGAAATGCATTTTGGACGGTTTTTTTTGGATGAGCTTTCGCAATGCCGTTACAATACCAAGGAAACCATCCACTTACTTGAATCAGTGGATATAGACGATCAATATCGTCCTCGTATTTCGAGAATTATTGGTGTTCTTCTTGCTCCTTGACCAATTTGTTTGCATGGCTCCCGCTTTTCCCTGCCGTTGTTGCAGGTTTTTGGATCTTTTAGGCCTTTTTCGCGTATGATTGTTACATACTAATTCCTCATAGTTACCCAAACGAGTTCTTTCACATCCTTTAAGTGATTATTTTATAAGTGGGGATGGAAAGAATAGAAAACGTGAAAAGACAAATAGTGCGAGAAAACAAGAAGAGAGACTAAGAAACGAAACAAAGGAAAGAAAAAGGATACTTCCCTCTTCCCGCAAGTTTTGTAGAAAGTTGGACCGGTTCTTGTGCAGCAACAGGTCATGACTATAGGACTACATGATGGCAACGTTGATCTCCGCCTATCTGATGGAGCGTGACTACTGCCACTCTCATTGCTTCGGTTTTACTGAATTTCATGCCGTGCATGTCAACAGTCTTACTTAAGCATTTCGTCTTCTTCTAGGGCTCTCTTAGCAGTTGTGAGGGAAGCACAGTCAATATACACGTGAAGCAGTGATGAGACCAGACCAAAGCTGGCTCCTTCCAAACTGGTTCTAATCTTGCATAAGATTTTTTTTCGAGTTCTACGAAGTTACATCTCTGAATGTGCAGATCTGGTTCTAGCACAAAATTTCCCTTATGTCTATGGATTTTTTCTACTAATTTGTGATTTTACTCTAACGTCGCTCATCAATCCCAAATGTGCTCTTCAAAAATGTGAAGAAATTGAGAAACCCAAAACACATTCGAACCTCAACTAACAGCTTTCTAGCATGTGCTTCAAGAATAAAATCGAAGTGGTCAACTGCAGAGAAGACGTGAAAGGGTGACGTACAGTGATGAGTCTACATGGAAGAATTAGAGAAGAGAAGGACAAGATGGACCATCGCTAATGAGGGACTGGAAATGCGCGTCTAAATACACGTGTTCCTTATGCATTTCCTTTGAGTACGGAGCAGGAGGACTTAACATTTGAAGTCTTCTTACTTGGATGGCAGAGGCAATTATTCAATTCAGAAAAATTCGCTTCCGTTACAATTTGGTCAACGGTCCGTGGCTGTTTATTTAATCCTCAGCTGTTATCATCAGGAAGAACAAGACCTTTTTGGACAAAAGGAACCGCTCCGTGAAACAGGCAGATCTATGAAAACGAACGATTCGCGGTAGTTACACCCGGCCCAAATTCTTCGTTAAAACATTCTGTAGTTTTTAGAAACAATTGTGGAAGTACAGAACAATCTTAGGCTGTAAAAGTCTACTTAGCGTATTATCACGACAAATGAAAGCGCTCATGAACCTTGAGGCGTGTTATGGCTCATAGCACTTTGGATCTCCCTAGAAGCTTGGCAACTTTCCGAAAGCTAAACAAGCTAAGCATAGTAAGAAATTTATTATTTTGGTAATCCCGTTGTTGTTGTTTGTTCGGTTGGTTTTAGAATCGTAGTGATTCCTCTCGCTTGACAACTTTGTTGATGATAGATGACCGCTGTTATTTGTTGTGAAGATGAAGGCACCGAAGTGATATAATGGTCATGTAGATAGAGTTTTAAAAAATCAATAAAGAAAAAGATCTAGCCTTTCACCTTCTTAAATACTTCCAAACTAACTGCAGCTAAGGAAGATTTTATTTGACGAATTACCGAATTAATCGATTTTAACGCAAAAATTTTTCGTTAAAAAATGGCCGTTAACAATTTGCCGAAAAAAATTAACTTACACCCCTGATCCCACCGCCTTGAGTGACCTTAGCAGAGAAAAGCTGAGGAGTTTCCACCAATGTACAAACACTACAATTTTACAGCCGGAACCTTGAACCAAACATAAAGCCTTAAAAATTCCTTGGGTATCGCTGAGCTTCAATACTAGGTGATACCATCCCCCTCAGTGTTTGTTTTCCTTAAATAAACAACAGTGACTAATTTTATAGAAGGGTCGGCTACATCATTTCAGAATCACGCAACGTGCCAGTTTGACGAAAGATACTTAGTTATGGTTATGACCCTGCCACCCTTTCGCTGGTGATGACTTCCTGAAGAATCTGATAACCGAAGTGCTCTTCTAATTCACTCCATACTGAAGAATTGTCCGCCTCTATTACTGCCACATTATCGGGCATTATCCTAATCGGATACTCGATCCAAAGACAAATCGCTTATTCGAATCATCCGAAAATCCGGCCAATTGGTAATCACTCGCACCTGAGACATGCGGAAATCCGCGGTTCGAAAAAATCGCCAACCGAATGATCCGAGTATCCGAAAATCGGCGTTGGATCTAATGTCCAACCGTACGATTCATGCGAAACTCGAACGCATGCTTACCCACCACGGTGGTGTCCTTCGGATGTGTCTACCGGAGTGTTGTCGTTCTGAAGTAGATCGGATCACCGCCTCCTTCCAATGAAAGCGCGACTCAGCCAAAAACTGAAGAACAACATTAGCATGGTGCGAGAGGGAGCAGAGATGCCGTTCACGAAGAGGACATCGTTTCGAACTCCATATCGGGATACGACTATCCATATCGGTCCAGCACCGAAGACTGTCATTGAACTGCAATTCTGAGGAAGGTTCGTATTAAAGCCCAGAACAACGAACATGGACCGCACCTCGAACGCCACCAAGGAGCTCCTTCAGCAAATAAGGGTTTTGGAACCGGATGCTAAGCACTATCTCTTGAACAACAGCAGATACGACCCTCGAAAACCTTTGGAGGCGGCTCTCGAAAATAGGAAACTCTTCTTGGAAGTGTCACTCGTTCTCACTTGCCCTCATCTTTTGCTTTTGTTGGTTATTTACAATTCGTGCAACAAAAGTTACTTGCCTTTAGTCGACCTACAATTGAGCTTGAGATTTGCAATCGGTGCTCAAAAGCACTCGCGCTGAGAGTCAAAAATCTCTCAAAAAGATGTTTGCCAGTGTGCCAAAACACGATAAGCATGCCATTCGCTGGTAAAATATGCAACGGTCCACGAATTCCAGCGTGGCTAGATTCTGGACCGTATTTTCAGATACGATGGCTCTCATAAAAAGGCATCTCCTGCGAGATGAGCCACCCGTTTGATAGGTTCAGTAGTTCTAATTTGGGAGCGCATTTCTGATCACACTTTTTATGTCCAAACTGGTGACAGGACACATCACACCCGATAAAAATACTGCATTAAGCACATTATAATCAAGCTTAACCGAAGAATGCATAGCTGAAACGACGATCGTGAATTATTCAATCTGAAAGGATAAGTGAGATGGGCACGATGAGTATCTTTGGACAACACGCGCTATATTTACAAACAACGATTTGACACACTGGCGCAATCACTCACAAGGCAAACTGAAAGGGAACCTTAAGGCTTACAAGCACTCTACGAACCTATAGAAAACCTATGATAGAATCCGCTACTTAGCTAAAAAAAAATAACTACAACAATTAGCTGACAATACGCAGTGGGCAGTCTTGCCCTAGGCGGCCACCTTGGAGCGCTTGTCGAACGTGGTCGCCGTGAGGCCCTTGCGCTTGACGGCGCTCCGCTTGCTGTTGGTCGCGTTGAAGCGGTGCAGCTCGACGCTGTCCGTGTTCGAGATCGAGATCAGCACGTCGCCGTTCGGTCGGCAGCAGACCACATGCGCATTCTTGCACTCGAACACCTCGCGCTCGTCCAGTATCGTCCTGAAATCAGCGGACATCCGACTTAGCGCCCTACCACTGCTGACCACATCCACCCCACTTCTGATAAGATCAAGATACATTAAAGATCTGAAAAAATTCTACGACTTTCGACTTTTTGGGCAGGTGAGCTCAACTGACCTGCCTAAAAGAGTGAGTGCAGTGATCGACGTTACATAAAAATTCGTTCTCTAGGCCGCGAGATAGGTTTTTGATTACTTTAACTGCAAAAAAGCAGCTATTTTCGAGTCCATTACAGTAGGGAGTCGTGTGGTAGCGCAATTGGACGAGGTGCCGGCGCCCAAACTGATGTTCTTGGTTCGAGTTATGCCCAAGCCACCAAAGCTTTATAAGTCCTCAGGGTCGACGAAATAGCACCAATTCGTGTAGAATAAATAAAAATCTCCACAATACCCCGTAGTATAGAATGCGTGACGAATACATCAAAAGGGATTGCACAACGTCGATATTGATCCCTATCGATATTTTACGGCACCTTGCATCCTTCCACCACGTTCCTCTGCGGGGCATCGGCGCTAGTTGAGCCCGCGCAGGACGGGTGAACGTTTTCCGCAATAGTTTCTGTCCTACAGTTGAATAGTGCATAACACGGAGCAAACAGAACGTTTGGTATCAACCTACTGAGGATCGCAACATTCTGGGCGAGAACATGACGCGATCGGCTCTTGCAGTACACTCAAAAATAGCTGCTCTCCTGCACTCCAAAAACGCTTAAAACCGTTTTTATAGCTAAAAGAATGAAAATGTTATGGAGTTTAACACGCCGCGTTGACTTTTGGGGCAAGCGCATTACAAATTTTCTAAGAAGGTCGAAATGAATTTTTAAATCGAAATTTATCCAGACCCAATAAGAGTGTCTAGATTAATTCGAAGGACGTTCGCGCTGATTTGGAAGTGACCCGCTTGATTTCAAAAGTGTTTAGCCTGATGCGAAAATGGCATGCAAAAGAATTGATCAGCTCGTCTGTCCACGCAAAATTAATTGCCGCTGAACAATGTGAGATAGGATCAGTCATCCGGCATTGATAGCAACTCAACGAACTTCTCAAAAAGTGAGCAAAACCGATCCACTAATCGGAATTACAGAATATCAACTATCATAGTCGATTTTTCGTTAAAAAAAATCAACGCGAAATTGTAGGCCGATGGATGGACATCGCTACAAATGAAACCGATTGATCAGTCAACGTGCCAATGAGTTGTCAGTTCGACTGCTGAGAAGCCCTTCTAGTAGTCTCGTGCTCCCCATGGGAGTCCCATGTTCCCCATGGAAGGACTTCTCAGCAGTCGAACTGAGCCATTGTTGCCGTCCTCCACTACCCTTCCTCTCAGAAGCCTTCGACCTGGTTCGAAACTCACCTTGAGTCCGGCCCTGTGTAATCGGCGACTTGCAGTATTTCAATGGAGTCGTAGTGAACAACGTAGAGATACGGCGCTGTGAAGACTGAAAAAGCCGGAGGGATTACTTACCGCTGAGAATCTGCATGAACGTGGACTCACCGAACTCCATCGGCATGTGCTCCCACTCGACCACGTGATTCCTCGTCCGCTCTCCTCGCAGGTTCACGAACAATCCGTAGTCTGCAAAACGTGCCATCGGAACACAGCCAATCTCGTAATCTATCCACCCTTACTCACTCTGATAGGCGAGAAGCACTTCGTCATCGCGTATGGGCAACAGGGCTATGGGATAGTCGGCTATGTTCGATTCAGCCAGCCGGATGGGTTCCATCTGTGCTCGGGAGAAGTGCACGCAGTAGAAGCTGTCCGAGCCGAAGAAGAAACCGCTGGCTGTGGATTGCATGCACATCGCCGGCTCTCGCGTTTCAATCACCTCAAGCGAAGAGCATTCCTGACACTGTAGCTGAAGCCAGCTCTATCGGCTCGGCTCACCTGATGGCCGGTGAAGACGTCTCGCGCCGCGTTGTACTTGAGCACGTGGATCTTTGCAGAGGTTGCCGCACAGAGATACCTGAATTCGCTCCATTTAACTGCCTACGATTCCTGCACAGAATAGGTGCACTACCGTTGTCCGTCCTGCTGATGGTACGCCAGCGCATGGAGGTAGTCGAAACCAGCGAGAACATCAGCCCGAATCGACGGCTGGCTAGCGTTCAATGCCAGCTTCAGGGCGGGAAGCGGTAGAAGGGCCAGGGAGCGACGTTGATCAATGACCAGCGCGAGGATATTCAGGTCGGACAGGCATTCCATCTGAATAAAAAAAAGTCTTTGAGACTTCAAAGGACAATATCTGGCAGCTCTCTATTCTGGATAGTTTCCAATTTCTTGTATCTCTACACCTCATCTTTAACAGTCTTACCTAAGTATGAGATAGCCTGAACCAGAAACGCTTCCTTGCAAGTCCTTCTACCAACGGCCAAAACCAGTAAACCGAAAGTCGCTCCTCCTCCTGATCCAAATTAGGAAAACAACATTCTTTTACACTGCTCTGACCAATTACCTTTCCCTTCTAACCTCCTCTGTTAACAACCGTTTTATCAATTCTCGCAATGTTCCATTTGCTCGTAACATCAAGTTTTAGTCAAGCGGAGCGATTGACTGTCGATTTTGACCTTATTTTGAGAGGTCTTCTTACAGCGAACTCGCGCGAAAGCGACATTCGTGAGAAACAAAAACTTCAGATCTATCTTAATCAGGAGGGATCGACGCCAAGGTGAGGTTGTGCCTAGCACCCCACGATACCACACCGCATTTTCTTAGTTCCCGTGAGTGCCATCGTGCCAATTGGCGATAGCCGAAACTCTGGGACACATTTAAGTGCGAGGATGAAGAGTCAAAACACCGTATGCCCCTCCGATTGGAGTGGATCCAAAATTTCGGATGCTCCATTTTTGTTCGGTGGAACGAACAACCCAGAATGCATCAACTTTTCTGGGTCAAGAAGCTCGCATGGGCAACGACCAGCACTGGTAGTTCGTAGAAGAAAACGAGAGACATGGGTCGCTTTCAATGCCGTCGAAGCGGTGGAGACGATGGTTCTGGCCGCCTCGGCGATCCCCTACACAACTCCACTTCCTTTCCGCGGAAGATTGAGCCTTACTTAGCACAGGTTATGCAAAGTATCAGCGTCGTGCAGCGGACTAACAGAAAAAAAAGCTTGTGTAATCGAATCACTCTGAGTAGTGTGTAACCGGTTCTCCAACGAAAATTCACTGAGTGGTTCGACTTACACAAGTGAGAGAGAATCATCGTAATTTCGAGCTTCGACAACCCTTGAGGATCAGAGACTCTGTCACTTGAGCTAAATGCCAATTAAGCAGGAGCACCGTGTAGCGTGACAGCCATAACGGACCGGATTCAGTGGAAGGTCAGGAAAACAACAGGAAGCAAGTCAGTGGCTACTAGACTTCTTGAAAATCTGAACGGACGACATTCAAGCCTTCGAACTACTACTCTGGGCTCTCTAGGATCCTCCGGGTTACTCGGGCACGCAACAGGAATAGATGAGTGTTGATGGCGCCAGCTAGAGCAATGCAGCGACGATAAAATAGTTGTTTGTTTAGCAGTTATAGTTACGTAACCTGTATCACCTGTCGCTCGATCCAAAGAATAAGGAAGATCAAACTCGACTAACGGATCTCCTTGTCTATACCATCTTCACGTCGAATTGTACAAATTCAAATCTAACTGGACACTGCTGAGCCTAAGGCTTTTGAAATCAAAGCGACTCAATAAGACAGAAAACTTTTTGTTCGATGAAAATTTACTATGACTTTCTTTGACAAATTTTAAAGTTTGTCTGCCCCAACAAGTGTAATAATTTGATAAGTTTTTTATTTTTATATAAGAAATAATAAACTAAAATTTGGCTTAAAGCACAGCAAAAGAAGCAAACATATAGCTCATTAAAAGATCAGATCGCGCCAAGCAGTCCAAAAGTTCGCCGCAACCTTTATTTGAGAGATAGTGTAAGTGCTACTTACATGAGCCACCAAAATGAAGATATGCGTGTTCTTTAAAGTTGTTTTTGTTGTATCGTTAACAGATGTCAAAATCCATGCAAAAAAAAATCTGACGTCCTGTAAGAAGGTCCAATCTCTTTGGTGCTTGGAAATGACCGCTTTCCTGTTCTTTGAAATAAGCTTTAAGCCATTATTTTTTCTCAAAAATAAGAATGCTGCTTGCGGAAAACGAAAATCTCCTGTCGTTGTCCATGTACGTCTTCGAGAAATTGCTGCTGACTAAATTCTGTTCATAGCTGTTCATAGCGAGTTACAGTGCCTCTTATCTATGTTTTTAGCAGAACTTGTTTGTTCCTTTTTCACATGTTTTACGGGTGAGTATCCTGCCTACGCTTAGAATAAAGAAGTAAATAAATAAGTAAAATGCTCCAAAACTTCAACAAATTTGTTGTCTTATTGGGTAAATGAATTAAAACTTTGAAAAAGTTATACTAAAACCTCCCTTGAACAAAAAACTATTCTAGCCTTTTTGCAGTCTCTAGTTCAATGTAGAAGAAGCTCATATTAAATCGAAGAGTTCGTTTTGATTGCAAAAGTCTAGCTTAAAAAAGTGTCCAACTTGACCTGAAGAGTATCCAATGTGATTTGAAAAGTATCTAGTTCGACGTGAAAATGAGATATAAAACTAAGTGCAGATCAAGCCGATTGTGTGAATATGCATAAACCTGCAAACTTGCTATTAACCATGTCGTTACGCTACAATACAGGTCATGGCAACACCAATTCTGAAAGAGCTGCAGCATGGTGTTCCCGTGAAATTCTACTCAAATCATATTGCGTAGAAATGTGGACCACCTAAATGTTTTCAGTCGTCCATACCATCCATCCCTCAATTTCTGCTTAGTCGGAAGATTTAACAGCAGGAGAATTCTTCGTCGCAAAGCACTCAATCTCAAGATGGTCAACTACCCACCGCGGTGACCGAATTGAATCCACCGATTCTTACTGGAACTCGAGCGCTGCTCAGTTGCGTGAAGAATAGCCCACTTTGGGCACCGATCAGGAGATAATCATCGATAATCTGAAATAGGCATGCAGATTCCCCAGACTGGCAAAGCATGGTCGACGGGACTTACACAGGTGGTGTGTATCGTGAGATTGTTGGGCTTCGAAAGCACGAGAATGCACGACTGCTCCGAGAACGAGCTAGGCCGCCTAGTCAGCATCATCCTTCTCGTGGAGGCGTTCTGCAACGCCTCGGCCCATCGTTTTGCTGTCTGCATGGACGGCGCGAGAATGTAGATGTTGCGGCTGAAACATGTTCTCCGTTAGCCTATGTTCTCCAAATGCTAATGTAGGACCTGTCAATACCTTTCTGTTTTGAGGTGAACAATATTGTGCGACACCTGGCCGCTATCCGTTTTAACAGGAACCTCGCTGCCCACACGAACTATTCTGAGTTCCTTTTCGAGGTCCACCTGAAAGCAGTCACTAGCAAACGGCGGTGAGTCGAGACCAAGCAGTGTGCTGATACGAACGGTAAGGAACGGCTTGCGGAGGTCGTTCTGCACCGAGTCGTTGTCGTAGAACGTCAGTCGCTTCTCGTCCATTTCGCCCCAGGCCGACTGCCATTCTCGCACAGAACAGTCATCTCTGCAAAGGCTACGTGAGTGGGTGTACAGTGCGCAAGCTAAACCGGTCATAAGACCGCATCGATTTCTTCTGGATTACCTGAACAGTCGCACCCATCCATTCATCCTTCCGCTCGGAGCTATGTGCGAATCCAGGTAGTAGTTGGCGCACAGATCGGGTAAACCACAGGTGTTCACCACACGCTTCGAACATTGCGAGTGGACGATGATGCCGCAGTGAGCGCAACGCTTCTTCTTGGCCAGCTAAACGACCTCGTATCCGGAAAGCAACTGGACAAATGCATATCTATCGACAGGTGTCCATATCCTCTGATTTCTATTTGCATTCCACATTTAAGACTTCAAGAATTCAGTCATCCATTTAGGATCTATGTGCAGGGTGCTTAAGCTTCCCACCTTTCCGGCTTTCACTAATGCTACGGGAAATGAAATACAATAATTGTGTACAGCCGTATTGATCCTAGTTCGATTCAGGTCTGCTGAAGACCCCTTCCATCGCCACTGGACATTAAGGGCCATCCAATAGCGCGGTTCATCGCCTCACATTTTCAGATTCTTTTTACAGGGCAAACAAACGCGCAGCTACAGCCGCAATAAGCGCAAGTATAGACTGCATGTGCACCCCAAACGATTCTTCAAGTTCGATCGTCATTCGGTGACAAATCACCGAAATCTCCGAAAGATATGGCTGGTTGTTATAAGCGCGGGACTGCATCAAGCCATGCGCTGCATACCGGGGATTGAAGCAAAAGTAAATGCCAGTGAAGATGGGAGATAGGCATATCCTGTGCGCAAGAAACCGAGAAGTTAAAGATGAAGCCACGTCAACTCGGGAGGCTTCCGCCAGCAGTCAACGAGCTGAAGACCAGTCTGCTGGATGGATGTCTCAGAAACACCGCCCCACCTATTCATGTGATTCCCGCATCAAACGGCCAATTCTGGTTAAAAATCTAAGTTATGTATTGATCGAATTATGTTTGTTTGTGAGGGCGCGTGTAGCGCAGTCGGAGGAGGCGCGACTGTCGCGTGCACCCGATACTAGGTTCCTGGTTCGGATTTCCCGCCCAGGCCGACCAAGCCTTCAATCCCTCCGGGGTCGGTGAATTGGCACCAGACGTGTCTGGTAAGGATAAAGCGCTGACTTGTTCGTCGGCTGGCCACCGCAATCATTGTATGGCCAAATACGCATTCATGTCGCCTCTACGACATCCCGTAGAAGTAGAATGCGCTGGCGCATCCCAGAAGGGATTGAATAACGCCGTCCTTTATCCTTTATCCTTTATGTTTGTTTGTACATCGGATTCGTATTCGCGTGGTGTTTACCTCTAACGGTAGACAGAGATTGACAGTCATGGAGATGGGAATGGGGAAGTCATTTATCGTTTATTGTGCTACTAGGACGAACGGATGGAAGGACTTTTGGAGAAACGGGCGATTTAGCTGCTTTAAATATATAAGCAGGAAAGCACGCTTTGCCTGTTTCGGGCTGTAAAAATCGACACACTAACACCAGAATAATTTGCGGTTCCATTTGATGCAAGATATTGTTGGCGGAGGGCGCGTGTAGCGCAGTCGGAGGAGGCGCCGACTGTCGCGTGTACCCGATACCAGGTTCCTGGTTCGGATTTCCCGCCCAGGCCAACCAAGCCCTTCATCCCTACGGGGTCGGTGAATTGGTACCAGACGTGTCTGGGAAGGATAAAGCGCTGACTTGTTCATCGGCTGGCCACCGCAAGTCATTGTAAGGCCAAATACGCATTCAAGTCGCCTCCACGACATCCCGTAGAAGTAGAATGCGCTGGCGCATCCCAGAAGGGATTGAATAACGCCGTCCTTTATCCTTGTCCTTATTCTTCGCGAAAGGCTCAAACCGAACAGTATTTATTCTACTTATTTCACACACTAGGGGCGCGCACAAGTGACTAAACTAACAAAGTCCAAGCGTTAGCAAAATGCAGCGATTTTCGGGAGCAGAACGTGACAGCGCACACTTGCCTATTGAGCATTTGTGGTAGTCGAAATACTTCACCAACACGAACGGCCAAAACAGAGTGCCGTTTAATTTTAGGATAAGGGGTGATAGAGGCCGTGACGCGTGACTTTTTCACTTGGCTCGCATGCACATAAAAACTCAACGAGTCTATCAAGACGGGGGAGCACATCATGAGGAAAAGTCGAAGAGCTCTCCTTTTGGTAGGTGTGGGACAACCACTTCAGTAATAGCACACAACTTGTATAGATTTTGCCTTCTTAGATTTCCCGTCATATAGAGCCCTTTCTGCATCAAGAGCCCATAATTGTACCGAGGAAAACGAGACAACTTACCGTTGGAACACCGATGAAGCACACGGCGCATTTGATACTGAACAGTCCAAAGTGCCGCAGCTCGGTCCACCTAAACAAAGCGCTTGTGTCTTCAAGGTTTCTCCAAGAATTTCCACTGGCTCACCTACCTATGAGGAATGTCGTGCCGCATGATCGCTTTCTGAGGCGTACCGGCGGCTAATGTCGACGCCTTCTTCTGGTGGCAAGTGTAGCGAATGTCAGCAACAGATTTCCACTGCAGGCCTGTCATCGGATGCCGAGTGATAGTGTCAGTGTAAGCAGCTGTCGGCTGAACTCGACTGCCCTTTGGAACCGGGGGAGGCATCATCTTTCGCGACATCAACTCTGCAATTTCTTCTACTTCTTCTTCTCTCCTCTTACACTTCTGCAGTGCGCGATAACCTTTCTTTTTCTCCTCCAGCTCTTTCAGCAGATTAGACTTCTCGTTCTCCAGCTCCTCTACCACAACCGGGTCAACCACCTCCTAAATTAGGGGAGAACCATGACTGGGAGCCACATTCTCAAGGAAACTTGAAACTCACAAGTGACGTCTCTGACGGAGTCCGCAGCAGCGTACTTCGTCTGCTAAGTTTCGGCATGTCCTTCGCTTTCACTTGTGACTGCAGGTACGCCTCGAGTTTTTCCTTCTCTCTCAGCATGTCCTCCAGATTGATCACCTCCTCCTCCAGCTTACTCTGAAAGTATGTTACATAGTGGCTTCCGTGGTCATTATATTGATAAAAGACTCGGGGGCCGCACAATTCGCTCCTCGCTGACGCCAAGCTGCTCCGCCATCTCCTCACACACTTCCTTCGACCGTTCAGCCTCGTGTTTGTATTGTTCGATCTTTCCAACAGCGTCCGTCAGACCGCTCCGGAGCTTTTTGTTTTCATTCGTGACCTCCAGCTCACGCGCAACGCTAGCGGAGACCTGGAACGGAGTAGGGAGCACTCTTTGCCTTCAACAAGTTTGTGAAAAGAAACAAACGAGGTGTGAAAGAGGAGGTAGAAAAAGGCAGGAGCGAGTAGATTGTAAAGTGGAAAGCTACAGCAAAGGTGAAGAGCGACTGGCTCGAGAACAGTGAGGGTGGTATAACAGCAATAAGAAGGAAGAGCGATTTAGAAGAAAAGAGTAAAGTCAATTGTTTGCCCAGCAGTGATGGAGATGGGGAAGGTGTGTGTCAGCCAACTAGCAGTCAACGTATGGCTTAGATGAATGACATCTTAGAACCGAAATCCTTTGTCAGTTCTGTGCCTTCCTCCGCTGACCAGCACCCAATCGTAACGACTGAAGGTGAAATGTCGGGCACAAAGTTCACCTCTACCTAACAAGAAAGAGAGGCCCAGAAAGGGCAGTTCAGTCACTAGAGAAAACACGTCGAGTGAATCCAAATACCCTGCATAACTACATGTTTGCTTGCGACGATACAGGAAAGAACTCATGACTGCCATCCACATACCTGCTCCTGCAACTTCTGATTGTCTTGCTTCAGCTCATCCAGTTGTCGTTTTACGCTGCGTGACGAGTTATCCATCTGAGCCAACTGGGTCTTCAACTCGTCTATCTGCAATGGATGCATTGCGCCAGGTGAATTGGAAAATACATATGAAACTTCTGTAGGAAAATGTGTCAGATCTCAAGAAGCAGCCACAGCTTACCTTCATGACGTACTCCTCATTGTCAGTGACGTCTTGGTGCTTGGTCTCGCTGATTTGACGAGCCAACTGGGCAAGTTCCGATCGGTAATCGTTGTGGGTCTCTCTTAGCTCATCCTGAACATTCTAGCCTATGCTGAAGCAGTGTACTTATCAACGGGACGTTTACACTTTCTAGGATAAGACACGCACGTTGAGGTAGCGGATCTTCATCTCCAATCGTTCCTTTTCCGATACCAAGTGTTTAAGTTCGACGTCAGCAGCACGCTGGCGCTCCAACTCACGTTCCGCTTCGCGCAGCTTAAAAAGAAAGGGAGATTAGCCTGAGGACAACACGTAGAAGCAGAGGGGTGGCGAGGCAAACCTACTCTATTCGTGACCTCTGCGCACTCGTCGAGAGCCTTCTGACGCATTGTTTCAGCTCTCTTCCTCAGTTCCTAAAAATAGCAGAAAATCTTCAAAACAGCCACCACCTCCGCACTAGTGTTTGCTGCATCTCTAGTGTTCATTCCTTTCTGACTGTTTCAAAGGGCAGCATGAAGCCACTGTTTCACCTGAAGTCTCTACTCGCGACTAAACAGCGAAGAGTAGCAACGTCCTATAGTACTCATGCGCTCGTAGCGGGACCAAACAATAGCCCAGTTCTGGTCCAACCAGCCCACGGTGATGTTGATTGCGCCTTCCCTGCTCCTCATAGTTTTCTCCTTCCCTTTTTGCGATTTTCGTTTTCTCCATTTTCCTTGACTTTCGCGAACCATGACAGGCGCAAAATAAACTATGGAGAAAGCGACCATCAAGGAAATTGGAAAAATTTCAGAAGGGTGGAGGAAGATGCTCACGCCCACTCCTATACGTGTAATACGGTCGAATTACACACGTGAAAAGCAGTAGTAGTAATAACAGAAGATAAGTTTCAGTACACACAACACTCTTGAAAAACTCTCTTGAATCACTTTGCGGCAAGCTTTGTCTTTCAACCTATCATGATCTTCTTCCTTTAGACAAACTAAATTTTGAAGCTCACTTTTTTGCGTGACGCTTGTGAAGCACAGCGGCTTTTAAATGGCTCGATGTAAGGACAGCTTAGCTTCGTGCATCTACAAATTGCTTCAACGAATAGTGCATGAACTGGACCGTATTTGGTTTCGGACGTCGGAATGTATGACGAGGCAGTATTATCACTTGCGAGAGGATGCTCTCAGTTTTCTTTGTCGCCCCGTTGATCACCGAGTTGCTCGAGCGAGCGTCAGCCGCGTCTCCATTCGTTCCTGTCGCGTCCGAGAGTGTTCCAATGAATATATCACTTGAGGGACATGAAGGGCGTCATATCGTTCGTTCAGGGCTTTCACGAAGAAGCCCGACTAACACGTTGGTGGAGCTTCTTCGTGAAAGCAGTATTCTTCTACTACGGTAAAATTACTAGCAGCTAAAGGCATTCTCGTTCTGATACACCGATAGGTGTTTAATGCACAAAAGTATGTCCTTTACTCCGAACTGATTTATTCCTGAAAAATAAGGTCCCAGCCTTCTGAAACCAGGATGGACTGCCCACATTCTTGCTGGTACTGCTTGCAGTGTGCACAACACTTATTCTCTGAAATGGTGTCTCCTCCCATTAGCATGACATTTTTCATTGCGTTAAGCATGGGTATTAGGCAGCCTATCTGTGGCTATTGCTTATGTCAGATCTGTGGCTATTGCTTATTACACGCACTAGCTGACGAGGAAGGTCAATGAGGTGACCATGGAGATACTCAAAGCGACTTATACAGGGTTGTAGAGTGTTGCCTGGGAAGCACCGTAATGGTTTCCAAATTTCCTGCGAACCTCTTAGTAAGTCAAAAAGTGGAAAAAAACTGTACCGCTTCACTGCGGCCTAATATCGCAAAACCGACACCTGGAATACCCTTGCCGTGCTCAGAAATGATCCTGCAAAAGATTTGGAGCCTCAATTATTGCGAGAACGTGAGAATTGGAAAATTCCTAATAGAAGCCAGAAATCACATTCAGAGGAGGCATCCACCAGGAAGGCAGCACCGATCGGATAGCCGAGTGAATAGCGCGGTGGGCTTGCGAGAGGGTGATCAAGGATCGATTCCGGGATTGTGCTTATGCATTGCTAGCGGCTTTCTATTTGCATTTTTATCAATGCAGAGTGTATTTCGGCCCCAGCAGGATACCGTGTTCGCTTTTCTAATTGATCAACAGGTCAACAAGTGGTTTTGTCTTTACCACATCACTTGGGCCTGGGTTTTACGCCTGGGGTTCGTATCAGATCAAAGAGGCGCCTGTGCTGACGGCCCGCCCCAGAATAACATCTGTTAGTTGCGTTACCCAGGCTGACCTCTCCTATCTCACTACTGGTCCGACAACATGCAAACCACTTTTCCTGCTAATATTTTCACTATCATTTGATACACCCAACCTATGATGAGCTATGCATGAGCTAGGATAGGAATAAGATAGGTTTTATAATTCTTTTCAGTTACTTCTTTTTCGGCTCCTAGACTTCTATAAATTACTTAGTATAGGGCATTGCGATGGGGGTTGCCATGGGATCGGTGTAGCCAGATGGTAATTACTAAACTAGTGCGGTTTGTAGTTTTAATGTAATTAGCGTTAATTTTACTGTTGTTTTCAACGGTTTTTTGTTTGTCCGAGGATTTTGTTGACATTGTAGCGCACCATTGAGTGCATTTTAAATAAATAAATAAGTAATTATTTATTTATTTAAAATGCACTCAATGGTGCGCTCCTTAACCTCTTGCAAGATGTGGACCAAGCTAGCCTTCGTCGATTAGAGATGCGCCTCTGGCCATTAAACCATGTCTGATTTGTTGGGGAAGCTGCTATCCATGTGTGATCACTTTGCAGTGCTTTCTAACAGTTTTGGAAGTGTGTCTAGTAGCGGTCTCATAGCAAACATGATCGACATCTATTACTTTGGTCCATCACAAAGACGTGCTGATCGCCCTTCCGATATCTATGGAGAACGCTTCTCTCGTGACTAATTCTATTAACTGTGAGCACAACTAGAATGGTTTATCTATCGCGCGTTATTGGTCGCATTGCTGCCATTTTCGTACTGACCGCTCTTCCTTACACCTGAGGAGGGTTCCGTTGCACATACGGTGGCAAGCGCTCTCACGGCTGCATGGACGAAAAAATTTTTGCCAAAGTTCGTCTAGGGTGTGGGTATTCGAGATACTGATCACGAATCTGGGATCCGTTTTTTGTTACAGTAGATTACATGATAAGATATAAGGCTGCCGTCCCGCGGGCGGGGCGAGAAGTATACCAGCCTCCTCATCGTCCGTGACGGCGATTGGCCAGGGGGATCCATCCGCGCACGTCCGCGGACACTCCCGTGGAAGTATACCACAGGCCTATAGCTGTTATTACGGTGATGACCACGAACTCAGTATTGGTTTTTGGCTTTTAAATTTTGGAGTGCTATTTTCAGCTCAAGATGCGACCTTGGAAACGAATAGCGGTTAGATCAAGAGAACGGTGGTGAGTATGCTGTTTTTTTACAGTATCCACGTCTACTCTAACCTAATCTAATCCGCCGTTACACCGAAACAGATGCCGGATTCGTGATAAGTACCCCAAATAACCGTCTAAACAATGTATATACGAAGGATTTTTTCAGTCTTTGAAGTGTGTAAAGCACGAGTGCCCATAACTATAAAGCCTCACCCTGGAGTAGTGAGGAGCGGTCAAATGAGGTCATTGCGAGAAACACTTTCAAAACTGTTACAGGATGTTTTGTTGCGATCAAAACTCTTGCGCCAGGCGGGACTCGAACCCGCATCTTCTGCTTTTCGGGCAGCCATGTTCGCCTTACACTACCAGCGCTGTTTGACTGCACGTAACATCCGCGATATCCTCCAGGTCTGTCAGCACTCACCCGTGATACGGGGATGGGCCGGCCGCTGATATCAGCATGGAACCGGTTAAGCTGAAGACCTTACTAGTAACAATGCTTTAACACATTTGCTTAAGCCTGGAGAGGCTGGTAGAGAGGTTATATGCTGTTACAGGATGTTTTGTTGCGATCAAAACTCTTGCGCCAGGCGGGACTCGAACCCGAATCTTCTGCTTTCCGGGCAGCGATGTTCGCCTTACACCACCAGCGCTGTTTGACCGCACTTTCAAAACTGTTAGAAAACACCACAAAGTGATCACACATGGATAACAGCTTCCCCAACAGAACAAACATGACTTAATGGCCAACGGCGTATCTCTCATCGACGAAAGCTAGCTTGGTCCACATCTTGCAAGAGGTTAAGGACGAATTAGAAAAGCGAACACGGTTCCCTTCTAGGCTGAAAGGCACTCTGCATTGATAAAAATGCAAAAAAAAAGGCCGCTGGCAATGCATTAGCCCAATGCCGGAGCCGATCCCTTGATCACTCTCCCGCAAGCCCACCGCGCTATCCACTCGGTCATCCAATCGGTGCTGCTTACCTGGTGGATGCCTCCTCCGGATGTGACTTCTCGCTTCTATTAGGAATTTGCCAATTATCACGTTCTAGCAATGATTGAGGCTGCAAACCTTTTGCAGGATCATTTCTGCACGGCAAGGGTATTCCAGGTGTCAGTTTTGCGTTATCAGGCCGCACTGAAGCGACAGTTTTTTTTGCAATGTTTGACCTCAACAGAGGTCCATGGAAAATTTGAAAACCACTATGTTGCTTCCCAGGCAACACTCTACAACCCTGTATAGGTCGCTTTAGGCGCCTTTTATACTCACGCCGCCGCGCGGCGCGGCGTGATGGTTGGCATAGCTATCGATTTTTCGCGCCGCCCGCCGGCGCCGCATCGCATTCATACTCCGCCGCCTCAAAACACCACACTTGACGGAATTTTGGGTTACGTTATTCGGCGAATCGCGCCGCTGGAGGGAAGGATGCGGCGCGGCGCGATCAACTCCGGCAGACTCGATGTGGAGTGGGAGATTCACCACCGAGATGAATCATTTTGCTGTGTACTCCTTGTTTTGGCTCCTCAACTAACAAAACAAAGAAGGTGTAGCAAAATTAAAGGCACTATTGCACTTTCAGGACTCCAGAGGTCGATGGGAGGTCGAAAGGGTTTTTTGACCAAACTTCTCCAATGGGGGGGGGGGGTATTTAGGGTGCTGGCCACGAATCTGACATCCGTTTTCGGTGACCATTACCATAGTCACCCGTACCTTTCGTAACATAGGAAGGGGATGGAGATCTGTAGACATTCACGAAGTTTTACCTACTACGCTAAAGATATGTTCAGTGAACAATGACCACGGAATTGCAATACGAGAGAGAATTCTGAGCGATTCTCGACAATGAGTACCTTCCAGCAATTTTACTTTTGAACCTTCCCCTTTGGAAAATAAAGAGTCGTTTAGTGCCATTTGCATTGCAGGGGACTCGAATCAATACCACACTCACCAATTTCAACCGTAGGTTGAGCAGACGACTTCGACCTCAGCTTTAAGAGAGGATTCGTCGTTCCCCACAGGATTTCCACCACTAACATAAGCCAGATGCATTCCGCTGATCGGCCAGACGTATTCTTTCTGTTTTGGTTCTTCAATGACTCATGGACCGTCTCTTCCGTCGTCCTTTATGGCGCACGGAACGTAGTACGTAGAAGTTGGTCGCCGCGCGTCGCTGACGCTCCCCTTTCTAACTACAATCGCGCAGCGGCGCGTCAAATTCGGGCGCGGCGCGGCGCGACTGGCCGCGCCGCGTCCCGAATTGACGCGCCGCTGCGCGGCGGGAGTATAAAAGGTGCCTTAAGAAGCTCCACGGTCACCTCTTTGACCTTCTTCGAGAGTAAAGTGACAATTAAACTGAAACTCCAGACACGATAATGTAGAACCGAAAAAATACGAACGATAGCTCACATACTAGGAAAATAAAGACGAGTTGAGTTTGATGACCCACAAAGTGGGTCAGCTATAATGTGATGGAGGGAGTTGGCAGTTTTGTTCAGTCTGTAGTATTCAGAACCCGCCCTATGAGTAAAGAATTTACAGTCATAAGCTGATCGATTAAGGAGAGCAGGCCGTGACAAAGCTAAAAGCCTCGGCTCCTTTAATGAGGCCCACGGTACCTCGCGGTATGACCTAGTTACTCTTTGATTTTATTTTCGTACGTAATTTCCCGCTATGGTCGCTTATTCGCTCAGTGCACGCATAATGTAGTGGTTGTTACGAAGGGGTGTCCCGGCTGCCCCGTCGGATCCGTCGGACGAAATGTACTCTGGGAATTCAGTCTCGTTCTTCATGGTTAGCTCGTTTACCGATCGAGACAAGTGGGAGAGAGATGAAGAGTTCGCGAAGTATTTAAAGGGAAGGGTTGGCAGCCTGATGAGGTACGAATTCTGCGTCGAGTTCGAAGAAACGGTCAAGAGAATTGTCGCAACAATAAAGACTTGCCCTGAATTGCTCGCATTGCGTATCCACTATCTCCATGGTACTTGTCAGTTCGATCAACTTGGCTTCAGCCTTCTTCAGCTCTTCGCGAAGCTCGCGGTTGATGCGTTGTTCTACGGTCGTTTCTCCTATCTGCTGTCGTGCAGAATCTAGCTGCAACTTGCTGCTTTAATCTAGAAAAACCAACGAAGTCAAAGGACTTACCGCGTCCTCCAGTTCCTTCACACGCTGCTGCAATACCTCAAGCTCTTGTTTGAGACTAGCGTTTTCGCTTTCAAGCTCTTGCTCTCGTTTTCGAGAGGAATCTAGTTCGGAACGTAGGTCAGACATTTTTTCTTGGTCCGCTTGGTTGGCCTCGAGCTGCAAAATTTATGAGATCTAAAATGTCGAAATTCTAGGAAAAATGTGCTAACCTTTTCCAGTTTCTCCTTCTGTTTATTGAAGTCTCGACGCAGCTCGATAAGTTCACAACGAAGAGCCGCCTTCTGTTGTTTAATCTGAGATAATATATGGCAGAAAAAAATGTCGGACCGAAAAACGGTGAAAGGGCGACAATGCAGATTGAGAAAGCCTTATCAAAACTAAAGGCTTCCGCCCACTTTTGCGGCGAGCGGCAGGCGGCGGACGGCGAAAACGACGAGTCATGCCGCTCAGCGGCGGTCGCTCCTGCACTATGGTTAAGGATAGGACTACGGCGTTGCCGCAGAAATGTGCGGGGCCTTAAACTGAGGGGACACAAGGCGAGTTGAGCATGAACTTAGATGTCAGTGGCAGAATGTGCCCTGACCTAAATTCAAATCCTCAAGTCCAATCATTTTCAAGCTTTTTTTGAATTTGAATTTTTTTGAATTTTTGAATCCGTACAGATCATTGCTCAAAACTCGCTGGCTAACAACCCTAACGATGGCTAACAACCCTAACAAATCTTACCACATATAATTCGCTTAATCCGTTGGTCACGTTCTCAGTCACGGGGAAGGGGGACTAAAGCCAATGGATGCTTTCGACAGGGCGGCGTATGCCAGCCGGGTTTTCTTTGAGCTTAGCCATAGGAGATTGCTGGCGAACTATATCCTTGGCGGTGGATCGTCCATGTTTACGATATTTTGGACGGGCAACACGTCAGGTATGTGTAAGGACCAAGTACCGAGCGCCGGGCTTCAGAAGACGTGCCGTGGACGTCGCCCAGAGTGCGTAGGGATGCAGAAGGCCAGCCGAAGACATCTTTCGACGTGCGTCGTGAATCAGAGAAAGCGGGACCAGTAAAGTGGGATCAGAGAAGAGAAGACCCGTAGAGGGGGTACCAGGTAAAGGCGAACCCGTAAAGTGGACCACTAGGTGGGGAGGACCAGTATTTCCTCCCAATATCCTTCATGTGTCGGGTTTGTGAAGGCGTGCTACAGATGTCGTGCCACGTGTGTTCGGGGTGCAGAAGCGATATGCACGTCGCGGCAACGCGGTAACACTTGCGACGGGACTCGGCAAATGTGTCACATGCGTTATGCAACATGCCTTCTGGATTCTGAACACGTGGCAGAGACGTCGTATAACGTGCGTCCAGATCAGGAGACGTGCCACAGATCAGACTTTACGCGGCAGATGTTGGATTTTCAGAAAGGCTTTTAAAGACTTCGTGCAACTCCCTTTCTCTGTTGGCACATGGGTTTGGAGGTATTGGGGGGGGGGGGGGGGGGTAGGCAAAGTGCTTACAGGAATTATAGGGCTATCACTGCCGTTGAACATTAAATGGTATTGATGGTTGACCAATACTGACTGATAGATTTTTTTTTGTTGTTTCTGCAGATTAAGCACTTCGGATTGGGACTCTCACGATATCTTCCGTGCCACGTTGAATGGGTGCTTTGGAGAGTAAACCGCATACATGGGATGGAGGGTGGACAGGCTTCATAGGAGCACTTTTGAATACTCTGCCCTACCAAATCTGGCATACTATTCTATATAGTAAAACCAGTTTTTTGTAACTGTAAACAGAGTAAGAAGGCCTAAGGAGGAAAAGACGACGCTGGAGCTGGAGCCAGCTTAGCAAGCTGGAAATGGGTTACAGTCAGCGGTCAGCGTCATGGAGGTGTCGAAAAGGTATTGCGAGAAGCTGTTACCTAAGGCTAGCAATGTTATCGAGGAAATGGAGTGTGATTTCTGCCATTTTTGCCACAACAGGGAATCAGCCTGCATCTGAAATAGGAACACAATTCCTCCACTTCGCATACCAGGAGTAAGCAGGGGCTAGCAGCAGCAGCTCTGTGTATGCAATGTGCTTAGTAACTCAGTTTTGACTTAGCAGTTCTTATTCGCTTTCAAGAGGCAACTCTGTCAATGACTGCCAGAGTCGTAACAAATGAATTTGAATTGGAATCAGTGGAAACCTACTCTGATGTAAGTAGCGAAAGGGGTTTCACTGCCCTCTTCTTTCATAAGATCTGAAGGACTTGACCAAGGGCTTCAGGATAAAATAGTTGACCACTGATAAGCACACGTTATGTCTGTGGAAGGAAAATTACTAGTAAGTTTGTTGCTACCAGTTATCGAACCCCTGTTGCACTTGTATCTCTACTTTAGCGAGGCTTCTTCTGCATATGTCACCCTGTGACCATTAAACAAAGAGGTAATGTGACCAAAGCGCCTACCTTGTTAGCCTCCTCTAAGAGGTACTTATGGGTTAGCGTCGAGCTGCCTTCTATCTCGACAAGCTTCTTCTGGAGCTCTGCTAATTCGGACTTGGCCGTTTCGGCGTTGCCCTGCGCTTCGAACAGTTGCTAGAACAAGAAAGTAGTGCTCACGAGTTGACTCAAACTGTAACGAAAACAAAAAGGAGTCGCCACCCTAGTGCTAACTAATTCAAATGCCCCGCGTTCTCTTATCATACGAAACGGTTTACTTCGAGCAGGGCATCGTTGATAGCGGTGCCCGCTTAAGTGACCAGCTGTGCGGAGAAGAGCCGAAAATAGAAAAGGTTGTGACTTGGAAATAATCTGATTAATCCGAACTCCAATGCTGTCGGAACAGCCATAACACAAAAAGCAGTGGAGACTTGACGATGAAATATCCAAAGTAATCCGATCCGGCAAAAGCTAATTCACAACTCTTCTGTGAAGGCGCAAACCCTGATAATAAACTAACACACACCATATGCATGTCAAATTGAATGCAAAAATAAAAGATATACAAAATTTCTGGTCAAAACAGAAAACATCAACCGCCAGAATTCAAAAAGCGTGAAAATTTCAGCAAAAGGAATGTCTTGAGAGGACCCCAAATTCCGCGAACGCAACCTTTTGTGGTGCATTATATGCAAAAGTTGCGGTTCGCAGGGTTCTAGTTTACCATATGCATCATTAGCATTTACTGTGCAAAGTGCAAACGCTGTTTACAAGGAACTGCGGGATGGAAAAATGCGTGTTTCGGTTATACTTCTCTCTACACCGCTGATCAGTCTTACCCCCGCACAGAGAGCAATTTTGCTATCACGCTGATGGTAAACTCGGTGTGTTGGACGAATGCACGGTGCGCTCTTATGCTCACTACACGCCAAAAAATTGCAGCCGTTTTTTACACTTCGAAACAAGCTCAAAGCTCCATCATTCTGGCTAAAGTAGAAGATATATAAAACGTCAGTCAACTATTCGACACTCTGCAGTTTTTGGGACAGGTGGCTTAAAAATTTTCAAAAAAACCATAGTAAATTTCCTTAAAACAATAAACAATAACAACAAACAACAATAAATTGTTGCGACCTTCTTAAAGAGTATTTAGTTTTGTCTCGAATATGTCTGTTTCTATTCGAAAGACGCTGAGCTTCACTCTAGAAGTGTCCAATTTGCTTTATAGCGTCCACTTTGGCGTAAAAATGGTATGAACGTAAATAAACGTAAAAAGGTGAAGTGATGATATAAAAATTAAAATAGATATAGATAGAAAAGAGAAAAATATATAAAATATGATAAAAAATTGCCTAGTAGTCTGACAGGTCAACGAAAAAACAGCAAGCAAACCTAATCTGCCCACTACGACACGACGCCGTCAAAGGTCCAAACAAGATAAAATAGGAGAAAACGCTGCACAGCGCCTTTCCTTCTGCGCTGCTGTGGCACGTGAGTGCCAGTGATCTTCCGCATTCCACTTATTCCCGTTATTACGCAACGCACAAGCACTGCAGTGACCATGCTCTACTGCGATGGCACCCCTCCTCTTCTGCCGTTACATTCGCGGTATTCCACGTCGGCGATGGAATCCGCACTGCACACATAGGTGCTATACGAGAGTCTCAAGATCACGCTCCGATTCGCATAACGGCTAGAGACTAGGTGCGAGTGGTTCAGCGGAAGGATATGGACATCAATCAGGGCAAACGTGGAGTTTGAAAGGCTCAACACGCCCAGAAATCTATACACAGCCAAGGCTAGAGGGTGAAAAAAAACACGCAAAACTAATGAAAACTCACCTTGGTTAGTAGCTCCTCTCTTTCCTCATATTCCATCACCTTGCCCTCGAGGAACTTGTTAGTAGCGCTGAGCTCACCGATTTTGTGCTGTATGTCCGCTACCTGCTAAAATACGACGACAGTCACGGAAGAGACAGATCAATATACACATAGCGAAGGGTCGGACATGAGAGGTGAGGTAGGAAGGGGAGGAATCGGATGACCTATGCATAAGGCGTAGCGGCGTCCCACCCCAAGGCGGCCCTTACCAATGTTCACACCTCGGCAGACTATTGATTGCAGACTGACCTGCAACCAGACCACTCCCTGGGTAACCCGGGTCATTGACGCTTAAACGCGTCGTTTTACCCCCACCCCTTGCCATCCCACAACTGCGGTTACCCTGCGACTCTGCGGATGCGCAGAGAATGACTGGGAGCTGCAAGATTCAAAGCAGCAGCTACGGAGCGGACGTCTTGAAGACTCGCTGCCAGGCCAAACACCCTTCATCCGTTTCGCCACAACCACATTTCACTCGTATTCAGTGCTCGTCACTTTCAGGAGCACGTGTGGCGTTGACGTGACGACGACGTGCTGACTCACAGCTGATTCGGGCGCCTTGCGCCCGTTTTCCCAACACGTCTAGGTTTAGATTTATCCCATGGAAGCCATCCACGTTCACCAAAAATGCGAGAACGTCTCGCGCAGTCGACCACTATCAGGCGACACCGAACTTATCGCTTCGAATGTGGTCGAGACGCGCATCTCCTTCTGTTCGGTGCACATTTTCCTTTTAATTAAAGCTTGAAATTTAAAGCTTAAAGCTTCTTGCTCATACACCAGCACTAGGCACCGTACATCGCTGAGGACTGAACAACACTTCATCTATAGCTTTCACGGTGCTTATAGGGAAGTATGCCGTGCGAGGAAAACTGATGTTTTGGATAGGCTCTCTTTTTCTCTCCTTCCCATGCTCAGTCTCCCCTCTGCTGTAGAAGGACCGCATTACGGAGCTATTTGCATGCAGACGGGCGCGTTTCCCTATTGGAACCGCTTTGACTTTAGATCTCGTGCCTTCTTGTCGCGCATCAGACAACGAGCACATTCCGGACCAGCATACGCTCGCATCGCAGCTAGTCAACACAGAGATTGCCGTTGGACGCCCATGCTAATCCAGACACTTGAAAACCGTAGAGCGTGAAAGCCTATTACCCTAAGCCTGACGGAGCCGAACCCATTTAAGTTGATCCTCCTGGCGCTAGGCTTGAATCCGAACATAAGCGAGCTGTCGCACCAAGTCTGCAAATGTAGCTCGTGTTCAATTTTATTTTCTCAGGGAAGCGTTGCGCTATCACCATAAAACATGGGATTAGTTTCTGAAGATCCCGCCATATCCTCATAGAAAGAATGAGATAGAGAGCATCATCTGGGACAGCAAGTTTGACTCACACGGCCACAGAATGGCCCACAGCACGAAATGACTTCGGAGGTTCTAACCGGATTCCTACTTCGGGAAACAGATGAATATCCCTCTGGGTTAGCAGTGCTTTAGCGTTACCCAGCACAAGGATCGATGTGTCACGCGAGATCTAGTCCCCTAACTGCGCACCCGCGCCTATATAAGCAGATTTGGATCTGTCTGTTTATTTGTGCACTTTATCGTGCACCGTACAAAAAAACCTTCCTTTTCTTAACAACGGCGGCTACATTGAAAGTGAACTATTTTAAAAGAGTACACGCCGAACTAGCAATCGAGAGGGCCTTTCTTTGTAATTTCATAGCCGGGACAGCTGTCGGTGTCTGTCTGGTTTTTTTTTTTTTGCGTTGCCCCTCCTGGTGGGAGGTATAAGCAGTTTTTAACTCAAATAACTTCCGAACCGATTCACAGCGGCACAGCCAGATGAACCTTTATGTTTTTGAGCCATTTGTCGTTCTTGCAAAAAGGGTTGTTGGTTAAGAATAGGTTATCTGCCAAGTTATGTGATATCGATCAGCTCAGGGCAAAGCTTCCGCCTTTTTTAAGCGAGGTTTCACTGTAATACACACACCCCCCAATGTAGCAGGAAACCGTGACCGATATACAAGAAGCCGCTCGCCCTATCAGCATTCGATGCCTTATAGTTAGGTTTTGAGTTACAAAAAGCAATACCTGTTTAATCACAATGATAATACAAGCCACTTAGCTTATGAGATCCACGTAAATGAACTAGAGGCGAGATAAGTGAGAGGCATGCTTGATAAGCCTGCTTAACCTGTAAACTTTCGGACGAAAATATACTTGGGGAAGCTGAATAACTCTTTCCGACAATTCCGGTTCCATTTCTCTGGTTTTCATATAAATTTTCTTGAAACTGTCAACCAAATTCAATTCATTCAGCGGCAGTTAGGAAGTTTCTAAGCACAATTTAAAGAGCAAAGAAGCGCAGAACCACCGCTTGATACGAAGGTCACTGTTTCCACTTGTATCTGCGCAATACGACGCTTGAATGACAGTATAGGTTTTCTACACATCGAGTCCGAATAGTATAGGAATGAACTCTCTTTGAATTCCTCACTGTCAAGGAGGAAGTGTCTTCCAGATTCACTCAAAATATGGCAGTGGAACCATAAGTCAAATCAATGAAGACACTATTGGTAGGGAAAATCAGTGAACGAGTGCTATGTTTGTAGCACGTCAAAAGGGTCACAGCCTGGTTCCTATTCATGGGTTACAAAAACGTAGCCTGACTGCTCTAATCATACCGCAAGTATCTTTAACTAATATAACTATCGCTTATAAAATAATGGTGGGATATGAAGCCTTAGTTCCTTACAAGCAGAATAACTGCTTAATTGTGCAACAGAATAAGAAGTAAAGTGACTGTCTTCTCGGGTAAAGAAAATTCAGCATAAAAATGTAATGAACAACAGCGAGAGAAACGAGAAAAACGGCCGGTAACATGAATGGCTACAACGAGCTTCTCCACAACCTCTCCCTCTCCTTATGAGATCTCTCGATTAGAAGATTGACAGAAGAATGAAAAACCAAAGGGACTGAACCTTCCTACCTCGACGGATAAATGGGTCTTCTGTATAGTTGTGATTTGAGAGGAAAGCGATTGGAAGGCAGTCAGCAGGTTGTGTGACGTCGAGATGTTCTGGCTGACGAAGTTGGATTCCAAGCTACGGCGTAGCTAAAACAGAAATGCTGTTTAGCCCTAACGCGGAACCCTACAGAACGAAAATGTCAACAGTCAAGAAGAGTAAAATTTCATTCGAAAAATAGCCACAGCGAACCTCTATCTCTTTTTTGGTCATGTTTTCCTTTGTGTCCTTAACATCCTCCAAACTCCGTCGCAGCTCTTCTTTGCACTCTGTCAGCGCAGTTTTCAGTGTCGATATCTCCACCGAGAGGGTCCTATTTCGAGATCTGGCCTCTTCCACATCTTCTTGGCACTGGAAGTTTTTCTTTAAATCACTAAAACGAAGTATTTCTGGCAGTTATGCTCTTGCTCACCTTGCCGAGTTTAACTTCCAACGTTGAGCGCTCATATTTAGCCGAACTAACTTCAGCCCTCAGCTGAGTGATGGTCTGGTCTTTGTCTACTAACTAAAATGTCCAGTTTAAGAAAAGAACGTGAAAAGCTTGACCGTAGCAGCGGTCAAAGAAGGATTACAGGATAGAAGATACGAGCAAAATCTCTTAACAGCGGATTAATTAACAGTAATAATCACTTGGATTCTGAACATTCTCGGAGGATCGTAAAGTAAAAAAAATACTTAGAAGTGGATAAAGTCTGAGTCTAATAGTGTAACAATACTGCGAAGGATACTCGCACATAGGGACATAGAAACCTGTTCTCGGCACGTTCATTAAAATAGGCGGTGCTTTTTTCATAAACTTTTTCTGTGATATGTAGAAATTAAAATCGAAGTGTAGCGTTGGACAACTGGTGAACTCAGAAGGCCGACAGTATCCGTAAGGGATGAGTACGAGATACGTTAAATACAGACTTCTACAGATCCTGCTCATCGTCTATGCATTTGGACCCAAAGACAAAGCGGTTCGAAAGGAGAAGAAACCAGCTATATGATATTATTCTTTTGAGGAAGAACCTGAGGGACAATTTTAGTGACACAGATATTGACTTAATCCATGAGCAGCTTTAAAAAGTACAATGCTAAAAAGATAGAAAGGAATTTGGAAGCACCAAATGGAACGATATTTCAGCCTAAATTCAATTGCTGAAGGGACTGAATACCTTTTCTTGCAGCCTGTTCGCTTCACTATTAGCAGATTTGAGCCTGTGCTCTAAGTCTTCTATCGCTATCTCTCTTCTTCGCAAGTTATCCTCCTGGAATGAAAATGTTAGTAATAATCTCGCCGTCAACGCGCTGTCTAACCTGTCTAACAGGAGATCTTTCAAAGGCTGCTAAATGGTAAGAAGACTGATTCCTTCAACGTACAACTGTTATGCGCTTATTCACTTCGGCGGACAAATCCAATCGAGCAGTCCTAAGTTTCTCCGTCAGATCTTTGACCTCGTTTTCGTACAGTGCGATATCTTTTCTAGATCACGGAAGATAAGGAAATCAGCAGAGAAAGGAGGAACGCGACCCAGCAACTCACTGAAACATCCTGGACTCATGCTCGTTGATACGGTTACTCGTCTCTATGAGTATGCTCTCGTTCATCTTGGAGCTCATAGTTTCCTCCATTTTCTAAACACGAAGGCATTAAAGGCTTATAAATGGCTCCAGTATGAAAAACGTGACTGGATTACCCACGATCACATTATGAAAGCAGGACAAGGGCCAAGCATGAGTAGGTCTCCATGTACCACTTTTTGTGCGCGTTTTCCTCAGGAAACCGTGGAGGGTTAACGGGATGTGCTCCTACTCGTGCAGTAAAGGCGGAAACTGCTACGGAGGAGAAAAACGCATCAAAGAAGTTGGTGGAAATGTGAATGGAGTCAACACCTCCCTTCTAGGAGTCAAATCCTCTCAAGGATTTGACTAAAAACGGTGCATTGGAATTGGTAGAAAGAAAGATTAAGGCATACAAGGAAATGCCACTTCGAGTCGCAGGCAAGTCCTAGTCCCATAAAGTTAGCATGTCTTCCTTCATGAGTAATCCGTGTATCTGCTACAGAATCTCGGGAATATGATTATATTCACCATCTACGGGCGCCTTCCTTTCAGCCCTTTGTAGCAACAAATGGGGGAACCAAAGGATAGCCATGCAGTTTGGAATGACTTCCTATACATGTTCATAGATCCAACATTAGCTGCGGGAATAGCCAGCTGTCTCGATCGCAGCTAAGAATAGCTACACAAATCGCGGATGGTGGCTTCATGCGGGCAATTGGGTCCTCGTGGTGTAGCTGGTAACAGTCGGGAAAGCGAACAGTGAGAGCTCGAGCTAGAACTCGACCATTGCTTATTCATTTTTCGATTACCTAATCCTACTGTAACAGTGACAAGCGCTTGAATGGAATACTAAAAGAGGAAAGAAGACTGTAGATTGACTCACCTTTATCGTGCTGCGCAGTTCTCTAATTGTGCTGTCTTGTTCCAAGATGTGAATTCTTAACTCTTGCTCGTTCATGCCGAGTTCTACGATCTGGAAGGCCTTGGATTGCACTGGTAATCATGATTTACATTGCGATAGAAAGAGACGCTGGTACTATTGTACTTTTGGTACCCCACTTAATCTTGTTTAAAATAGGTCTACTAGGGGAAGTCTGCAATGGGAAGAACGATAATCGTAGTCATTTTTTGCGGAAATGCTTTATAAGCCCGTTATATTAAGTTGGAGTCGCCCAAGGCCTTGCGAAATAGCGCGCGCTGGTAAGAGACGCAGAGACTCCGCCTCCTATCCACACGCACTACTTCGCCGCCCCTAGCCTGCAGCAGAGGTTAGCCAGGGCATAAGCCTTGAAATCTCGAAAAGGCTTGAAAGCTCTGTTGTGTGCTCTCTTTCGCTCACGCGGAGGAGAGCACATAATTGGACAGGGGAAGGGACTCCGGAGTGTGGGCCCCCTAGGAAACCCGTGTTAAAATCGCATTCATCCTAGAGGTCCCCTCTCTTGCCCTATTCGGGGCTGCGAGTATCTAGTCGCTACGCCTGCACGCCACGGCATGCTACGGTAACCCACCGGAGACGGCCGAGAATGCCTGCTGGTAGGGGCGGAGTCTCTGCGTCTCTTACCAACGCGCGCTATTTCGCAAGGCCTTGAGCGATTCCAACTTAATATAGCGGGCTTATAAGACATTTCCGCAAGAAACGACTACGATATTCGTTCTTCCCATGGCAGATTACCCCTAGTAGACCTATTTTGAACAAGGTTAAGTGGGGTACCAAAAGTACAATAGTACCGAGACGCTGTAACGCCACGAGGGTGATTCCACCTAATAACACAAATATGCACGTCAAAGCTGGAAGCTCCGAAGGTAGAAAGTTATCGTAGTCAGGAGAGAACAGTCGCAAAGAAAAGGGTGGTTCTAATAGCTAGTAACACACAACTCGCTCGACTGACAGTGTTCCATGAGAAGAAAGAGCGATCGAAACGGAAAAAATAAATTAAACGAAAACACGTACCGCATATGGTGAAGTGAAGCTAGAATCGACTTGCAGAGGCACTTTAGTGGCCGGAGAGAGAGCTTTTCGTCGTCCCTTTGCCGTCGGTGTCCTCAGAGGGGTGTAGAATTTCTCCATAGAGTGCGAGGGAAAGCAGAAAGCGCTTCCCTTGACGAACTCACTGAAAAACTCTGAGCAAATCAAGAGAGCAAGAGTCTGGCGAAGACGAACGCAGTCGATATTCTCCAGGCGTCCGAGCAGATGTCAGGTGCCTTTGGAAGAAGCTACAGAGCAGCTACAGAGCTACAGTTTTGAAGAAGCGAGTCGGATCGAACAGGAAACGGGCGCTGCTGCGATTTATCTGCGACACTTTATCTCTAGCAGAACGAAGCAAAGAAGAAGGAGCAATACAAGCAGCAAGCGAGAGGCGATT
This sequence comes from Heligmosomoides polygyrus bakeri, assembly GCA_947359475.1. Classification (NCBI taxonomy): domain Eukaryota; kingdom Metazoa; phylum Nematoda; class Chromadorea; order Rhabditida; family Heligmosomidae; genus Heligmosomoides; species Heligmosomoides polygyrus. The sequence continues at coordinate 37,577,732 of OX375867.1, forward strand.
CAGGAGAGCATCACAGACAGATCACACTCGTGGTACTTTCTGCTACGGAGACAGGCATAGGGTGCAGTGGATAAACTGCAATTGCGTTCGAAAAAAATCTGTTGTTTCAATTTGTTTATGAGGCACAATTGTACTTTCGGGATTCCAGAGGTCGAAAGAAAATCTTCTGCCCAAACTTCGCCTAAGAGGGGGGGAGGTATTTGGGGTGCTGATCACGAAATTGACATCCGTCTTTGAAATTTCGGCCAATTACGGTAGGTTACGGTAGGTACCGTTGACTAAGATATGGCAACCGATTTCGACCAGTAAGGAAGGTTTGGGAATATCTGAACCAGTATTTTAACTATGCACAGCAGGCGGCATCTAATCAGCTTCTAAGGGGTTCGCGTACGTCCTGCGCACCAACCTCAGGAATGATCCGCCAATTTTCCGTTCGTATATTCCGAATAGCCACTGGTGTCGGCGCACACAGCGCCCTCTATTGTACTTCCTCTTGGTCACGCAAGTTTCATCCAGTTCAACCGTGACCCCAAACCCTCCCGGGGTATTTCTTCGGAAATACTCGCAGCAAACATCGCGGAAGTATTGTTCTACCGTAACATACCGTAATCGGCCGAAACCTCAAAAACCGATGTCAGATTCATGATCAGCACCCCAAATACCCCCCCCCCCTAGGCGAACTTTGGGCGAAATCGGTGATTATGACCTCGACAGCCTTAGTCACCGATACCTACAGTAACCTACCGTAATCGGCCGAAATTTCAAAAACGGATGTCAGATTCGTGATCAGCACCCCAAATAATTCCCTAGGCGACGTTTGGGCGAAATTTTTTTCCACCTCTCGACCTGTTCAGTCCCGGAAATACAATAGTGCCGTTTATGAAAATGTTGTAACGGGTTCAAACACTGTTCGAATGTTGAAGGATTCGAGTTCGGGTGCCGCCTAACCCAAGTCCTGGTTGTAACTTGCCACTGTGACTTGGCAAGCATATAAAAACTGTTTCTAAGGAATGTCGACAGTCTGGGGCCTCACCTATCAAACAGACGCTAGAAGTGGGAATGTTCATACTTCGCGACGGGAGCGACAGCAGCGACCACGTCATTAGTGCAGTGCATACGGATCGATTGATGCCCAGAGATCGACCGGTAAAAATCGATACGTATGATTTGCGTAGACGACCAATTGCTGCTGTCACACCCGTAGCGAAGTATGAACAGGCCCACAGATGACACTCTCCTGGGTGAGGATCGCTCTTAAAGCAGCATACTACCATCGGAACTTGAACCTCACACTCCTTGTTCGATCCCTACCTTCGACACACGAGCTGGTCTACATGGAATGGCTCATGAGTTTTCGAACTCCGTGAAGGGCGAAGGGAATACTGCTTTCGAGGAAGCGTCTTCTGTCATATCCAACTAGTAGGTAGTTGGTTGTCTGTAGGTGACAGCCGTGGCGCAAGCCAGCTGGTTGTTTCAGGATATCCCAAAGGGCAAGCCGTACATGGGCCGGTGGTTTTGGCTCAATTTCTCAGATTACGTGGCCCTCTCGCCATTGTTCCGGCTGTGTTCTACAATATTCATTTACTTATTACGTCGCGAAGACGTGCTCACACGGAAAAGCAAATAAGTAGAACAGAAAATCGCATGAGCGAAAGAAAAACAAAAAGAAAAAAAGCACTGGAACTGGATAAAATACTAGGCTACTATAACCAACCATACATAATCCAGGATCCAGTCAGACCAAATGGAACACAAACAATAGATTACGACAGAACAGCAGACCAAAGAGAGGTTTTGGAGCAACATCTACTTCATACCAGCCCTGTCTTCGAATTGCCCAACGTAGTACTTATAAGTATCCTCACAAAATAAGAATAAATATCCAAGACTAATAACATATTTCTTCGCTAAAAAACTGTAAGATGGCGACCATTAGGAAGGTCACCGGGGATATATTCTCTAAACCGTTTGAAGTTACCAGCCACCGGAATGCTAAAACCGTACAGCGTCAATCCATGGATAAAATGAGCTCGGAACACCCTGAGCACGCATACCCGGGATCGCATCGCATTCATAATATGAGCCAAGAGGAGGACGAGCGTCTCGACGTTCTGTTTTGGTCGCAGCGGGAAGCGGCAACCCCAAGGTGCCGCTTGCGTCGTCTCCACTCATGCCACGGCATACACTTCCTGGGTTGGTCCGACAGGCCTTTTAACTCGTGGGTCTGCAAGTGAAGTTGATGGGCACGTCTGGGGCAGAGGGGAGGGCAGGCGCTCCGCTCCCACTGCGCCTCCTGTCGACAAGAAATACTTGCATTTCAAGCACGATAAGTCCTAGCGCTGCTACTCATTTGACCCTAGGAGTTGCCAACAAAAAACGGAAATCCTTGACAGTATGTACTGCAAGAACGGTTGAGAAAAAAAGACAATGGAGTAATTCGAGGATTCTACAGGAAAAAGGACTCAAAATACATGCGAAGTGGACGCAATCGCAAGAGGATGAGACCGCGCACTATGTCTTATTAGTATGAAAGGGGAAGAAACAAGGGACAGTGCTTCTGGACAGCTGATGGGCTAGTAGAAGATCCGAGGTATCACTTGTGCTGCTTCATACGAGTTGAAGGACATCGATATCCCACTTGTTGATCACCACAGCACAACTGAATCTACCTTGATGAGCTCCGCGTCTCACATTGTTGCTCAGAAAATGAAAGGATGCCGCTCAAAGTGAACAAGTGCCCTTCCGATAGTCCTTTAATGTGGTATGAAGAACTGGGGTCATGACGTCCATGGAGAAGAGAACGCCAAACGAGAACGTGGAGGGATGTCTGCGTGCCAGACAACCGTTCCGCTGACCGGAGAGGGAGGAAATCGACGGAGGCTGAGCAGTGCGAGCGGCACTCCAGTGGAGAACGTAAGGGCCCAGCCCCGGCGTCCGCTTCCAAGTCGACGGGAGCCGCTCCCGAAATCCCCGTTTCACCGGGCGCCTAAATGGCAGCACGGCGTCCCCCGTTCGTGTTGGCGCCACCCGTGGCCGCAGCGCGAATCGCGGCGTTTGAATGGGCGGCGGGCTGGGGCGCGGGCTGGGTGGGTGCGGGGTCCGTGTCCCGGTGGTCGGGTTTCGGTGGGACAGAGCGCCGGTAGTGCTTGTTTTGTACCGGGCGATCCCAGAGAAGCGGGAGCGTATGGCTGGGATGGAAACCGGATTCAACGCATCTTGGAAGGGAGGTGGGCGAGCCGGAGATTCTGGACGAGACCTATTTGGTGCTGTAGGACACTGGACGAGGATGACAGAACTGCGGTTCGTTTTTGCCAACGTTTTGGTCCCAAAATGGCAAAATATGATGCCACTTCAGTGCGGGCACTTGTTGGGCAAGGACATTCTGCTTGCTTCTGTGCTGGTCTTTTCCTTGATGTTGGTGTTCCCTAACGTTGATTACCAGATCTGAACAAATAGAAGCAGTAATGTCCTTCGGTAAAGGTATAAAGAGATAAAAAGCGGCATTGGTCAACTTCTTTGCAGAATGGCCGGGAATTCAACGACTATGAGATGTCGTGGAGGGAATTTGAACGCCTATTTGGCCTATTCAATGGCTTTGCCCAACTGATGGGCAAGTCGGTGCTGATCCTACTATATATAAAGCAGCAAGCGTGTGTGTGTGCGTGTGTGTCACACTGTCCGTCCGTCCGTCACACCTGAGTTGGGGCGCGGCAGCCGAACACGTCGGCAACCGTGCATGGCGAGCCGTAGACGTGCCGAACACGTCGGCAACCGTGCATGGCGAGCCGTAGACGTGCCGAACACGTCGGCGGTACAAAACTTCAGCCCTGGGGGTAATCGAGGTCGCTAAACAGGAATCTGAAGTCGACCAATCGATAACGACCGATATTATCGATTTTTTGAGGATGGCGCTCAAGTGGAGCGAAACTTCGGCCCTGGGGGTAATCGAGGTCGCTGAACACGAATCTGAAGTCGACCAATCGATACCGATCGATATTATCGACTTTTTGAGGATGGCGTTCAAGTGGCGCGAAACTTCGGCCTTGGGGGTAATCGAGGTCGCTGAACAAAAAACCTCAAAAAATCTGAAGTCGACCAATCGATATCGATCGATATTATCGATTTTTTGAGGTTCACGTTCAACCGGCACGAAACCTCGGCCGTGGGGGTAATCGAGGTCGCTGAACACGAATCTGGAGTCGACCAATCGATATCGATCGATATTATCGATTTTTTGAGGATGGTGTTCAAGTGGCGCGAAACTTCGGCCTTGGGGGTAATCGAGGTCGCTGAACAAGAATCTGAAGTCAGTCGGACACTGAGTGTCTTCGGTTGGTAATCGAATTGATTACTGTACTGATATCGGTTCCGATATCCAGTACTCACAAGAAAATTATACGTGTATGAGTAGGATATTTATGAGCAACGAGTTATTAGAGAACAAGAACAACAATTTATAAATTACATGGACCGAAATGGGAGTGCGGTCAAGAGCGGGGAAAAAGGCGTACAGATCTACTGGGGAGGGCTTTTTATGGACTCTCCTGGAGGCGTGTCTACCGTGATTTCCTCGGACTCTCCGTCCGGCACGGTTTTATGGCTCTGGGGCCGTCGCTGGCATATCCGCAGGAGCAGGTCGTAAACCTCCCCTGGATACGTTCCGCCACTTCATGCTCTTAACGAACACTTGCAGAATACACCGGTCCCGGTATATTCCACATGGGGGCCCTCAGAGAAACAAGCGCTTCCACTGCGCTAAAAAAAACATGAGCAACGACCTCCGTCACTCGCGTCTCAATGAGCGGTTCCGCTCACTCTTTGGTGGGAAAGCACAAGAGCACTGCAGTTCGTCTGCCCACCGCAGCCCGAACTTCTACACAGTTACAGCGACGACCTCTGTCGCTTTTAGAGGAGCGGGTCCGCTCGCACTTTCCAAAGGAAGGTTTAAAAGACTGGCTTCTATAATGCACGAGTCTACTATAATTCGTCTGCATTGCTTTCTGAGCAGTTACAGCGACGACTTCCGTCGCTTCTTAGCGAGCGGCTCCGCTCACGCTTTCCAAAATAAAGTGAGACCCAGTGGTCTCTGAAGCACCAGTGTTCATCTACTAACCGCAGATCAAACTTGCACTGGTCATAAGTTGGTATGGGTCCATACCAGCTTGAAATCATCTTTCCGACGATCTATAACTTCTCCTTCCAAAGTGATCACATAGGGTAATGATGCTTCTAAGGCTAGCCAAAAAGGAAAACTCAGAAAAATGGGAACATGGCAATATTACAATGCAACGTTCGTGCGTTTATCAAGCACTTGCGTTTTAGTCACAACGGCAAAAAAAGGTAAATTCTTGGAGATAATGAAGCGAAATTATGCAGCTTTCGAGGAGATTGCTAGTGGCTTCGTCGTTGCTGCTTTCGCCGCGTTTCCTCATCCTTTCCTGCAGATCGGCTTGTCCAGTAGGCGCAAGAGGTGTCGTCGTGTGTGATACTAGAATTATAGAAGGAAATCACACTGACATTTTTCACCGTAGGGGAATTCATTCTGTTCCTCCTCCAGCGCTTTCGGCGCCTAATTTTATTCAATTCCAGGTCCTTACCACTACCATTCGCAACTGGCGAGAAACCAGTTTTCCGTTCTTTCGCATAACCAGAGCGCTTCCGGTCTTGGTGATCCTCGCTTCTTCTGCACGGTCTGCAAGCAGCTCGCGGCTGCTTGTCTTGAAAGCGTTCCTTACGTTGAACACTCTTACACCAGCCCTCCAGCTCCGAAACAAGTGAAATTCCACCCGCTGTTCGGTTTTGTGCACGGTTACGACCATTGCCATTCATTCTGCCCCTACTGCTAACTCCTGGCGCATCACTATCTTTATTGGGGCAATTTGATGCTATATGCCCAGATTCCCCACAAGTAAAACACTTAAATGAGGGCCTGGTTGCCTGCTGACCCCGTAGCCGGTGCGCATTACTGGTTGACTCCTCGCCATCGGGTGTACCATTATCGATTGAGCTACAATCGATAGGTCTCTTGAAGTGGTTGTGGTAATTACCTGATACCTTTTGTGTTTCATCCTGCAACTTTTCCAACCGTAGAGCTACTTTCTTAACCTCCTCGTATATGTCACCCTCCGGCGCATCTAACGCGGCCAATATGTAATAAGAACTGTTCCAATGTTGAAGACAAGAGTACAGTTTTGACCCTCTGAAAAAGTCCCACTCGGTGCTAGGATGGATTCTTCTGGAAAGATCCTCCATTCGGTAGCAAAAATCTACGATGGTCTCACTTTCTCTCTTACAGAGTTGATCCCACTCCCTTACATTTTTTAGGCGTTCGCAAGGATTTCTTCGAGCCGTTTTTAAAGCACGGACTACCCCACTATATGCTCCCTCTCGAACATTTTGTGGTAAACCCTTAAAAAGTGAAAGCGCGGTCCCTGATAGATGATTTACCAGGATATCCCGCCTATCAGAATCTTGCCAAACTGTTACTGGGAATTTAACATCTAACCCACGTAAAAATTCGGTCAAAGAATTTTTTCCATCGTATTTGGGAACATTGGCTACGCTTTGAGCCTTAAAAACTTCCCTAAATACAGTGAACATGTCACCTACTGCATCCGCAGGGCCTCTCCCATACCTAATGCTCCAATCCGAGCAAGTACTGGGAGACTCATCATTCAGTGATCCTCGGGAAGACTCCAGGGAGGACACTCGTGATGGGGCGCGAGACGCTTCCGTTGGCTCGCAACGTCGTCCAGCGTTCTTGGCTAGGGACGCGTTCCGTCCCTGAACAGAGTTATGCACATGATCGCTTTTAAGCGAAGTGTAGTGGCTGCGAACCGCACGCCATTCACTAACTCTGTTGCCGTTCTCACCTGCGGATGTCGATTCACGGCTGGATCCAGCCACTGACCGCGTTACCCCAGTTCCGAGACTTGCAGCTTCTTCCTGCAGAAGTCTCAACTGGTTCCTATGGCACTCCACCATTTTTTCCTTTTCAGACAGCTCATACTCAAGCTGTGATTTCAAATTATCCATGCTGTTCTGCAATTCCAGAACCTCGTTACTCTTAGAAATTACCCGTTCCTTAACTTGGTCAATTTCGCACCCCAGTGTCAATGCTAAATCACAGAGTGCTTGGCTATGCGCATTCACCTGTGGCAAAAACTCGCGCAATTCACTAAGCGACATCCCAATCTCATTGCAAAATGTCGCTTCCAAAGCATCTGGCCCTACTCCTAAGCGTGCATCTACCATTTCGAGCGTACCTTCTATAGTACCTCTACCAGCATCCAAAATTTTTGCCCGCTTAGAGCAAGCCAAGTTCCGGATCTGTTCGCTTAGCGCGCTATCTAACCGCTTTAGGATATTCCCGAAGGAAGCATTTAAATCCTCAAACTGGCAACTCACTCCGAGTTGATCCCAGTCCTCCAACGGTTGTGGAGTATTCTCGCCAAGTTGATCCATGACGGTTCCGTCCATGGCATCTGTGGCATTTGGGTGTGACATTGTCAATGGTCACTGAAACGGAAACTTGGATCCAAGTTACCGGCGTGGCCCCCAAGTCGGACACTGAGTGTCTTCGGTTGGTAATCGAATTGATTACTGTACTGATATCGGTTCCGATATCCAGTACTCACAAGAAAATTATACGTGTATGAGTAGGATATTTATGAGCAACGAGTTATTAGAGAACAAGAACAACAATTTATAAATTACATGGACCGAAATGGGAGTGCGGTCAAGAGCGGGGAAAAAGGCGTACAGATCTACTGGGGAGGGCTTTTTATGGACTCTCCTGGAGGCGTGTCTACCGTGATTTCCTCGGACTCTCCGTCCGGCACGGTTTTATGGCTCTGGGGCCGTCGCTGGCATATCCGCAGGAGCAGGTCGTAAACCTCCCCTGGATACGTTCCGCCACTTCATGCTCTTAACGAACACTTGCAGAATACACCGGTCCCGGTATATTCCACAAGTCGACCAATCGATATCGATCGATATTATCGATTTTTGAGGATGGTGTTCAAACGGCACGAAACTTTAGCCGTGGGGGCGATCGAGGTCGCTGAACACGAATCTGAAGTCGACCAATCGATATCGATCGATGTTATCGATTTTTTGAGGATCACGTTGAGGAAGATCCGCCGATCCATCTCGATTTACATAATGGTCAGAAGGCCTAGGGGAGAATAGGAAACCCGTAGCGGCCATGGCGTCCTATTCTCGGGGTTTGGGGGCGAAGCCCCCAACCAGTCGTAGGCGGCCGCTAGGCCGCCGAACGACTGGTAATTAATATATGCTGTGCCACACGAGGTTTTTAGGTGGTTCTTTATCAGACAGCACCCGGCGTTTCGACTTCTCGTCCTCTTCAGAGCCCAGTTGATCCACCGCAGAAGGGCTGAGTCTCCGCCGGCGAGTCGCATTCACCGGTCATCTTACGTGGGCGAATCAGCCTTTTTGCGGGTGGATCCAACTGGCCTCTGAAGATGACGCGAAGTAGAGACGCCAGGCCCTGTCTAATAAAGACCCACCTAAAAACCTCGTGTGGCGCAACAGACATTGACAGCAACTTACAATGCCGAGGCTTCAAGAACAGAGAAGCAGGGACTACTGGACAAGCCAGTGTTTTATCATTCTTTCCTACAACTCGATACCAATTCCACCACCCAGAGCGATAAGAGATTTGTCTGGTCTGAGCGGGGAGGTCCGAATCAGAACCTGGAATCATGTGCAGGTAACAGCCGGCGCCTTCTCCGACTGTGCTAATATGCGCGCAGAACTACAACTATATCACCTATATCACCTGTCGTCCCGTTGATCATCGACTTGCTCGAGCGGGCGCCAGCAGCGTCTGCATTCGTCCCTGCCGCGTGCCACAGTGCTCCCATGGTTCCTCCTCTCTCGAGGGACCGAAGAGCGTCATATCGATCGTTCAAGGCTTTTACGAAGAAGTTCGACCATCGCGTTGGTTGGCGTCCTGGTGTTCTCTTGACATCCCGCGGAATCCAGTCGGTGACGGCTCTTGTCCAGCGGGTGTTGCGAAGCGCATTACATGGATGGTCCACCTAATTTTCGACAATTTGGCCCACACGACAGTATCTCTGATCTTCGAACGTCGGCGAAACTCGGAACTCCGGAAGCCTTCTCTCACCTGCGTGAGTCGCGTCGCTCCGAGCATCGTCCTCTCGATTCTACGCTCGCGACGCTGATCACGTGTTCATCCTGCCTTCGTATAGCCCAGGTCTCTGAGGCACTACGGTCCCAAGCTCGCTCGGTCCATCTGCACCGCGTGTGTTGTGTGAATGCACACAACACACTGAATTCGACGGCGTCGTCCAAAAATCGCCTCCAACTGCATTCCCCGATCAGCGGGAGTCCGCAGCTGGGTTCTGCGCTCTTCGAGCGCAGATTCAGGCTAGGGAAGGGACTCCAGGGTGGGTGCGATCCAAGCTGCGGGTGTGGAGATGCTTTCGTCGCTTAGGGGGAGTCCGCAGCTGGATTCTGCGCTCTTCGAGCGCAGATTCAGGCTAGAGAAGGGACTCCAGGGTGGGTGCGATCCAAGCTGCTCGTGTGGAAACTGCTTTCGCCGCTCAGGGGTAGTCCGCAGCTGGATTCTGCGCTCTTCGAGTGCAGATTCAGGCTAGGGAAGGGACTCCAGGGTGGGTGCGATCCAAGCTGCTCGTGTGGAAACTGCTTTCGCCGCTCAGGGGTAGTCCGCAGCTGGATTCTGCGCTCTTCGAGCGCAGATTCAGGCTAGGGAAGGGATTCCAGGGTGAGTGCGATCCAAGCTGCGGGTGTGGAGACTGCTTTCGTCGCTTAGGGGGAGTCCGCAGCTGGATTCTGCGCTCTTCGAGTGCAGATTCAGGCTAGGGAAGGGACTCCAGGTGGGTGCGATCCAAGCTGCTCGTGTGGAAACTGCTTTCGTCGCTCAGGGGAAGTCTGCAGCCGGGTTCTGCAGAAGCATACAGCTGGAAAATGAGCAGAAATAAAGGATAAAGGATAAAGAACGGCGTTACTCAATCCCTTCTGGGATGCGCCAGCGCATTCTACTTCTACGGGATGTCGTGGAGGCGACATGAATGCGTATTTGGCCATACAATGACTTGCGGTGGCCAGCCGATGAACAAGTCAGCGCTTTACCCTTCCCAGACAAGTCTGGTACCAATTCACCGACCCCGGAGGGATGGAAGGCTTGGTTGGCCTGGGCGGGAAATCCGAACCAGGAACCTGGTATCGGGTGCACGCCGCAGTCGCGCCTCCTCCGACTGCGCTACACACGCCCTGGAAAACGAGCAGAAAACGCCTGAAAATTGTGTAGACGTTAAAACTCCTGAACCTCATCCAGCCAGTTGAATGAAATGCAAAAACACCACCATGCTTAGGAACCGAACCTCCGACCTCCAAGCCTGAACCCGCCCCTCTACCCACTGCGCCACGACAAGTCCGGCAGCCAGGCCACAGCGGGCACACAAGAGACCAAGGCGCATCGATCGAATGCCAACGTCGGCGCTAACGCAGCTCACGTGCGCTGAGGTGCATTTCTGGGGCGGTGTCGTCAAATGCAGTGTTTGTGTGCATTCACACAACACACGCGGTGCAGTTGGACCGAGCGACTTTGGGATCTTACACTCTGAGGCGTATGTTAGGGCAGGAGAAGAACAGTGGAGTCGAATAGCTGGGCACGGAGTCGGCCGTTCTTCATCTTCTTCGCGACTTCTTCGACATTCTTGAAAGCTTCGTGACCCAGATACACATAGCTGGAGCACTCGGAGATGTTCGCTCCGTTGAGCGAGAGTGGGCATCAGGAACTTGTCCGTTCGTCATGAACTGTAAGATTCAGCTGCAGTCCAACGTTCCCACATACACGATCGAAGTCGGCCAGCATTCGCGTGTGTTATGAGCATGATGTCGTCAGCGAAGCGAAGATGTGTGGTTGCCGGGAGTCGACCTTCACTTCCATGTCTTCCCATTCTAGTTCGCACATGACGTTTTCGAGGGTGGCGCTGAAGAGCTTCGGGGATATGTATCCCCCTGCTGAACCCCTCCCTTCACATCGATGACGACGTCGTTGTAGAATGGTGAGGTCTTGGTCGTGAATCCACTGTATGGCTCTCGAAGGACTCTGATGTACTGAGTAGGAACACCCTGATTGACCAGGGCATCGATGACCGCTTCAGCTTCGACGGAGTCGAATGCCCTCTTCAGGTCGATGAACGTAGGACACAGCGGCAGCTTGTACTCTCGCGACACTTCGATGAGCTTCGTAATGGTGTGTATGTGGTCGATCGTGCTGAATCCTCTCCGAAATCCTGCTTGTTCGCATGGCTGTCCTTCGTCCAGCGTTCTGCTGATCCTATTCAGGATGACTCGAGTGAACAGCTTATAGACTACGGACAGCAGGCAGCTCGGGCGATAGTTGCCAATGTCGTGCACGTCTCTCCTCTTGTACAGCAGGACGGTCCTGCTGGTCTTCTACTGAGATGGAACCTTGCACTCCGACAGGTAGCGTGTGAAGAGCTGCGCCAAAGTGTTAATGAGCGTTGGTGGGAGGTTCCTCAGGTGTTCGGGTGTAATCCTGTCGGGACCGGGTGCTGTACAATACCCACCATAAGGATTGGGAAAAGGGCGCGTTATCCGCGTTCTTTCTGTCCTTTTGCTGTGGCCGTCGTCATCATTATCCTTTTTAGGAAACTCACATACTGCCGTGATCTCCTCGACGAGATCCACCCAGTGCCACAAAACATTTTCCTACACTCCATTTTTGACCGCTACTTTTTCGAAAGCGCCAGGGGATACGCATTATCGAGGACGTCTCCACTAATTGCGCCCATAGGACATTTAAGCGCTCGGATCAAAAGCCGGCGCAATAGACACTAGCGCATCTTTAGAGAAAATTCTATGGACTGAAAGTTCATAAGGCTATAGAAAAAATAGTTTACTCTATTTATTTATTTATTTTGGTTATTGCAGTAAGGACAGCACATTTTTCCCTTATTTACGCTTCACTAGCAAAAGTTGTTTCTATCTGGTCAAATTAAGAGAGGGTTTTAAAAATAGGTAGAAGATTGTGTAGTCAGCTTCAAATTCGGACGCGCCATGCAATCGCAACAGAAAAATTTTCGCTAGTCATAAATCCACTGCGCTTCACTCTCAGTAATGAATTCTCCCTGTTTCACACGCGATACATCCTTAGTGAAAAAGGATATGAGGTCTCGAGCTCTTTCCTATGTACAGTAGGTTGTTACGTCAGCGAAATACAGGATGGAGGAAGAGATGGAACGCCTTGGAGAAGAACAAAGGCGTGATCCAACGGCCACAAGTCACCCTCAGCTATGGATTTTTCAGACACTGCACGTGCTGCAACTTTTCAAAGAATGATGCTAGAGTACTAAGATTTTTCCTGTGCAAAATAAGCTTGAGTGCTTTTGAAACAGAAAAGGTGGAAGGACCCAAGTTCACTCGAATCGTCCTTTGTAGACGCCGAAACTCGGAGAAAATCCACGACATCTTGATCCCACTTTGTTTTCACCACCTAGGTCGGGCCATTCAGTTCATAAAACGCTTAGGGTAGCACGGCTCACCATTGGAAGCGCTTTCTAACAATGTAGTTTCATAAAATTTTAAGAGTATCGACCTTTTGCACCTTTTCCGCCGAGGTCGACTTCTAGGCAGCACTCGGCTCGACCTCCGCGCTGCATTCATCGCCCGCGTTCGCTGTAGGCCTTCCTCGCACCTGTGTGCGAAAGCCAGCGGTACTACGCCATTTTTAGGGAGCGGCGCAGCACCGTTGCACCAACAAGACCATTGATTTCCCTGTTTGTCGCATGAGTATGTTGCGAAATTTTTTCGTACAAATCGTTTAATAGAAATACAAGAATAGAACTGTTTTTCCTCTCTTTGAAACATGCCATATTCAATTACCAATTTTTCCAACTTTGCATGTGTGGAAAAGCACCAATCAAAACTTTTGTATTGTGCTGTGCACATCCCCCATCCTTTGAACCTTGAATAATTTAAACAAGGTTTCAATCCTTCTGCTAGGTAAAAAACACGGAAATTCTTCTTTTGAATGGCTTATTGTTGCGCTATGTAATGTAAATTTAGGTGCTGTGCTGTCGCAATACTAAATAATAACACGAGACAGGCCTGTGTCCAATACTTACCAGTGATTGCGTACGGATTTCTCTATATTTACCAGGATACCTATTTTACCTATTAATTTATATAAGCTGCGTGATTAGATAATAAAAAGCTCTTGAAGCACAACTTTTCGGTTAAGGCATAGATTTTTTGAAATTTTAAAATTTTATGCGTCATTTTCTTTTACAACTGAACAATCTCAAAACCAAACATGCCTTTTATCAGTTGTATAGGACGGCTTTCCTACAAAAAGAGACACTGTTTTTAAACAAAAAGGAATCACTAATCCCATTCAAATAGTACCAGAATGCCAAATTATTCCTTCTCTACCTCAAAACTGTTTCTAGACATCTCCTAAACGTGTTGATTTTGGATTGCCGCTGTATGTACAAGAAACGTTACGAAGTAAACGGTTTTGGAACGGGTTGAATAAGCGCAAGGTCCCTATTCCCTTGGGAGAGCACAGACTGCGAATCCACAATGGCACAGCGATCGGGGTGGAGGTGACGATCTTAGCACGCGAGTCCGATATCACAGCGCGGAAGACCCTGGGGGCGTTGTGGATTGTGTTCAAGAACCCCGCAATTAACAGAAAAGAGGAGCGGGTGGCCGTTATCCTGGAGCTGGCCCCATTTGCCGACCTCTGTGGCCTTCACCCAGGAGAGTGCCAACCGGAAGGTCCCTGAAGATGTGGCCCGAAGGGAGAGTCTCATTCATCCACGTCTTTCTCCATCCGAGGGTGATTTAGCAGTCTCTCGGCTGTCTCATAATGCCACTCGGGTTGCCTTAGGCGCCTTTTATACTCCCGCCGCGGCGCGGCGCGTCAATTTGGGAAGCGGCGCGGCCAGTCGCGCCGCGCCCCGATTTTGCCTCGCCGCTGCGCGATTGCAGTTAGAAAGGGGAGCGTCAGCGACGCGCGGCCACGAGCATCTGCGCACTACGGCCCGTGCTCCGGAAACGGTCCACGAGTCATTGAGGGACCAAAACAGAAAGGATTTTTTGGCCGATCAGCGCAATGCATCTTGTCAATGTTTGTCGTGGGATTCCTGTGGGGAGCGACGAATCCTCTCTTAAGCCTGTAGTCGAAGTCGTTCGCTCAACCAACGGTTGAAACCGGTGAGTGTGGTATTGAGACGAATCCCCTGCAATGCAAACGGCCCTAAACCACTCCTTATTTTGCGACATGTGCGGGTCCAAATGTAAAACTGCTGGAACGTACCCATTGTCAAGAATCACTCAAAATTCTTCCTCATATGGCCATTCTAGGGTCACTGTGCACTAAGCATATCTTTAGCGGGATATATGAAGCTTCGTGAATGTCTACAGATCCCTATTCTCTTCCTAGGTTACAGAAGGTACGGGCTAAGGTCATGGTCACCGATTTCGCCCAAACTCCCTAATCAACCGAACCTACCGTAATCGCCCGTTACTTCAAAAAACGATGTCAGATTCGTGACCAACACCCTAAACCCCCTCCCCCCTCCTTCCCAATAGGAGAAGTTTGGTCGAAGAGGTGAAATCTCCCATCCCACGCCGAGTCTGCCGCGGCTGATCGCGCCGCGCCGCGCCTTTCCCCTCAGCGGCGCGATTCGCCGAATACCGTAACCCAAAATTCCGTCAAGTGTGGTGTTTTGCGGCGGCGGAGTATAAATGCGATGCAGCGCCGCCTCGCGGCGCGAAAAATCGATAGCCATGCCGACCATCACGCCGCGCCGCGCTGCGGCGCAAGTATAAAAGGCGCCTTACTCCCCTTTTTGTCTCATTCTATCACTTACTCCTGGAGCTTCTGTAACTTGAAATGATCCTTGGGCGGGTAATTTCTCCAACTCCTTTTGTCTTCTCCAGGCTCCGAAGAAGGCGGTTACGCCGAAACGTAAGCCGAATAAAGAAGTGTACCAATCTTGGCTCAACAGCTTCCCACGAGATCCTACAACACAGAGGATGAGAATAAATTTTTGAATTAAAAATTTGCCAGTGCTTTCTTTAAGATGTATAAGTTTTTAACCCTAAAATGTACTTTATGTGTTCCAAATTTCAATTGTTTCAGTAAAATTCATAAAGTTTTTAAAGGAAACAGATTAGCTTTAAAGTTATTTAAAAATGCAAGAAAGCAGTAAATTTTCGGTGTATTGTCAGAGGAGCGACATGCTCTCGCCCAGTACGTTACTCTGTGTATCTGTCTGATTGTTCAAGTACTGTTTAGTTGATTTTGCGAAGTGGGTCACAAGGGTGCACACAAAAATCTGTGCGTTAATTTTTTTTAACGAAATTTTTAACGGAAAGTTCTCGTTAAATTTCCGGTAAATCGTTAAATTTCGTTAAAAAATACAATTAGCTGTAAACCATTATTTCTATTAAAAAAATCAAATAAAACCTTATACGTTTCAACTTTAAGAGGTCAACAGCTAAAGTTCAGAGCATGGAATTTAACGCTGCAATATAAAATAAGCAGTTCAGCATCAACAAATGCAGAAAAATAAACAACCCTTCGGCAGCACATTATCTACAAGGTGTGGAATAGGAACAGGTATGGAATTATCATTCAGACTGATCACCGACAAGGCATCTTAAAACGTACGATCAGGCAAAACCCGAAGGTTTCGCCCTTCCTAGTTCTTTGCGAAATCGTTTTGTGTGACTGTTATACGAGAAAGAAAAATCTGAAACCTTTTTTGTTTTTTGCCGGGACCGTGTAACGACATCGTGTTGCACAGTCCCACACAACCGAAAACACGCGTCCCACACGTCATCCACGTGTTAACGATCAGGAAAAGAAGCTTACTTAATTTTTAATTTTTCGTAATTTTTGTTATTAGCGTTTTTCTAAAATCGTTCAAAATACGACCAGCGGCCGAAAACATTCTCTCTGTCCCGACTTTTCCAAGTGGCGAGCTAAAGTATTCTGGGATAAGCAGCACCAGGTGAGGATAGGTATATCTTACGAGGAGGTTAGACCAGTATCTTTGTGGATTCGTTGACATGATTGGGGGATCAGCGAAGAAATTTCTAGCTCCAAAATGCACTAAATGATAAGTATAAAAACGGTGTTACTCAATCTTTCGGGATGCGCCACGAATTCTACCTATACGGGATATCGCGGAGGCGACTTAAATGCGTATTGGTGGCGTGAAATTCGAACCAAGAACATGATATCTGGTGCACGCGACAGTCGGCACCTCGTCCGGCTGAGCTGCATGCGGCCCCAAAACGCATCATTTTCAAAAATTTAAAACAAATTCATGAAAACATTAAAGTATTCTTGCTCATTTCAATAGTTTTTTTTCAGGAACAGGATGAGATCTGCAGAATTAGCCGAAGACTAAAGGTAAATGTGATAAACCCACTAAGGAAAAGGTCCGTTAAAAATTTCGTTAAATTTCTAAGAATTTCCGTTAAGTCGTTAAGCCAAATTTTAACGAAAATCCCGTTAATTTGTTAGATTCGCTAAACCGTTAACCGTTAAATGTGCACCCCTGGTGGGTCATACGTCATCACCACGATTTGCTGCACTGTTGAATAATGCGCAAATGTGCGGAAACAGAATTTCTCCGATCAGTCGAATGGGAGTGGCGACGTATTCAGCAATATATGGCGCGATCTCGTTTTCGCCACACTGAAGAATTGCCATGTTTGGCACTTTAGAATAAAGTGAGGACAGTTTTTGAAGCTAAACGAGTAGTATTTTTATGAGAATTGAAGCGCTGTATCCACTTTTTGGACACGCAAATTATAAATTTTTAAAGAAAGTCACATAATTTTTATGGAAAATTTATCTTAACTACTACATAGAGAGCCTACCTTAATTTAGAAGACAACCGTTTCGTTTTCCTTTGGAAGCTACTGAGCTTGATATCAAAAGTGATCAGTTTTCCTTGACATCCATCTATTTTGACGTGAAGACACTATATAGAAGATTCTATTTGCTTTTTCGTTAAAGGCAATGGTCCGTAGGTAGCATTTTAACAAATTATAACAATTTAATAAAAATTAACGAAAAATTTCACCGTTGAAAAGTCGTTAAAAATGTTCAGCGACCAGAATCTAACGCCTATCTCTGCTCCAAACTGCTAAATCGAAACTTTCCGCTCAAGGTGAAATCAGATTTTTCTGCTGAAAGTCTTAAGTGACCCCCACCTTTACTGGCGCAGAAATCTGTCGGTTACCGGTTGGGGAGCAGTGTTGTCTGCGATCTTCGAGGATCCTCAGATTAAATGTGGATCAGCTGATCGGCTGATACCGGATTCCCTGTCGACGACCACCACTGGTCGCTAAACCAGGTCAGCAGCCGATTATGCTGATTGTGGTCGTCGAGACCGATGACCTTCCTTGATCGATACCTCCTACTTGCTCTTCTGACCTACGTGGGAGTCTCTGTTGGCCACGATGACGACAACGAACTCGTCAAGGGTAGGAGTTTTTTTTTAGAATTTTGACGATTTGCATCCAAACATTAAAAACGAATTTTGAGCAACTCTAACAGTGACGGCTTCTGTTTAGTCCTCAGTTAGAGCAGGTAGTGGCGCAAAAATAACCGATTTTGGAACAGATGGGACGGACTCCATTTCACCTACCGTGAAGAGTTTTGGGTGGCTTCTCTGAGCTCCTCCAGCTAGCTAAGTAGCAGCTGAAGTATGGCTGATCTTTGGAACACTGAGCAGTTCAGACTATAGTAGGAGAAAGTGCCGGCTGTCATTTTACCCCGGGGTCGACGATTCATCCGTAAAGTGGATACAAGCGTTCCCCTCGAATAGAGAGTTCGTTGTTCGTGCAAATGAAGGCTGCTCTACGTCAAGGCTCACACGTAGAGGTGTTACCCAGTAAGGAGCTCCTTCACGTATTCCTTTCCTCCTTCTTCATTCTCACGTGTGAGATCCCGGAGTTAATGCTAAATATAGCGCCTTTGCTGACGATATCAAGCCTTAAGTGAATGACTGTAGGATAGGATACAAGACTCTCTCATTGTTGTTGCTGCAAATGGAATCTCCCTTTATCTAAAGAAAAAAAACTATGATACGCCATCTCGGTGTTCGAAATCGAAGACTTGGCTACCACATAGAGGGGTCACTCATTAAGGAAGTTTAGCAACAGAACGATCTCTAATTTCCATTTCCAAAGATCTTGGTTTTGATTGTCACTATAAAACTATTGCCCTCAAGGCCTTACCTTACTGCTTAAGCTGTTTCGACTCCTGAGTACTCGAGACATGGCAGCCCTATTTAGAGCATAGAAAATCTATATTAGACCTATTATTGAATACGGCGCACCGGTTTTTAACCACCGAAGGTCTAAACTTACTGCTATTATTGAGAAGGTGCAGAACAGCTTCATGCGAACATTAATGGCTAGGGGCTTTGCTTTACGACGGCAGTCCGTCAACGTCTGAGAGGAAGGCTAATTTCAGACTTCACACCCTTTCTGATAGGAGGAAATTTGACCTCATCCTATTCCATAAGATTCTCGAAGGCGGCAGTGAGCTCATTGATCAGTTTTGTATCGACAGAACATCATATACTAGAAGTGGGCTACGTCATTAGTGCTTCTTCGTGCTAGACGTAATCCTCGACAAAGTTTCTCTACAATCAGACCTGAGTCTGAATACATGCATCCAACTTAGCAAGAAAGAATCTTTCAGGGCGGAATTATGCCCTTTAAAAACGCGATAGATAAACATTTGCTTCCTTGCCTCTCCTTTGTCCTATTTTTACGTTTCATTCGTTCGTAAATGGAGATAGGCAAGTGGCCAGTTTGTTCGTTTTTAGCCTTTGACGTTGTTATTTGCTACCACATGAGCTGTTTCATGTAATAAACATATCTGCTCGGAGAGGTAAAACACTGATTTGCTCATCTGCTGGCCACTGAGCTCATTGTTTAGGCCAAATACTCATGCTTAGAGCGTGCACGATTCCCGCGGAAGTAATAGGTGGGACCAAAAGCTTCCATCGTTTTTGACTACCAATTTCAAATGGTTATAACGCCTTGCAATGTCATCCGTTCAGTGAACCTGAAAAATAACACACTTGGCATAACCCTGGCAATAAAATTCGCTAGTATCCGTTCCTATGTTATGAACAATCAGACAATTAGAGGTCATGAACTGTCGAAAGGCCACTCTTGTACACGGCGAGAATTCTCCTCTGAAAGCAATCCAAGGAATACGGTGCAAGTGTGAAAGTGACATGTTTGGATACTACACGAAATCAAAAGTGGCCTTAAACTCCAAACCCTACAGTTTTTGTACTAATGAATTTAACGATGTTATTGGAAGCTGCCGCTCAGAGGGCTAGAAATTTTTTATTTATAAGAGAAAGGCACATATTCGGCAGTTTTTGCTCTTTTATTTTTATCTGCATATTCTTCTCTGATTTAATGACTTCATCACTAGTCTTCATAGCGAACCATATCAGCAGTAGATCGTCAAATACAAAAACTTATCATTTGAATGTGACCTAGATGGCACCTGGACGAGAGTTCTTCCACATATGTTTCTCAAGCGATTTTGTGCTATTATTCGCGGTCCACTCTTGATTGAAGATAGCTACCATTTTCAAAAATGTCACTCTTTTCCCACCAAAAATAAACCTGAGACAGTCGTTGACACCCCATTTGTCGAGGCCTCGATCGTAGAGTTCAGACAAGAGAGAACTTCTTTCCTCTTCTTATGCAGGGAGGAGTCTCGAAAAGATACGCTTTGACACCCCAAACGTTCGAGGTCAGGGAATAAGGTCCTTTAGTTTTCTTCTTTTCCTGAGCGTTTAGTCCCGCGCAGACGCAGGGTCCGCTGTTCTTATGATCTGTCGCCACCTCATCCTATCAAGGGCGTCATCCGTGACGCCGACTTCTGCAAGATCTCTCTTGATGACGTTCTTCCACCTTCTCATTGGGGCTCGGACGCTTTCCGGGTGCTGCGAAATTGAGGGCCAACTTCGAAGGGTGATCCTCTGGTCTTCTGAGGACGTGTCTTTACCACCTCAGGCGCTGCTCTCTCAGCTTCAGTTGGATCGGGGCTGTCTTCATCACTGCTCTAACATTCTCGTTTCGCACCCTGTCCCGACGGGTCCATCCACATGCCAACCTCAGCATCCTCATTTCCGCAGCGTGCAGTTGCCGCTCTTGCGCCTTACCCAGGGCCCATCACTCCCTGCCGTAGAAGAAGGCAGGGCTTACAGCTGTTCTATAGAACTTGCCTTTGAGCGTCCTGGAGCATCTACGGTCGCAGAGGACTCCCTCCACTTGAGCCAGGCTGCGTTTATCCGTCACCTGACCGCCTGGTCCACACTTCCTTCCTCGGATAGGTCACTTCCGAGATAGCGGAATTCGTCCACCTTCTCGATCGCTTCCCCTTGGCAGTCTAGGATCGATCCAGCGCACTGCTCAGAGCTGATGAACTTCATCTTCTTCACGTTCAGCCGCAGGCCGTTGTATGCGAGGGCTCTCTGCCACAGCTACACCTTCTCCTCCAGCTCCTCCTGGTTGTCGGCTACTAAGGCGATGTCGTCCGCGTAGAGGATCGTCCTGAGAGGGCCCTCCTCAAGCTGGTTCACTATGGAGTCAAGCGTCAGCAGGAAGAGGAACGGACTCAGAGCCGACCCTTGGTGTACCCCCACTGTGATGTCCACTTTCCTTGTCACCCCGTGTGGAGTTCGTATCGCCGCTTTCGAGCCTTCGGACATGTCCCTTATGACCATGAGCAGACGTTCCAGGGCACCCCTCTTTCGAAGGGCTTTCCCGAGTACGGCTTGGCCCATCGGCCCTAGGCCTTCTTCAGGTCCAGGAATACCAGGTAGCAGGGTTTTCGTTTCTCCCGATATTTCTCCATTACCTGACGAGCGATGAAGATAGCGTCTGTGGTGGACCTCTCGGGCATGAAGCCCCACTGCACCTGGGAGATGGGTACCATCTCCCTTAGCCACGAGTCGACCAGTCGTTCGTAGATCTTCATCATGTGCGAGAGTGTTAGTTCAATCCCTCGGTAGTTGGAGCATTCGGAAGCATCCCCCTTCTGCTTGAAAATGGGAACCATGGTGTTGTTCCCCAGTCATCCGGCATGTCACCTTCTTTCGTGCTTCTGTTGAGAAACTGCGTCAGCCAGTTGATTCCGAGGTCTCCGAGCACCTTTCAAGCCTCTACTGGCACGCCGTTAGGCCCTGCTGCCTTTCCGAGTTTCATCTTCCCTATGGCCTTGCGAACCTCTTGCGTCCGGGGTGAGATGGGTCCATCCGTTGGTTGTTCTTCCTGGGCCTCCCGACGAGGGAACTCCTCGTTCAGGAGTTCCTTGAAGTACTCCTCCCATCTCTCTCTAACCTCGACCGGCTTCTGTAACACTCTACCGTCAGCACTCTTCACAGTCTTCACTACTCGAATGTCGAAGCTAGCTCGGCCAGACGGATGGCGAACTTCTCTTCCTCTGACCCGTCTAGTTTCTCGTACAGGGCATCCATTTCCGCGTTCTTTGCCTTCGCTACAGCTGTTGACTCTTCAGCTTCCTGTAGGCTGTGAGATGCTCAAATGCCCTTGTCTTCTGCCACAGCTTGTAGGCCTCCTTCTTCCTCTTCACCGCAACCTGCACCTCTTCGTCCCAGAACCATGCCGATTTATCCCCTCTGGTTCCTACCTTTGTTTCTCCCAGGGTTTCCTTGGTACATCTCATGATTGTTTGGGCTACCCTCCTCCAGGTCTTATTCACGGGACCAGCTGGATCTGGAAGGCCTGCTTCGAGCACTGCGCTTCGTAGCTCGTTCCGCTCTGAACCCCGCAGTCTCCACCATCGGATCCTGGGTTCCGTCCTCACTTTGGGCTTGGTGGGTAGAGGTATGCTAAGGTCGGCTACCAAGGGTCAATGCTGTGATGCCACGTCTTCTCCCGAAATGACCTTCACATCCCGGACTGTTTTCAGGGCAGCCCTCCGAACCACGATGTGGTCGACTTCCATCCTTCTTCCTCCGCTAGCATAGGTCACCTTCTGGCTTTCCCTCTTCGCGAAGAAGGTGCTACAGACAGCCAAGTCGTGGCGATATCTAGATCGAGAATTCTTTCTCCATCTGGGTTTAATCGAGCCGATTCCTTTACCTCCATGAGCCCTTCCACTCCTCTTCTGGCACTCCCCACATGCCCGTTCATGTCCCTCGCTATGGATAGGAAGTCGCCTTCTGGTACGGACCTTAGCCATGGTCTTTTCGAGCGCGAGGTAGAAGTCACCCTTGTCATGCTCGATGCACACGGTCTGCGGGAGTAGACAGAGATGGTGGTCCAGTAACACTCTTTTGTGTCCATCCGCAGTGGCATGATGCGGTCGTTTATTCTTTGGACAGCCGCTACTGAATCCTTGAGGGACTCCGCGACAGCTATCCCGACACCGTTCCTCTTGGTGTCCTCTCCGTTGTAGTACAGCTTGACCCCCTCTCCGGTCTCCCTGGCTTTGGCCCCTTTCCATCGCGTTTCCTGCAAACACAGGACTTCTATCCTTCTGCGCTTCATCAGGTCAGCCACTTCCCTAGATCTTCCGGTCAGCGTTCCCACATTCACAAGGGAATGGTCTGAAGTGTATGTCTGAACGGGAGGAGCGAGTCATATAGGGAGAATCCTCACCCCTCAATTGGTTTGAAAATGTGTTTATTTTTTGCCAAGTCGTTAAGCCCAAGGAGTTGGGGGTCACAATGGGATACGGCGCATCACGAGTTTCGGGGTCTTGTACGCCCGCGATGTGCTTACCCAGGCGGCTCGGGGCTACACCTTTGTCCTTTTCGAATTTCGAACAGTCGAATTTCGAATAAATTCGAATTTCGAATATTCGAATATTCGACTATTCGAAGAAAGTCCAAATTCGAATCATTCGTTTATTCGAATATTCGAGAAAGTCCAATATTCGAATTATTCGTTTATTCGAATATTCGAGAAAGTCCAATTTCGAATTATTCGTTTATTCGAATATTCGAAGGCTTCGAATTTCGAATAAACGAGTAGGGAGTCTGTTACAATAGAATTCGGGGGTATTGTACGCCCGGCAAGTGGCTCGGAGCGCAGTAGATAGAGACGTTGTTTCATGGGTGGAGGTCGGGAGTTCGATTCTCCTGCTCTACTGCGTTTTTGCATTTCATATGTTTGGTTAAGAGTTGAACGATTCTGACATCTATACCATTTTAAGATGTTTTTGCCTAATTTTCCAGTTGTACGCCGAGAAGAAATTTCTTGCCACTTGTTTATCACTGACCGGTTTTTTAACCACAAGGCAATGAGAAAGCTACTCAACGATGTATAAACGTCACAGGCCCAAAGTGCATGAAACAGAAGCTCTGGTCACAATCGGGCAGCGTATAAAAGCTATGCTCGCATGTATACCAGCGACACCACCTTCAATGTCATTATAACAAATCCGTTCTCCTTCAGCTACTCGCAGCTTCGACATTTATTTTAAGGATGTTGTCCCGGTTTTGCAGGTCAAAAGCAGGATTGTGCACAGTGACGTGGGAGTGAAATCATTCCACCCGAAAACGTGATCATATGCCCACTGCTTGCTTGCCTCTCCACGTTTGTCAGTTCTTCTTGCGGATCTCAATCTTCATCTTCCACCACATCCAGCTGTTCGTCTTCGTCAACTTCAAGTTGACGTGCTTCGAAGTCCTTGAGTATGCTGGCCATCCGTTCGGCCAGCTTGGTTTCTTCCCTCGAAGGTTCCTTGATTAAAGGTGGGCCACACTTCAGCGTAAGCAGGTGGATCACCACTCCAGCATCGGCGGACATTGTTGGTGTTAGGTTTTAGGAAACCTCTAGCGGACCTCTGATTTCCAGTTGACAGGTAAAGATGAGGGAAAGAATGTATCGATGACCGTTAACGTCAGTTTGCGGGATCCACGGACCTCGTTTCTTCATTGGAACCTACTTGCGACGTCACGTCCTGGTCTTTGAAAATCCGAGCAGGATGGTTTTTCCCGAGATCATCGGTCCATCTAGGGAAACAAACTGTGAGGAGCCTGTAGCCTTTATACGTCGTGCGTATTGTCACCAGTGCTTCTTCTTCATGCACGTTGTGCCTGTGTATCACTGATGTTGAACGTTTATACATCATTATGTTGGATACCACTGCATGCAGCTGGAAAAATTAGTAGAAAACCTCTGAAGTGGTATAGACGTCAGAATCCATCAAATCTCAACAATCAGTTGAAATGCAAAAGTGCAGCAGCACAGGAGAATTGGTACCCTCGATCTCCCTCTCATGAAGCAACGTCTCTATCCACTGCGCTGAGACCCGCTTGCGGCAGAGGCATCGCGGGCATGCAAGACCGCCGAACTCGTGAGATGCCGATTACATTTTAACTACAACAACCCCCTACTCCTTGGGTTTAGCGACTTGGCAAAAAATAAACACATTTTTGTACTAATTAAGGAGTGAGGATTCTCCCTATATGACTCGCTCTTCTCGTTCAGACATACGCTTCAGACACTTCCCTTGTTAGTTGACGCGAGATAAGCGGGACAAACGCGGACCTCCGCTGCGTCCCTGCTTTCTTCGAACGCCGTCGAGCGTCCTGCGGCCAGTCACGTGAGTCGGTGAATAACAAATGAATCGGGTTATGGCTGTTCAATGACGCTTTTGCCTTCGGTATACTACGGGAGGATCTCCGTTTTGTATTTCTACCCCAAGTACAACGACGGAACGATTAGAGCCGGAAGGAGCCTCGGTAGGGAGGTAGCACTTTCTGGAGCCTGGGAAGTTCCTGCTTTCTGCCAGCAAAGACGTTAAAGAAGAGAGTAAGAGCAAGCAGGCGCTATGGAGTAAAAGAGGCAGTAATACTCCGTTTTCTATGAAAGCGAGTCATCCACATTTTCGCAATAACACTACCCAAGTCGTAGTGTCTTATCAGATTAGGTTACAACCATGGACTTCGGGTCCGTTTGCTTACAAATGAAGCGAAGCTCTTCAACAGAGCCAGAACACAGACTGAACCATTCATGAGCCTCCAATGTGATTTTTCAGCACCAGATCGCCTTTGTGTTATTATTCGTCCGTGCTAGCCATTCTTTTACCACCCCCGGTATAACCTAAGGAAAGACAGTAACCTATGGAGGAAAATCTATAACAATCTAGCGCTGCCTATCCAAGGTGTTTCTCTCTTCTCGGGGCACGAATTTTTAGGGAAGCAAGGGTGCTCCATTATAGCATTGTCACCGTCTTTTGGTCTCGTGAAGGAAATGGATGGAGCAGCCTTCGCGGCGCTTGAGCAACGGCATCTGAGCCTGTACACTAGACATTGGATCCGACGCGAATTCAGATAATTCGGATTCGTCATTTTTTCCAAACTCTGGTTAAAAGGATTGTGCAAATAATGGCATCTTTGAAAAGCTTGGATCCTAGGGCGATTCGGATAGGAGTCGCTTTCAGCAGATGAATTTTCAGAAATTGAGATAACTGATTTTTGATAGGGAAACTGATATCTTACCCGATTCGGATATCCGATGTAAATCCCGAAGATAAAACAGTTGTTTGGATCGTCTGAAAATCTTCCCCTGTTAAGGCCACTCTTATCTGAATCATTCCAAGATCCGGAGCTTTTCAAAAATGTTATTATTGGCATACTCTTTTCAACTCGATTTGAAAAAATGACAAATTTCGAATTATCCGAATCAGTGTCGGATCCAATGTCTACTGGACACCGACTTCCACAGCCTCGGTTCGGTCCTCCGATCCTTTTCGCAACTAACACGTTGACGATCGCGCCTTTTTCGCGTGTCTGGCGCGTGGGACCATTCGATTTTTTGCAACGCCGACAGCGTGGGATGACATCATGTCGCACGGTCGAACGCGACCGCAAAAGTCGTCTCTTGGTTGGAAAGCGATGATAAGGATGACGAGGTGGTCCAGGACGACGTTGATGCTAAGGCCGATATCCTTGCACTACCAGCTGATGATGGTGATGGCTCAAAATGTGAAGTAATAGAATCCGAAGCAGAAAATGAGGGTGAGGAAGTTTGGAAGAGCGATTTTGAAGCCCCTATTTGGTGGAATTTTGCAACGGAGTCCGGCTTTCATGATGATGTGTTCAACTGCGTTAGGCCGATCGATTATTATCGATTATTTTTCAATGACGAACTGCTAATTGAAACCATTACTTGACGAAAAGCTCAATAAATCAGTAACCGAAAATTGTTTTTGGGGATTACGCTTTTTACAGCAATGTCCAAAGATGAGGTGCACATAACACAAAAAAGTTCCTTGTAAAGATCTGAATAAAACTAGAAAAATAAATTATAGAGCTGTGGCCTGACATCAGGCCACACGGTCGTCAACGTGTTAACCAACTGGTACAAGAGTAATGACAATCTGAAGCCTTCATATATGCCGCTCTGTCGAACGCAGTTTACAGTGGGTAATAAAAAATAAGTAAATGTCAATCATTGGGTGACCACAATAAATAAGGTGTTCATTTGATTATCCGAATATTCGACAATTCGAAATTCGAAATTTGGAAATCGAACATTATTCGATCATTCGAAATTCGAAATTTTGAGATTCGAATAATATTCGATCATTCGAAATTCGAAATTTTGAGAATCGAATAAGATTCGATCATTCGAAATTCGAAATTTTGAAAATCGAATAATATTCGATCATTCGAAATTCGTAATTTTGAAAATCGAATAATATTCGATCATTCGAAATTCAAAATTTTTTTCCAAGGACAAAGGTATACTCGGGGCGCAGTGGAAGTGCGGTTGCTTCATGCGAGGAAGGTCGGCGGTTTGTTTCTTGTGCGCTGCTGCATTTTTGCATTTCAACCTCCGGATCAGATTTAGGGACTCTGACGTCTATACCATTTTCAGACGTTTTTATGCGTAATTTTCCAGCTGAATATTGTGGTATTCAACATTGTGGTGCAGAAACGATCAGTGATACACAGGTACAAATTGTATGAAGCACCACTGGGCACAATTTGGGCAACGTATGAAGGCTACAGGCTCCTCACAGTCTGTTTCCATACATGGACCAATGACCTCGGGAAAAACCATCCTGCTCGGATTTTCAAAGAAGACCAGGACGTAACGTTTCAAGTGGTTCAAATGAAGAAACGAGGTCTGAGGATCCCTCAAACTGACCTTAACGGCTTCGATACACTCTTTCCCTCATCTTTGCCTGTCACCTGGAAGTCAGAGGCTCGGTCGACCATCTGTGGTCGTGAGCGGTCAGCTATTTTGTCGCTCTTGTCTCTTTCGCGGACCAGCTACTTCTGGTACTATTTGGCCGAAGTCTGACAACTCCTGCCGTTCGTCTTTCACTGCGACGTTCCCAGTGGCAAGGGGACACTTGATATTATTCGCCCGATCTGTTGCCACCTTAGCAGGTGAAGTCGCTACTCGCTCTCCGTGGTTATCGACTTTTTTTGCCGATCATCGAGAATGGTTTGGTCTCCTTCGAGATCCTCTTCAGTGCCTACTCGCCACGCCAAGAGGAGCCGAACTGATGAGTCATTTCATGAACCGGAACGGCTGCATCGCCTTATGGACATTGCGAAAGAGGAAAGTATTCCTCCTTATATGAAGGTCATCGTTGATGTCATGATGGAAATGAACGAGGAGATCAAGGCCGCCAATCGAAGAAACAGGGAGCTGCTCGACGAGATGGAACGATTGCGTAGGGAGAATGCCGATCTTTTGTCTAAGCTCAATACTTTTCAGTCGGCCTCCTCTCCCGAAAAGCCTACAGCTTCTGTTGTTGTTTCTCAGCCTCAGGCCGCTCAGGAAGCTGACGATGACCCTGATTTGAAAAGATCTATCGTTATTCGTAATCTTCCAGAACCTAATTGTCCTCGCTCCGTTGACAATGTCTTTCATGACTTAGCTTCTGTTACTGAGATTCTGGCAGTTCTAAATGTTGAGTGCTTACCAAAGACAGTTTATCGCATGGGTAAACCTTCGTCAAATCATCCTCGTCTTTTGAAAGTCATTCTTCCAACTAGTCGCTTCCAAAAACAAGTCTTACGGAATGCTTCTCGGTTGCGCTTCACTCCGTTCAGGGATGTGTTTCTTCGCGAATCACTCACTTGGGCTGAGAGAAAGCGCAGGCGAGAAGAACGTTCCGGCGCCTCATCTACCACTTGGTCACGCGGGGCTATGCCTCGTTCGGGTGACTCAACCTCAGTGAATCAACCTCCCGCTCCTGAAATGCAGTCTAACTCCAAGCCATCCAATCCCTTGCCCAATCGTTCGGAAAACGTCTGAAGTGTTCTAGAAATTATGTGTTCTCTTTCCGTTGTATATTTTGTAATGTCACGTCCCTTGTCAAAAATGCTGAATCTTTGGTGGCAAGCGTTTGCGAGAGAAACTATGACCTTGTTCTACTTACCGAGTCATGGCTTAGTCCTCAAGTAGATGAATGTGCTCTCATAGGCATACTTAGTGCTCAGTACGATGCGATGAGGAGTGATAGGCTTTACAAAAAAGGAGGAGGGATTATTATACTTCTTAAGAAAACTCATAGTTGCAGAGTTGTCTTCAAAGAATCAGTTAGAGACGGTTATGAACTACTTGTCTGCGATATATTTGCTCACACAACTAGCGTTCGACTCATTGGTGTTTACAGAACTCCTAGCTGCTCCATCAACAATTCAATTCAGCTGTTAAAGGCTATGAGTGATTTCTCTGCTTTTGACGTTCCATGCATTCTTCTGGGCGATTTTAACCTGCCTGATTTATGCTTTTCGACGGGAAGCATTTATCAGCATTCTGCTCCATCAAGCACCAATATTGCGCAAAAGTTTCGTGACTTTACTATTGCTCATGGTTTTCTTTCTACCATATGTGACATCACCGACACGAGGCAACGCCATTCTTGACCTTTTATTTTGTAACGAATCATCGCTAGTTAAGAATGTGACTATCAGTGCTCCGATCGGCAGCAGTGATCATTCCACCATCACGTTTGACTTAAGGCTTCAGCACCTCCAGGAGCGCATTACGTTGAAGCCTGACTTTAAGAATGCTGACTATCCTGCGATTGAGCGCTACCTGTCTACTATCGATTGGCTTGGAAGTTTTAGCTCGGTCTCAACAGTAAATGAGATGTATGAAATCTT
This sequence comes from Heligmosomoides polygyrus bakeri, assembly GCA_947359475.1. NCBI lineage: Eukaryota > Metazoa > Nematoda > Chromadorea > Rhabditida > Heligmosomidae > Heligmosomoides > Heligmosomoides polygyrus. The sequence goes on from OX375867.1 coordinate 37,606,933, forward strand.
CCTTGCTGTTCTTCATCACACCATTGAGCTCTTCGTTCCAATTCGTAAAGTAGTTCCCATTCAACTTGGACTTCCCCATTATCTACGCAATAAGCTTAAGAAACGAGCTCAAGCGTGGGAACTAGCTGTTTCTATGAACGATCACGTTACTTGGGATAAATTCAAAGAGGTAAATGTCAGGACTGAAAAGGCAATCAATAAGTACAACATTTATCTAGAAAAGCGGTTTTTAATGTCTAAAGACAAGTCCAAGTTCTTTAGGTATATAAGTTCTAGAACGGGCAAAGGAAATTCTGCTTCTTGTTTAAGACTAGACAATGGCGAGATTGTCTTAGGTGATGAACCAAAAGCTAATCTTCTAGCTAAAGTTTTCCAAAAGTCGTTCACTAACCTTAGTTCTAGTGCTCGTTTTGACAAAAAACAAGTTTGTCCTTCTATGGGCCCAACTCTATGGTTCCATAGAGATGAAATTATTGAATTGCTTTCAAATTGGAAAAACTCGTTCTCCTGTACTCCGGACTTCGTTCCTCTAATTTTTGTTAAGAAGGTTCTTCCTTACATTGGGTATCCATTAGAATACATTTTTAACTTCAGCTACATTAAAGGTGAGGTACCGGCTCGTTGGAAGCATGCTCTTATCAGTCCTATATCCAAAAAAGCTCCTCTCGATGATCCCGAGAATTACAGGCCGGTGAGCATTACCTCAATTTTTGCGAGAGTTTTTGAGAAAATCATGAAGAAGAGGATTTTAAACCATCTAGAGAAACACAATATTATCCCGAAAGAGCAATATGGTTTCAGAAATGGCAGATCAGTTGAGACAGCCTTACTAACATCTTTAAACGACTGGACTGCGGCTCTAAACTGCAAGGAAAGCGTGGACATTGTATATTTCGATTTCGCTAAGACGTTCGATAGAGTGCCTCATAATAAATTGCTAGAGAAACTCAGGGTCGTGGGTGTTTATCCAATGATAGTGGCATGGGTGGAAAGTTTTCTCTCTAACAGGACATACCAAGTGAAAGTTGGGTCAAGTTTTTCCCATGTCTATCCGGCCCCTAGCGGAGTTCCGCAGGGCGGAGTCCTCTCACCTCTTCTGTTCTTGATATACACGTATGAGATACCCGAGCTGGTCTCTACCTGCAACGTTACTTGCAAAATGTATGCTGATGACATCAAACTATATAAGACTATAGCAGGTAATGTTGATTCGTTAAGCTTGCAGTCAGCAATTGATGTTATCAGCTGTTGGTCCAAGCGATGGGGTTTGCCTCTTGCCGTTGATAAAACATACGTGATGACTGTTGGTAACTGTTCTTCAGAGAGAATGTATTTGGTGGATGGCATAAGGCTAAGAACTGTATGTGAGATCAGAGACTTGGGCTACCATTTTGACTATAAACTTGACTTCAAAACCCACTATAAAGTGATAGTAAATAAAGCCATGTTTCGCATATACAACTTATTCAAGATTTTAAAAACACGTTACCCACAAGTACTTATCCGAGCATTCAAGGTCTACGTGCGTCCAATTATTGAAGGTGGCACCACAGTCTCCAATCCTACTAAAAAGAAGGACGTTGATTTTATAGAAAGTGTGCAAAACAGTTTCACTCGTAAGCTGCTAATGAGATGCTTTGGTCTTAGCTATTCTTCAATTCCAAACGGCGCGGAAAGGGCGAAACAACTAGGCTTGCGTTCCCTAAAAAACAGGAGAGAAAATAACGACATAATTATGATGTTCAAAATACTTACTGGTAGGGTTGATGTCAACGCAAGTGATTTTTGTTACTTCGCTGATACCAATACGAGAAGTGGCGGTATAAGGCTAGCTGGCTCGATGAGTAGATGCCAACCCAGGTCAACTTTCTTCTCTCACCGGGTGTTTGCACGCTTCAGGATGTTGATGAAGGACCGCATACTCAGTATGACGTTAAATCAACTTAGGTCTCATCTTTCTCGTAGACAGATTGCAAGGTAGAGTTCAGACATCTATTGCAGTTGTTCCTGTTGCACTGTCTAATCTTTTAGGTTGCATTTTTTTTTAACTTCATGTTTGTTCTGGACATTAGAGTCTACTGTTTTTACTAAGCACTGGTTTTGCCTTCCGTTATGTTATTTTCTAAACAACACGTGATGTAGTCATCGTCACGTCCTGAATAAAGAATAAAAGAATAAAGAGGACTGCTGAAGGTTTTCTAAAACCTAACAGCAACAATGTCTGCCTATGCTCGAGTGGTGATCCACCTGCTCCCGCTGAAGTGGGCCCACCTTAAGACAAGAAACCTTTGAGGGAAGAAATCAAACTGGCCGAACGGGTGGCCAGCATGCTAATGGACTTGGAAGCACGTCAACTTGAAGTTGACGAAGACGTTGTGGTTAAGAAACCGGTCAGTAATAAAGAATTCACATGAAAGGTACTCTCCACAACGTACGGCTAGAAAATGCGCAGAAAGCGTCTGCAAATGGTATAGACGTCAGAATCTCCAAATCTCAACCAGTTAGTCGAAATGCAAAAATGCAGCAGCGCAGACGAACCAAACCCCCGACCTTCCTTGCATGAAGCAACCCCACTTTCAGTGCGCTCCGAGCCGTTTGCCCGCAGAGGCATCGCGGACGTACAAGAACCCCCAAACTTGTGATGCGCCGTATTCCGTTGTGACGACCCCCTACTCGTTGGGTTTAACGACTTCGCAAAAAAGAAACACATTTTTATACTAATTGAGGGATGGGGATTCTCCCTATATGGTTCCCTCCCCCCGTTCAGACATACGCTTCAGACCCTTCCCTTTCAGATTCCCCAGTCGAACTAGCTTCTTTAGCCGAGATCGTTCGGCCCTCGGTTGCCCAGCATACTGACCGCAGAACTCGGGCGGGGTTTCTGTGCGCCACTTCCGGGTGACGTCCTAGCCTTTACACTGATTCTATTGCGACTTTTGATCATGGTTGTGACGAAGTTTCTCCATCAGCCGGCCTGTCAACCTGGGCCTGACGCTGGAACCGTTGCCGTTTTTTACAATTTTTACAGGGCATGGCGTGCCGGAGCCGGAGTCGAACTTGTGACTTTGTGCATGAAACTACACTACTAACCACTAGGCTAACTCGGCTCGAATAAGGTCCTTTAGTGCTGGTGTTTTTGACTGACACAGAAGACTTGCAGTTGGTCAGGCTCTATCGTCCGGGCGAAGGATTCCGGGCAGACAGCAGGACTGCCCGAGGGAACGGAGCGAGACTTTTCAGGCAGCCTCGAAACGCATTTCGATGAGCCGGCTCGACACAGCAGGAGCAAGGGAATCCCCTGCCTCTCACCTGCGTCTCTGGGCAGTACAAGGTCGCATTTGGCTCGCGTTTCATTCCCCTATCCAATACCGCGGACGGGGACGCGCCACGCGACAAGCGCCTCGGGATCCTTCTAACAAGAAATTTCGAAGACTCTCTCAGGAATGAGATTCAATGTCTAAAGGAAGACATCTGAGTGCTGTATTGCGCGTCCTGCTACATATTTCTAGAATAATTTTTACAGTATGTCGTCCGATAGCACTTCGCCTGAATGTGATGTTCCTGCTGGACGGTTCTGGCTCTGTCTCCGGTTCCACTTTTGCCATGCAAATGAAGATGCTGGACAAAATTTCCAACTTGATGCATATCGGAACAAATGAGGTCTGTTTCGTTAGTGCCTCAAGAGGCCGTTTGGCAGCTTTAGTGCCGCAATCGAAACTGCACTCCTATTGAAGCGAACAAGTGAGTGAACGTGCCCCAAAGATGCGTTATTACCACTTCAGAGTCAAATTGCCGTGCTTCAATATGCCGGGTTTACGAGACTCGAATTTGGCTTCGACAACCATCAGGTATGAATTGGTTGCTAACCGTTTAGCTCTAGCGACTTGAAATTGTGTAGCTTGAAGACAAGCTCTCCTCCATTTCTATTCGGAGTGTTATGGTTTTGAATACCAGTGGTACTGTTGTTTTGAAAGAGCAGCAGATCGACATGAACTTTTTTGTGCTGCGATAATCGAGCCAGTTTACGTCTGTAATTTAAGGAAAGACGCTTAGAAACACAAGGCTCTCAAATCCCCGATGTCCATGAGAAGTACGAACTACATTTTTGGCATTAAAAAATTAATGTTAATAAAAATATTTGAAAAAGAAAGAGGAAAAATTAAGAGTTAACTGGTAACAGTAGGCAATGAAATAATATCAAACTGCAACAAAAACATAAGGAATTTAGAACCATGACGATCTCCTGAAATCACTGCGTGCAATTCGTCACATGTCGGGAACTACGAAGACGGGCAAAGCCATGATGAAGGCGCTGGAGCTGTTCCAGAAAGCAAAGCGAGAAGACAGCGACGTCTCGCAGGTAGGCCGTCTCCGGTGGCGGCTCCGCTGATGGTGGCTGCCGTGTGATTAGCGTTTCCGAACGACTAGGTGTTGCTAGAAGCTAGCACGTGCAATAGCTGTCCGAGCCTCGTTTAGCATGAGGTATTCCCGTGTACTGTTGACTACTCGCTGAATTTGAAAGGTGCTCTGAGTTCTGGCTCCTCTAAAAGGGAATGGACGGTTATTCGCTGCCGCCCAGGAACTGAGCACATTGCTCATATGCTGATAGGCTGCCTTCGTATTCATGAACGAGAGAGAAGATCTTCCGAACTCACAATTGGCTACCTTCTCAAGAAATCAGTAAGTTGTCTGCGAGACGAAGCTGTTCACTGGGATTTTAGGTGGCTGTTGTGGTCACCGACGGACACTCGCACGACAACCCGCTCCCAGCGGCTGAAGCGTTGCGAGCGGCAGGTGAGATCTCTTCAACCATCGCCTCATCGGTTCTCTGGTGCAATTCGATTCCCCAAATGTCAGTGCGTACCAGAGAGGGAATCGCTCTGACTTGCAGGCATCACCATCCTAACGCTGGGCATCGGTGACCACATCAATCGCGAAGAAATCGTTCGGATCAGTGGCAAGGATGAGCTGGCGTTTCAGGTACGCGACTTGCCAAATCTCACAGGAGACCCGTTTTGATCGAACCGAAGTCTGAGTGGTATTGGAAGTAAGGCGTCGAGATGCATCTTCAGCCTCACAGCTTCAGAATCTCCACAAGGACGTTCCGCTTGAGCATTTCGTCGCTGGCTTCAAGAACCTCTCACAAGGCGAGCACTGCGAATACGCAAGAGGTAGGCCGGCTGATTAAAGCGCAGTCCGTCCTTTTCAGTTGGCGCTCAAGGCGCTTTCGACCTCTGTTCCGGAGTTGAAGTAGAACGTGCGCTACTATTATATATACGGTTTTCACGTCAAATTGGACGCTCTAAACAAGCTTACGTCTTTGAAATCAAACTAAATACCATCCAAATTAAAACGAGCGTCTTTCGCATCACATCGATACCCATCAAAAAGTAAGAACAATTTTTGTCTAAAGAAAATTTAGAATGATTTTTTCTTGATTTTTTTCGGCCGCCTCAATAAGTGAACAAACACACTGCTTGAAGTTTTACCAAATTTTTATTTTTCCAAGAAAAACTACAATTTAAATTTTTTAGAATAGAGAAAAACAGCAATTCCTATGCTTATTAAAAGAAGAGTTCGCGATCTGCATCCATTTAGCTCGCGCCGATTTAATTTGATTGAGAGTGTAAACCCTCTCGCTCGGATCACCGTCTTGTCCGTGCGAAGCTGACTCTCAAAAAGAGGATGTTCAAGCGTGACACTCATAAACCGGCACCGGTGAGGGTCCCCACATTCAAGTCTGAGGAATTGGAATATGCAATAAAGTCGTACGATTGGAATCTTCTTGAAGATCCATCGGAAGACTACGACCTTCTCTCCAAAGGACTGTTGAAATGTGCTAGCAGCTCTTGCGGAGCCACATCACCGTCTGCTTCAAGACTCAACGCACATGCGATTAAGCCCTTGGAGCAAAGAAGAGCTGTTAAACTGGATCCTAACGCTTCCCATCTGGAAAAAGTCACCATCTCGAAGGCCTGTCGAATTGCAGTTAAGGAGTCCATTCAAGCCTACAGAAGATTAAAGCTGTTAAAAGCCGCTGGGAAAGGTTCAAGCATAAAGCGCTGCAAACGAGATCTCTGCGACCAGAAGGCAATAATGTCAGCCCTTCTGGATAAGGATGGAACAACAAACGTCTCGAAGAGCGATGGAGACCTTCAACAATTCTACACAGATCTGTTTTGTTCTTCCAGCACTGTCCCGAAATGCTTGATGCCACCAGCTGAGGATGTACTTCCCATTCTGAAATCAGAATCGCTCATGCCATCAGAAGGATGAAGCCAGGCACTGCTCCCGGACCGGACGGCATTTCTGCTGATCTCCTTCGTGCGGGTGACAGTGCCCTCTGCTCACTTCTTGCCAAACACTTCAACCACTACCTCCGTCTTGCTAAGATTCCGGACTCATGGAAGGAATCGAAAACAGTTCTAATCTTCAAAAAAGGTCAGCAGGAGGATATCAACAACTATCGACCCATCAGTCTTCTCTCGGTTGTCTACAAGATCTTCACCAAGATACTGCTCAATCGTATGGAGCGCTGCTTGGATAGTAGTATCAGCCAGTGGAGCAAGCAGGGCTTCCTAAGGATTTCTTCTGCATGGACCATATTCAGACTGTCTCACAACTCATCGAGAGGAGCCGCGAATACCACCTCGCACTTGTCCTTGTCTTCGAGGATTACCGGAAAGCGTTCGACTCTGTGGAAATCAACGCCATTCTGAACGCGCTTGTGCATGCTGGTATACCATCGCCCTACATCCGACTTCTCGACGAATGCTTCTCGAACACATCGATTACCATCCAGTTGTTCGATCGGAAGCTTAAGGTTCCTATCGGGAAAGGAGTACGGCAGGGAGACACGATTTCTCCTAAGCTATTCACAGCGGCACTCCAGGATGCCATGAAGGACTTGAACTGGGAAGATAAAGGCTACTTTGTCGACGGTAAACGGATCAGCAACCTACGCTTCGCCGACGATATTGTTCTCATCTCTACCAGCACGGCAGAAGTCGAGGAAATGCTGAACGAGCTCAATGTGGCAGGTATGAAGATTGAATTGGACATGAATATGTCCAAAACGCAATTTATGGTCAACCAGTGGTGTGACACGGGACTCGTAAGGTTAAATGGAGTCGCTCTACAACAGGTCGACTCCTACGTCTATCTGGAAAGAGAGCTGAACATGGATAATGACCTCGCTCCTGAAATCGCCCGCAGGAGACGCGCAGCACGGGCAGCCTTCAGTTCGATTCGCGAAGTCACCGATCAGGTAAAGGATGCTGGCCTCAGGGCCTCGATATTCAACGCCTCTGTACTGCCTGTGATGTGCTACGCGACGGAAACCTGGCCCGACAACAAGACAATCGCCAGAGCGATGCAAACTACGCATCGAGCACTGAAGAGATGTCTTCTGAGGACAAGTCTTCGTCAGCAATGGCAAGAAGGCCTACCAAGCTCGGAGCTACGGGAGAAGTCGCAATTAGCAGACCCGCTGCAGTATATAAAGAAGTCCAAATATCGCTGTGCCGGACACCTGCTTCGACGAAAGGACGATAGATGGAGTCTCCGTGTCACAGAATGGTTCCCGAGAGACCATAAGAGACCACTGGGACCACCGCCAACGCGATGGGAAGACTCATTCCCAAGATCTTTCAGAGAGCGGAGTCTGCCTCACTGGATGCAAGCAGCCAGAGATCGAGCGGTCTGGAAGAGTTGTGGTCCCCGCTGAGAAGACCTCCAGCCAACAAAAGGACCATCAAAGTATCAAAGTAAAGTAAAGTAAGAGAGTGTAAAAGCTGCCTATTGGAAACAGCGAAGTGAAGTTACGTGTGTTTTTACAGTCGTTTTTGTTGTACCTTTGACAAGTGTGTAACTCCAAGCAAACAGAATTTTCGCTACCAATCGAATGAAAATCACGACATCCTGGATGAGTGCTTGGCGCATTCTCTTCTCTCAGCAGTTAGAAATTGCTGTCTTTAAAACACTATTGAATTCATTATTTTTCTCAGTGAAAATCTTACCAAATTTTAAATACTATGCTCACTTATTAGGGGCAGCTCTAGAATTGAAAACTTTCATGGAAAGTCATACTAAATTTTCTTAGGCCAAAATTATCCTGCGTTTTTCGAAGAGCTTTTATTTTGATGTGGAAGACGCTCAGTTGGTTTGGATGGCGTCACGCTTGCTTAGACAAGTGTTCATTTTGATTTGAAAAGTGTCCACTTTGACGAAAAAAATGGTATGTACAAGCCGCGGTGCTTAAATCAGTATAACGCATAAATTAATATGGTGTCAGTTTGCGTTAACTTTTCTGCTTCCTTCGGAGCATGCGAACTTAGTCGGAATTTAAAACTTTAAAAAATTGATACAGGCCTGACATCAGAGTAGTAGTCGGAGGTGGTGCCAACTGTCGTATGCTGACCAAATATCAATTGACTGACATTTCGCATATCTCCGAGCCCAACCGAGCCATCCATCCCTTCGTGGTCGGAGAATTCGCATCGCATCTGTCCAGGAAGAACGATATGCGAACGAACTTCTTCTCCTCCAGCCCATCTCGTCCACGTAGAATGCGTGGTTCATCGAACGAAAATTGACCTTTACCCGTTCACTTTTATTCCTCGTTCTTGTCGATAGTTGTTGCCCATGCGCTCCCATTCGTGCTTTTAGGGATCGAAGGAGCTGAGATCACTTGCGGACCAGACTTCATACAGGTGGAGGTCTCAACGACGAAGAAGTTACAAGTTCGTTCTTCGCCAGCCATTGCGGTTGAAGGCGATCGGGGATTGACAGCCTCCTTTCAGGGCCGCCTGTTTTTCGAAGGATTCCTTCTTGAGCCTGGGTGCTCGTCTCCGGAGGACAGCTCTCGCGAGGTGCCGGGAAAGTCACGATTTGACGTTCAGGTCAAGGCAGCCCATGGGAAGTGCGGTCTTGTGAAGACCTACGAGGTACGTCCGCTCAATGTGAGGTCTCGTGTGAGCGGAGGAAGAGCGGAAAAATTGCGGAAAACGTTGCGTGTACAGGCACACTTTCTTCAGTACAGCGCACAGTGTATCGAGTGGCAGGTTCACATTGTTGCTGATCTTTTCAATGTTCTGCAGTACCGCCATGGCTTGAAGCAGGCATAAGTGTTAGCAAAACCAGCCGTTACAACCTGATGTTTTTTATTCGGTAGACTGAACTGGTCACAAGGAAGCATAGTAGTAGTAGTTCTCCTCTTCTCTCTCCTTCATAATAGTACTGTTTTGCGTTAGCAGCATGAAAATACATGGTTTCTAAACCTTGGAATGGATCGGTTGCTAACTTTCTGAGAATGTGAGGACTACACGTATGGAAAATTTTTGGCATCATTGCTACTTTATATGTGGTCGGGCTAGGACTTTTCGCGTTTTTCAAGTTTTGAATTTATTTTTTAATCACGATTTAATTGAGATCTTAATTTTAATTAAAATGTGAATTGATTAAAACTAGTATTTAATAATTTTAATTTTAATTTTAATTTACAAATAAAAAAATTATATGAGCACAACTCTATATCACTGCGTTTGTAATTTCTCCCGCGGTGAAAGCAACTTGCAATAATTTTCGAAATATGAAAGCCTAATCTGAAAGAACCCATAAACTCCTGCAAGACATTTTGACACTTTCCTGCATAGAGTGACAGGTCTTCCCTGGAAAGTTTTTAGAGGTTCTAGGCATAGCAGCGCAGACATGACCTGTTTTTCTTTCCTTACTTTTAGGATTTCGTGATGAATTAAACTTTCGTTCACGAAGAATGAAGCCTAGCAGAAAATAAGCGAGCTTTACGATAGTTTTTGAGGGCTAGATTTTCTCCGAACTCTCCTAAAACTCCTTACAAGTATGCAAGTGTCGGGCATTATTTTGCAAGCAGGACGTTTCCTTTCCTTCCTTCTTCTACAAAAACAGATTGCAGACCTCCAAAGTGTCGTCGTCCGTCGACGCCTCGGACCAAAATGCACCTGCGAAATGAACTTCAGTTCTTTGTTCAAATGAGCGAAGGTGCCTAACCAGAGTGCTTTCGAATGCATCTAGCCTTATATTTAATTAGCACTTCGGTAGCCAAGCCTCCTATCTCCTTCTTATTTTGCGCGGTTGATACTTTTTCAGTCTTCGATTTTTTTGCCTAAAATGACTCAAGCCAGTCTTTCGTTGTTGCGTTCTAAAGCGATATCATCCCAAAGTAGCGCACAAATCTTGGATTTTGGCTCAGTCTTCCTAAAATTCTATTTTTTTCTGGAAAAATTCCTTCCACGTCTGTGAATTCCTACCCGCGTCAACCCGAACAAAGAATGTGGTATTGGGTGCACGTGACAGCCAACACCTCCTCCGACCGCGCCCCACGCGCCCCAACATATATTAATAAGGAAGATTAATTGCGAAAGTCTGTGGTCAATGGGTCATGTCCTAGGAAACAGTCAGGAATATGTATAGGGCAAGTGCGCGTACAAATCCTATCCACGACATCACGTAAAGGAAACCCTAACCGAAAACCTCGATTCGTTTCGTACAGACCACAACTGGGTCCTCCGGCTGGGCTAGTACGAGTCGACCACTGTCGAAGTCTTCATAACCTCCAAGCTAGTAGGCTATTAGCAAAGGCGCACCGAAAGGATGGAAACTTTCTGTCCGACTTAATAGTTTCCTCGAGATTCATGTGAAGACTTTTCCTTCTGTGGAACAGTGTTGATCCTAGGCATCTTGAAAGAAATGACAGAACCGGGAAAGCGACCCAAAAATGAGGAAGAGACAGAACTGGGAAGGCGGGCTAAAAATGAAACGCGGGTTACGATATGAATCCGTGGCATTTAGGCGAGGAAGCGCGGATTCGTGTTGTCATCGCGCGCGGTTCTACAGTTCGATCGCCGTTTCTCCAGCGCTCGAGATCACTCGTTCGTGATCCGATGCTCCTATCCGGATAAGACGAAGATCGCGAAGAGTCCAAGAAGAGCTGAAGGAACAACCACGTTGGTGCAGGACGCTGTGCAGTTCGGGTGAGTGACGCGCGCTGCAGTTAGAACCACTTGCTCCGCAAATGACAGGAGCGTCTTGGTCACAGGAACACATGGCTTTTCATCCTAAATAGGAACGGACCTCGACGTGTGCATGAATAGTTCCACACATCGAGGAGAGGGGAAGCATCGCGACCTTCTTCACTTTTCGCCGTTTTAGTTGAAAATTTAGAGATTATGGAAGATAGATTGTATTGATAGATTTTCGTACAGCGGGACATTTTGGACAGATTTCGAGGCAATGTTGGCCTTCTATTGAGAGGCTAACTCTTCTGGTAAGAAGGCACATGAATGCCAAATAACATCTGATATGACCTAGCTCAGTTCAGCACAGGGTAGAACACACTAGAGCTGCATAGAATTTCTCGTGCAACAAAAAGCGTCGTAAGAGGTACCTTACATGGTGACCTCCCCTGAGCCACTTAGCCCCAGATCTCGTTACGATCGATGTGCTTACAGTACCCAGTAATACACAGTAAGATTGGATCTTACAACCAGCCCACACGAAAGAAAGCGCTATGGTTGGAGGGGGGGTCCTCTCTTCGATCACACATCCGCCTTTCATTTCCTTCTTCCTTGGACAGGGGAAGGAACACCGAAATGTAGGCAATTTCTTTATGGGTGCACTAGTCAGGCCACACCCCGAAGTCCCTTCCCCTGACCAAATTTGTTTTCTACTCCTCCTTTATCTTCACATTTAAAATCAATTTTCTCAAAAAGTGTCTACTTCTTCATCTTTTCATATTCCTTTTCCGTCTTTTCTTCATCTTCACCTCCCTTTCTTTTTCACTTCCCTCTCTCTATTTACGTATGGACAGATTTTAAAGATATCTTAAAATATGCTGGCCTTCTTCACTGAAGAGCCACGGGAGGAGCAACGCAAAGGTTCGTCCGAAGAGAGTGGCGTCTTTACTTCTTTGAATTTCTGTTTTTTCTTATGTTTTATATTGTACACACAGAACACAACTGCAGCATGGTTTGTTTGTTTTCTTCACTATCAGCGTGTCTTGATTTTTTCTGTTGCTGACACTTCTTACAAGGTGACCCTTCGTCCCCCAAGTACTATTGCCCCCGAAAGAATCTTGTCCTGTAGATATCCTAGGATAGTGAGGAGCATAGTAGACATTACTTGCAGCGACCGAGTTCCGTCTTCTCATTGTCCATACCGCAGCCCCCCTGGTTGACCACCTATCGGATTTCGACAGCACAGCTGTGAATTAAAGTGGTTACATGGAAAATGTACAAATTACAAGGTGGCGCGGAGCAGGATTGTCATACGATTGCCAAACAACGCAAAACAACTCATGAGAACGGTGGTGCGTAAGGGGTGGCACTCAGTGGACGGCGACACTCTACTCCTCACCCACTTCGTCGGGCTGGCAGTCAAACAGAGGTTTTGGGGTGTCCGACCAGGTCTTCAAGGAGATGAAACCTGTGCGTGATACGAGCTCAGCGGAGTGTTGGAGAGGGTGGGCTGTCTGCCTCTGCCCGCACAAGGAACTTGGGGATGAATCCCATCCACCCAGAGCCCAACAAAAGCATCCCTCGTAGGTACGGAGTGGGGCCGAGCTCTCCACAGGTGCCGTTGGAAGTGCCAGGTGTTGGCGGTATCTATCAGGTCATCCAATAAGTAATGTCGTTTTTCAACCTTGACTTCAATTGAACAAATTTTCAACAAAACTCCATTTCAGACATCAATGTAATCACCATCATTATCAACAACCTTTCTCCATCTAAGGGCAATTCTTCAGTACCTGAGCAATAAAATTTCAGAATTTTGAGCAATATGTGGACATCATTTTGAATATCCTCCAAACTTTCAATTTCTTTGCCACTAAAATTTCTATAGAGCCTGGAATAAGTGGTGATCCGAAGGCGTGGATCGACGATCGCCGGATACTTTTCCAGTAAAGCTTGGTTCACTGGATCCAACTGCTTACGGTGAAAGTCTGCGTCAACGGTCTCTTGCAAGCTAACAATTCAACGAATGGTGGATTCTAAAAAAGCAAGTCTCATCTACCTTAGAATCATTTTAGTGCACCTTCGAAATACACAAATCTGCCAACAAATAATGAGCTAAAGCCGTAGTGCACAAAAACGACATTACTTATTGGATGACCTAATACTTCCTTCACAGAATGCAATTCACATTTCACATTTTATTGGAATGCTTCCTTTCCTCCTTAGTATTGCCGTGATTGAAAGTGCTTGCGAAAGTCTCAAATACAAAATTTCTAGAAACGAAGCTCTTGCGGGTCTAGAGCCGATGAGGTGCAGTTACAACGTAACCCCTGTTCTCCAGCACTGCTCGACGAATTCGATTACAGTCGGAGCGACGCTGCTCCATACGTGGAAATGCGATAAGGGTGAGTTCTCCGAGCTCCCACCCCATGAGCAGCGTCTTTTCCAAGGAGCCAGGTGACCTGCTGCTTCTTGTGCAATCACCCCTAAAGAGCAAGTATTCGGTCGCACGAAAAGACGAAAACTTTTCGCCGTTTGTGGTTTGTAAATTCAAACGATCACAACTTCGTCCAGAATTTCCTTTTTTGAGCACGTTGAAAATCATTACAATGGGCATAGCTCTTCCGATAAAATCTGCTTGCAAGAATTTACAAAAGATTAAGCCATCGCCGGAAACCATTTTTAACATCCTCCAAGTACACGGAAGAATTGCTCCAAGTTTTCAAAAAGAAGCCAGGCAAAATAGCTTTACAGTGACTACACGTTTGTATATTAACAAATTTAATCATAGCCTTTGAATCCCAATCGAGCAGTTTTTGTACAATTAAATTGAACGTTGTTTGAAGCTCAGATGGGAAGGAACAATTTATTTGCCATTACCGTAGCATGGCACATTTGCAGCAGATTTTTATTCTTCCTTTCTAGATTTAACCAGCATACTTTACTCCAGTCTTACCATTTTTACAAGTTATTCTATAATATTATTCATAATCCGCTGCTTATATCTGATTTTTCCCGAGAACTTTCTGTTGGCTTTTCACTAACGAAAGAAAAGATGTTACCGTTGCCACCCGTATCTGTCGTGACGCGAAAAAAGTACTAAATACTCATTCCTTTTCTGAAGCCGCCTAGGAGGATTTTTTCAAGACATCATGCATTGAATCAAATCATCGAACACTCAGTTGAGTCTTCCTTGAAGGTATTCCTCTAGACGATCGGTTATTCAGTGCACACTGTTCTCCATTTTAAGGTTCCCCAGCTCTACCTAGAGGTGTCTTATGTCAGCCCTTTAAAGCTGAGCTTTTAGGAAACTCCTTCCTAACATAACAACTAAAATTTGGCTTGATTTTGTTTTAGCATTTTCATTTCAAATCTAGGCCATAATTCACTCTCCAGATTTAAGCCCTAAAGCTTCGTAAGCCAAAAATCGGGGTTTTCGGCTTTCGCGAAAAAGGTCTAAACTCCTCAATTTTTGCAGGATATCCTGTTTGTTCTATATGCCTCCAAAAACAAATGTTACTTTCTACGCAGCAGTTCCAAAATCTCATATAAATTCGCTCCATTTGGTAATTTTCTTACATAGATGCGGAAATATTGGAGGCTAAAACAGCAGAAACTCTCGGTCTGACCGAATACTTGGGCTCCCTCTCCCTCTGCTTGAGCATGCAGAGACACAACTTCTTTTTTCATGAGACAGAGGCACAAGTTCTTTTAAGAGATGATACAATTTTCAGGCTTTTCCTCCATTTAATCACTTACAGAGCATAATCGTTTCCGAGTTCATTCCTGCTTCGTCATCGATCCGGTCACCCATCGGACAGAGATGGTGGTCGATAGCAATGGGTCGGCAGAACCCTTCAGCTAGCATCTGCGTAAAATGTATTCCAAGCCAGCGAGTTGTAGGTGCCCCGTGGAAGACTCGATCATTGGAACCATGAGCTACTCAGCCGATGGGGCCGTGAGCGCGACCGGGAAGGCGACTCGATTTGCCGACGTGCCCGTCGTCAGATTCTCGTGCCGGCTTCGCCCTTGCAAGGGCTCCAGCGAGCAATGTGCGGCTGAAGCTGGAGAGGTCAGTGCTCTCGAATTGTCCCAGCGGATGTGGAGACATCCAGTGCACATTTAGCTGCCTCACTGCCGCTCAAAACGCGACCTTCCAGCGGAAGACAGCGTGACTTTCCAGCCGCTGTCAGAAGTCGGAGAGTACGTGAGTACATATTTTTCACTGTTCTAGATGAAAGACATCTGAAATATTTCTAAATATCACAAGGAGCACCTTGACGTTGTGCGGCGAAAAATGTTGTAAAACTTCAGGACATAGCCGCCTACGACGACAACGTCGAGGGGGTGATGTCTGCACCTGAGAGAGCGACAAGGGTCATGATGGAAGGTATTTCACAGGAAATTCTTGCTATGTCGTCACTATTACATCAAGTAGGACGGAATGTTTAGAAGCAGCCACACAGGCGTCGCAGACGCCTACATCTGCAGATCCCTCAACGGGTCCACAAGTTTCTCTGAAAAGGTTTCTTTCTGCACCAAATAGCTCATCACTTCTGCTTCTTCCGCATTGAAACCCTTTTGTAGCATATCATCAGTGACGCCGCCCTCGTTCCCATTAGGAGGAGTGGACGTCAAGTTAAATACGAAAACGGTAGCCGTTGTAGCTTCGAACCTGGCCAGGGATCGGCTCAAAGAGGTTAGGCCATAACCATAATAGTAAAGCTGCCAGAAAAGTTGTCTTGAATTGGTCTGGGGCCTCAAACTGTAGAATGTTGCCAATTATCAAAAATCTTCAGAAAATCAAGTGAGCAGCTTTTCAGGCTCTTCAACTTCGCGCCAACTCACTATCTGTGGATGTGAGTCCAGCGGCAGCGAGGCGTCTAGCCGACGGAAGAGAGCAGAGTCTTCATGTCTCGGAGAGTGTCAGACAGGAGCAGAGTGTACTGAGAGTTCTTACTGGGAACGGCTTAGCCGTGAAGCAAGTGAAAGGCTTCGTGAGGCAGCTGGAGAGGCCGACGACAGGCCAAGAAGAGCAGCACCTCGTCAGGTCGCCAACTACCGAGCGTCCTCCAACACTGCCGACAGCAGCACATTCCGGAGGCTTTGAACTCAACACGAGAAAGGGAATTGTGCGCAAAGAGATACGGAAACGCAGGTGAGAGGTGTTTAGCCTCAGAGTTGCACTGCATGGACCCCCTTCCTTCAGCTATGTGCTCAAATGTTTCTTGTTACTGTTCCTCACTTATCTGTTACTTTTTCGTATCCTCCGGTTCTTTTATTCTAACAGCTGTCCTTGTTGAGTTATGCTAAATCATCCTAGCTCATGACGCCTCTCTCCAATGAGCTTTGTGGATAAATAAGCGATTAAAACCTATAAGTTGCAGGTCGTATTTCTAGAGTTAAAGGTTTAAACTGCCTTTCGGGCAGGATTTTCCTGAACTTCACCTGTATTACCTGTCGTCCCATTGATCATCGACTTGCTCGAGCGTGCGCCAGCAGCGTCTCATTCGTCCCTGTCGCGTGCCAGAGTGGTCCAACGTCATCCTCGCTTGAGGGACACGAAGAGCGTCATATCGGTCGTTCAGGGCTTTCACGAAGAAGTCCGACCAACGCGTTGGTGGGCGTCCTGGTGTTCTCTTGACATCCCGCGGAATCCAGTCGGTGACAGCTCTCGTCCAGCGGGTGTCTGCAAATCGCATGTCGTGGCCGGCCCACCTAATTTTCGACAACTTGGCCCACGCGACAGCATCTCTGATGTTCGAACGTCGGCGAAGCTCGGAACTCCGGAGGCCTTCTCTCACTTGTGTGAGTCGTGTCACTTCGAACATCGTCCTCTCGATTCCACGCTGCGCGACGCTGATCGCGTGTTCATCCTGTTTTCGTATAAACCAGGTCTTTGAGGCGTATATTAGGTCAGGAAGAACGGTAGAGTCGAATAGGTAAGCACAGGGGTCGGGCGTTCTTCGTCTCCTTCGCGAGTTCTTCGACGCTCTTGAAAGCTCCCCAAGCCGCTCGTTTCCTCCTGCTCAGTTCTGGTGCTAGGTCGTTGGCCATGTTGACTTCGCGACCCAGATACACATAGCTGGAGCATTCGAAGACGTTCGTGTCGCTGAACGAGAATGGGGCATCAGAAACTTGTCCGTTCCTCATGAACATCGTCTTCGTAAGATTTAGCTGCAGTCCAACGTTCCAACATACACGATCGAAGTCGGTCAGCATTCGCTCCTTGAGTGATGCTCCGTGTTATGAGCACGATGTCGTCAGCGAAGCGAAGATGGTGCAGTTGCCGGCCGTCGACCTTCACTCCCATGTCTTCCCATTCCAGTTCGCGCATGACGTTTTCGAGGGTGGCGCTGAAGAGCTTCGGGGATATGGTATCCCCCTGCCGAACCCCTCTCTTCACGTCGATGACGACGTCGTTGTAGAATGGTGAGATCTTGGTCGTGAATCCATGGTACGGCTCTGGAAGGACTCTGATGTACTGAGTAGGAACACCCTGAGTGAGCAGGGCGTGGATGACCGCTTCAGCTCGTCGGAGTCGAATGCCTTCTTCAGGTCGATGAATGTAAGGCACAGCGGCGGCTTCTACTCTCGCGACACTTCGATGAGCTTCGTAATGGTGTGTATGTGGTCGACCGTGCTGAATCCTCTCCGAAATCCTGCTTGTTCGCATGGCTGTCCTTCGTCCAGCGTTCTGCTGATCCTATTCAGGATGACGCGAGCGAACAGCTTGTAGACTACGGACAGCAGGCAGATCGGGCGATAGTTGCCAATGTCGTGCACGTCTCCCTTTTTGTATAGCAAGACCGTCCTGCTGGTCTTCCACTGAGATGGAACCTTGCACTCCGACAGGTAGCGCGAGAAGAGTCGCGCCAAGGTGTTGATGAGCGTTGGCGGGAGGTTCTCCAGGTGTTCGGGTCTGATCCTGTCAGGACCTGGTGCTGTACGTTTCCTTACCGACGAGATGGCGTGACGGATCTCGGATGCTCAACCCTGCCTCTGCTGCTTCAGCCAACACTTCCGCCCTTCTCTCCTTAAGATCCTCCTTTATCGCGGCTCTGCATAGCTTCGCAAGCTCGGACGTCAGTTGGTAGTTGCCTGACGCTCGTGCTGCTCCACGCTGGCGTATCAGATCGAGAGTTTCCGGAGACAGGCGTCTCTTGGTGATCTTCAAGCTCTCGGCTCCCTTAGCACTATGGTAGAGATGGTGCACGAAGCGGTCGTATTCCTCATCGACGTTGTCCATGACGGCATCTTCCCGAAGGCCGGCAAGAGAGGTGTAGAGGTCCCAGTTGATGGCCGTTATGGGAATTCCTCTTCTTTAACATCGCGGCCTTCTCTACTTGACGCGAAAAGCGAAACCTAGCGCGAAGGAGGCGGTGGTCCGATCCCGTGTAGAACTTGGGGACAACGGAGACGTCGGTCAGGCAATACTTGCGATTGGTCGATCCCAGTCGACCAATCGCAAGTATTGCCTGACCAGTATTATGGAACTGACCACCGGGGATTCCCATGTCCATCTGTGTGGGAGGCTTCTGGAACTGTGAGTTTCCATGGATGGTCTTGGTCGACACCTTGCTCGTTCCACTCGAAACCGTGGATTCTGATTTCTTCCGGCGACCTTCGTCGCCCGATCTTGGCGTTGAAGTCGCCTACGATCACCTTGTAGAAGGTGTGATCCTCCTTATAGAACTTCTCCAACTCCATGTAGGAGGCTTCGACCTCTTCGTCGTCGTAGTCGGATTTTGGGGCATACGCGACGAATACAGTCAAAGCTGGCACGGAGCCACATCGCTTCAGTGCAGACGTCCGATTCGGGTTGTCAGAGATTCGTACGAATCGAAGTTCATGGTCAAGTGCGTGTTGACGAGGACACCAACGCCGCCTACTCCCCTGCTGTCGCATGTTCCGAGGAACAGTTCTTCTCCGGAGTCGTGGGCGGCGTATGGGGATGGTGTCTTCTCGTCTCGCTCAGTCCGATGACGTCGTACTTGATCTTCCTGGTTTGTATCATCAGGTCCTCGACGGATGCTCCCGATGCAAACGTGCGGGCGTTGTAAGTACAGGTCGTCATCCTAGTCCTCCTCAATTTGCGCAGCCTGGTTTGGCCCTGAGATTTTAGCTGCCTCTCCGTGCTCGTTCTTCCCATCGCTGCCAGGCTCTGTCGTGCGAGCGAAGAAGTCCGGGCAGCTAGCCAGACTGCCCGAAGGGACGGGGCGAGACTTTTGAGGCCGCCTCAAATCGCCTTACGATGTACTCCCAGTCTACCGAGTGCAAGCTTTTGGCCGGGCCGACACAGTTACAATCTGTACAGGCGCGAACACATCCACTCACACTGTGCATGAACATGCCGCTCCCACGCACAAGGAACGCGTAACCCGACACAGCAGGTGCAATGAGTCCATCCCCTGCACCCACCTGCGTTTCTGGGCAGTACACGGCCGCATTTGGTTCCCATTTTCGTTCCTTATCCACCACCCGGGGACGCGCCAAATGGCCCTGCGACAAGCGGCCCGAGATCCCTGTTAACAAAAGAGCCTGAAGGCTCTTTATCGAGGGAGATCCTGAACTTACTGAATAGAATAAAGCATTTTGGTCTTAGAGGGCAACGCTGCCGGAGAGCGCCACTCCGCTATTAAGCACATCTTTTATGGTTCTTATTATGTCAAAAAAGTTTCTGTTTCATTTCATGTCCCACCCGAAAACGTAGGCTTCATAGGCCAGAGAGCAGAGATTTATAGCGTAATAAAAGTTCGAGATAATAAGCCTCATTTCCCCAAACAAAGGAACTATCCTACTATATATGTATAACGAGAACGGTCGTTTGTCTGTGTGTGAGTGCGTGTGTGTTTGTTTGTTCGTTTGCACAGAAGTGCTGAAGGAATGTGTTGGGAGGAAGTATGGGGAATGGAGGGGGGGGGGGTTGTAGTTGTCACCAGTTTCAAATGTTGTAGTTGTCGGCAGGCGTCCATGTTCAGACGACATGTCACCAATGTCGCGCAAGGGACGTTCAGGTTGAGATGAGGTGTCACCGACGTCGCGCAAGGGGTGTTCGGATTCAGACGACGTGTCACTGATGTTGCGCAAAGCAGGTCCGGCTTGAGAAGACGTCGTTCTCCAGGTGCCTTGGTTCAGAAGAGGTGTCACCGATGTTGCGTTAGGGGTTTCGGTTTTACACGACGTGTCAACGATGTCGCGCAGAGCACGTTCGGGTTGAGAACACATGTCACCGACGTTGTTTAACAGGCGACCGGGTTTGGAAGAGGTGTCACCGATGTCGCGCGAGAATTCCGGATTCAGACGACGTGTTACCAGTGAAGGTGGGACCAGTAATGGGGACCGGTGAAGGATGGGGTTCCAGTAAGGGGAACCGGTAAAGGGTTGACCAATAAAGGAGGGACCAGTGAAGGTGGGACCAGTAATGGGGACCGGTGAAGGGGGATCCAGTGAAGGGGAACCGGTGAAGGAGGGGGAGGGTCCAGTGAAGATGGACCGATGAGGAAGGACCACTAATGGGGACCGGAAGGGGGAGGGAGTGGTCCAGTGAAGGGTGGACCGATATAAGGTTGACCAGTGAAAGAGGGAACCAGGTGAAGGGGGACCAGTAATGGGGACCGGTGAAGGATAGGATGACCAGCAAAGAGGGGACCAGTAAAGGGAGGTCCAGTGAAAGTGGGAGTAGTAGTAGGGACCGACGAAGGGGGAGGGGGACCAGTGAAGGGTGAACCGGAAAAGGGCTGACAATAAAGGGGAACCAGTGATAAGGCACTAGTTAAGGGTGGTCCAGTAAAGGTGATGGACCTGTTTTGCCCTATTCCGCTATACCGTTCTATATAGCAAAACCAGTTTTTTAATGAATGAGAGAAGGGCTAAAGAGGAGAAGAAGACGTTCGGGGTGTTATATTCTCCGGGTTTCGGGTGAAGCCCCAACCAGACGTTTGGCGGCCGGGAGGCCGTTGAACGTCTGGTTAATATATCATGGAAGTGGCAGTTTGTGTCAGCCGACAGCAACCGACCATCGAAGTCTTGACAACAATTGGCTAATCCATTATTGGAATTTTGGGGTGGCTCGTTCTTGCTTCTAATACAATGGAGGCTTCGAAGTTGAGATAACGCTTGTAAAGCTTTCTGCTTCTTCTCAGCTCTCAGTAAAATTTTTTAGTAACCTGAGCGCTTCTCAGCACTTTCAACCTGGTCACAAATCTTCGACGTAGTGCATCATTCATTCGCTTTCGTTTCAGATCGAGGCCAACCACAACGTCAACCACAAACACTCCTCCGTTTTCGACCACGTTGATTGGTTCCACCCAGAAAGTGGCTGCCGTAGAAATCAATTTGGTGAGCAACTGAGCCATCTTCTCTCTAGCGGCTGTGGAAAAATTGGGTCCAATTTAGTTGGACGACTTTGAAGAAGAGGTCGTCGTTGTCACTGACACGCTCATCGTCCGCTTACCACACGAAACGTTCATTACAGGTTGCAGTCTAACTGCTCAATGTTGATTTCTTCCAGAGTGTATTAATAAATCATTTCACCACCAGTCGTTTTCTTGTGGTGTCTTCTTCTTTTTCTGGTGCAGCTAATGCTCTTATTTACTTATCGTGGAGAACCGAGCAGAAGCAGAACAACGCTAAGAAACATAAGTCGAAATCACTGGAAGCACATCAGAATCATTAGAAAGAGCTCGGAACGCTGATAACGAATATGGGTAGCTGGCTGTGCTACACAGCTAGCGCGAGAGTGGTGAGTCGTCGGGGCTCCTTAAGAGTGGGTTGTCAGCTGCGACGGTGGCGCGGAGGTAGTGCTCTCGTCGAGTGTTGCGTCGTTGGTTCGGTCCCCATTGCTGAGGGTTCTGTTGCAAATTATAATTTATCTTGGAAAGGACTTTTATTCTGAATTATGACACGTGTCTGATTAAATAGCCGGAAAAACTACCATACACGTTTGTAACAGCTTGAAGGTAAAAATGCTATGGTGACATCTTTATTTAATATTTTTCACAAATAGAAAAAATCATATATTGAGCAAGAGGTGTTTCAAACAACCATTACATTCGTGGAACAAAGCAGAAGAATTGTGTGAAGCAAGAAAGTAAGTAGAATGTATGATGAGGAAGAACAAAATGTCGTGGATCTACTGCACTTTCATTGATGTGGAAGTCGTCTCTCAACACTCTAATTAATAACCTTACCGATCTACTGTTGTGGGCATCTTTGCAGGCTGCCAAATCACTGTGCGCAATATTCCTGCCGGGCTGCATCGCTGATTCAACCTCTAGAAATTTTTCTTCGACCCGATGGAAAACGATATGAAAAGCGTCAGGTCGTTTGCTATGGCAAACAGCGTAGAGTTCAGTATGACCCTGAGAGACAACCTACTGAAGGTTCTATCGCGGATTTACTGTATAGTTTGGGCCCCTAGGTTTTTAAAGCTTTTTGAAATACTCATGGCATAAGGCAGGTTACACTGATGATCACCCAGGTGTGTTTGTCACTCCTGGTGAACATTTGTTTGATATTGCTACAATTGACTGTTTTGTTGCTGGTTGCAGAGAGATTGAATGTATGAGATGTGCAGTGTGTAAGCAACATGTCTGCCACACATTTTTTTTTGCTTTGCTCCATGAATGCCTATGTTGTTAGAAACACCTCCATTGTTCAATATAAGATATGGACTCTATTCGTGCAAAATAGTAAATAAAAATGTTACCATATCACTTTTTGCCTTCAAGCGTTTTTACAAACGTGTATGATAGTTTTCTCGGCTATTTAATCAGACACTTGTCACAGTTCAGAATAAAAGGTCGTTTCGAAGATAAATTATGATTTGCAAAAAAAAACTCTTTATCGAGGGAGAGCGGCAGGTGCAAGCGTTCAATTTGAATCCGAACACCGCCTGGCGATGTTCGGATTCAAATTGAACGTCAAGAACCTAACGACTCACGTGAACGAGTCCGGCTCCATTAGGATTAACGGTACTGAACTTGCACGCACTTCGGTGTTTGGATACCTGGGATCAGCAATAGCGTCTGACAGCGGTCTAATGGTTGAAGTGAACTCACACGTGAGTAGAGCTTGGTCAAAGTGGCGTTCGCTGACTTGCGTGCTCTGCGATAGGAAGATACCAGTGCGCTTGAAGTCAAAGATCTCTAGAACCACCGTCCGGCCAGTAGCGATGTACGGCGCTGAGTGTTGGCCTGCGACTAAGGAAGTTGAAACGTGCCTCAGCGTCATGGAGACGAAGATGCTGCGTTGGACGGCTGGAGTCACGCGCATGGACCGCATTCGAGATGATGCTATTCGGCAGAAGTTCGGTGTCGCGCCGATAGCGGACAAGATGCGCGAAGCTCGCTTGCGATGGTACGGCCACGTTCTGCGTGGGAAAGAAGACAGCGTCCGCATCATAGGCCTCGAGTTGGAATTGTCAGGGAAGCGGCCTAGAGGACGCCCGAAGCAGCGTTGGTCCGATACATTACACATGGACATGAAAGCAACGGGCGTCCACCCTGGTGAAGCGCAGGATCGAGAAAGGTGGCGTCACGACACCAGAAGAGCGGACTCCACGACGAACCGGGACAAACACTCAGGAAAAAGAAGAAGAAGATATAATCGGCTAAAGTCACGTGTCCGTCACGGGTAGGGGGGGGGGGGCTGAAGCCAAGAGACACCTACGACAGTGCGACGTGTGCCAGCCGGAGTTCCTTTGAGCTTAACCATGGGCGATTGCTGGCGAACTGATAACCTTGGATCGTCGAAGTTTACAATATATTCAGCGGGCAACGCGTCAGGGTTTGGATGAGGGTAAAGTGCCAAGCGCCGGGAATCAGAAGGCGTGCCATAGACGTTGTCCAACATGCGTAGTGATTCCACACTAGGAAGGGGACCAGTGAAGAGGAAATCAGCAAAGGGGGATCCCAAGAGGAGGAAGAGAGGACCAGTATTTCAATGTGCTTAGGGAAATACGTGCTGAAGACGTCGTCCAACGCGCGCAGGAATTCAGAAGATGTGCCGCAGACGCCCAACTTGCGTAGGGATTCCGAGTAAGGGGAACAAGTAGGAGGGGACCATGAAAAGGGGATCAGCAAAGGAGGACCATTGGGGGATAAAGGAGACCAGTATTTTCTCCCAATGTCGTCCAATGTGCGTCGGGTTTCTGAAGAAGACGGGTCGCAGAAGTCGTGGCACGTGTGTCGGGGTGCAGAAGTGTTATAGACGTTGCGGAAACGTGGTGACACGTGGGTCGGGACTCAGTGTCACATGTGGCTTGACTCTCACTCCGTTTCTTTGCCAGCACTTACAAGGGAAGGGTCTGAAGCGTATGTCTGAACAGGGGGATCGACCCATGTAGGGAGAATCCCCACCCCTCAATTGGTTTGAAAATGTGTTTATTTTTGCCAAGTCGTTAAACCCAAGGAGTAGGGGGTCACAATGGGCTAAGGCGCATCACGAGTTTGGGGGTCTTGTACGCCCGCGGTGCCCCTACCGGCAAGCGGCTCGGAGCGCAGAGAAAGTGCGGTTGCTGCGTGCGAGGAAGGTCGCGGTGTGGTTCCTCTGCGCTGCTGCGTTTTTGCATTTCAACTGACTGGTTGAGATTTGATGGAATCCGACGTCTTAACCATTTTCAGACGTTTTTATGCCTAATTTTCCAGACTCTCACAGTTTCTTTTCATATATGGACCAATGACCTCAGGAAAAACCATCCTGCTCGGAATTTCAAAAGAAACCAGGATGTGACGTCGTAGGCGGTTAAAATGAGAAACGAGGTGTGTCGATCCCGCAAATTAACCTAAACGGCATGGATACACTCTTTCACCTTTAGACAAGGAACCTTCGAGGGAAAAAATCAAGCTGGCCGAACGGATGGCCAGCATATTCGACGTTGTGTATTTCGATTTATCAAAAGCTTTCGACAAAGTCAACCATGAAAAGCTTCTTCTGAAACTGTACAGATTAGGTGTGAGAGGGAAGTTACTACTTTGGTTACGGTCTTACTTGAGAGGGAGGCAGATGTGTGTAAAAGTAATGAACGCCTTCTCTAGGCTACACGCTTGCACGAGCGGGGTACCGCAAGGTGGTGTGCTTTCACCCCTCTTGTTCCTTGTCTACACCTGCGACTTGCCCTCTTATTTAACCACAAGCCCACTTATTAAGATACAGCTCTACGCTGACGATATAAAAATATACGGTATTTATGATGAGTCTAGTCAAGCAGTAGTTCACCAAGCTCTTTCTCTTTCTATCTCTAGAATGATGGAATGGGCTTCAGCTTGGGGGATTCCTGTGAATTTGACTAAAACGTACGTTCTTCATATGGGAAACACTGAGTGTAAAAATTACAGCTTTAATGATACGGTTCTGAAGACCACAAAAGAAATGCGAGACCTTGGAGTTCTTATCAACGTTGATTTAGACTTCGAACCACACATTAACCTGATTGTTAGAAAAGCATTTGGTGTTCTCTTCAGCCTATGCAGAACCACTTCGTGACCAATGCCCAAATTTTGATCAAGTTATACAAGGCCTACGTTATTCCCATCCTGGAATATGGATCCCATATCTGGAACCCTGCCACCAAAAAACTCCAGAATAGAATTGAAAAGGTCCAGCAGACTTTCACTAAGATTTTAATGTACAAGTGCTTTCCTGACCCGCTCTACCCCCAAACAATGCCTTGCTACGAGAGGAGATTAAGCATCTTTAAGCTTGATAGTCTGCTTTATCGTCGCACTTTCAAGGACCTAGTGTTCTGCTTTAAGATTCTTAAGGGTGAATCGAAATTGAAACCTAGCAAATACTGGGTTTTCAAACCTTGCAGGGGACGCCGTATATTTCTGTCCCTACAGAATATCAAACCAGATATCAAGCCAAGCTCTAGAATCCTTAATGGCTTTTTCTTTCGCACAGCCAAATGGATACAGATGCTGCCGTTTGAAGTAATTAGTTCGCCTTGCAGTTCAGTGTTTCGAAAAAGACTCAAAAATATCGACCTTCTTTCTGTTCTGAAGATTTGTGATCGCTGATTGCTTACAACAATTGCCTTCACACCTCCTTCTATTTGCAGATTTGTCGCAGCAAGGTTCTCTGTCTTCTTCTAGCTTGGCAGCAAATCGTTCAAGCAGTCATGATTTAGGCGATGGGAATTACCGATGAACTCTCTTGCTGCTCGGGACTTTATATCATTTACTAATGATCCTACTTCTACGTGATCTTGAAGATTCCTTTGGTTTTCGTCGCTGAGATGATTACTGTTATGTATAGCTATTTTCGTCAGTATGGGCAGCGACCTTTCTTCAGTTTCTTTTTTTTTTGGCGTGTTTTGGTAACTCGTTCATGTGGGTCCCTAGGCTTCATCTTGTAGTTGCGGGTTTACTACTACTGCACTCCTCCCTGGTTGCTAAAATGACCGCAATTTTTTTCTAAGCGTGCCACAGGTGGTTTGTCCTAGTTGCCGGTCCCATGGGGCAGCCAGCGTACCCATGTGCCGAAGTTCCGGCAACTACCTCAAGGGCGTCATAGCTGGCTGACGCGGACAAACATACTTCGTTGGCAAGCAGCGATAACTATTTTGTTTACTCGATTGTTTACGCTATGAATTTAACTCCTTATTCAAGTAGCCTAACTTTGATTTACCAATTTTTACGTCACTGGGAGTTGTATTGAATCCCATTTCCATTCTGACCTTTCAATTTTTTCCATTTTAATATTACATACGGTCAGGGACCTACGTGGATAAGTCTAACGCATGCTTTGGTTATTGAAGAAGCGCCGCTGCCATGTTCTAGTTGTTTCAATTGTTGTTGTTTTTACTAACTTTATTTTTTATTTTTTGTTTTCCTCTACTGCGCATGTCTGATTCCTCCTTCCTTTTATTCTCTAATTTTGAGCACGTCTTATTGACGTATGAAATAAATAAATAAATAAATAAATATTCAAGGACTTCGAAGCACGTCAACTTGAAGTTGACGAAGACGAACAGCTGGACGTGGTGGAAGAACAAGAAGAAGATTGGGATCCTCAAGATGAACTGATGGACGTGGAGAGGCAAGCAAGCAGTGGGCGATAATGTTTTCAGGGGGAACTCTTGTTTCGGAGGAAAGTGTACGTCTTCAATTGGATTTCGGTTGCGTGCTCTTAACCAAAAAAATCATTTCGTCGTGGCTGGTCGTTACACCCATATCATGACGACTCAGACTGTGCTCTCTTTCTTTGAGCATGCTTTCGTTCCACAGATGCCCCATTACTGTACTGTTATTCTGGACTCATGAGCCGGTTTCTCGAACCACGTGGCGATCCAAGCTACTGTATCCCGAGGGGAGACTTCAGTATTTGGACTATCCCTTCGGGTGCCACCGGCCAGATTCAGCCAGCCGACATGGGCTTCCTCAATTACATGAAGTCGCTTATGAAGCGATTCCACTCCCACGTCATTCTGCACGACCTTGCTTTTGAACTGCAGAAAAGGGACAACATCCCATTCTCCACAGCGTACAGCTGGGAATGCGCAGGAAACGTCTGAAAGTGGTATAGACGTCAGAATCTCCAAATCTAAACCAGTCAGTCGAAATGCAAAAATGCAGCCTTCCATCCCTCCGGGGTCGGTGAATTGGTACCAGACGTGTCTGGGAAGGATAAAGCGCTGACTTGTTCATCGGCTGGCCACCGCAAGTCATTGTATGGCCAAATACGCATTCAACTCGCCTCGACGACATCCCGTAGAAGTAGAATGCGTGGCGCATCCCAAAAAAGATTGAACGTCGTCCTTTGTCCTTATCCTTATCCTATTTGCATTTATAGTTTCAGTTATTTGATTATTGCGCATAATTATATTTGATCGATTGTTGTGATCATCCTTCGGCACTATGCGAGACCTTTTCCTGGAATTGATATCAACTGTACAATGTGTTCTCCGTGCCGAGTTATTGTTTGTCTTGCTAACTGACTTCCTCCCGACCACTCCGCCCCTATTCGTAGGAAGAGCGCCATAGCAGATGGGCTAGCTTGACTTGAACTCGAAGCGCAACATGTAGACTGGTCGCAGGACGATCACGATGGTGGGAGTAGTATTACGTCTTCTTGACCTGGGAATCCCCCGGTGGCCAGTTTCACAACGAGGTCACCACATCATCTTCAACCGCAAGTATTGCCTGACCGACGTTTCCGTTGTCCCTAAGTTCCACACGGGATCGGACCGCCACCTCCTTCGAGCGAGGTTCCGCTTTTCGCGTCAAGGAGAGATGGCCGCGAAGTTCAAGAAGAGGAATCCCAAAACGACCATCAACTGGGACTCCACACCTCTCTTGCCGGCCTTCGGGAATATGTCGTCATGGACAACTTCGATGAGGAATACGACCGATACGCGCACCATCTCCGCGATAGTGCTAAGGGAGCAGAGAGCTTGAAGACCACCAAGAGACGCCTGTCTCCTGAAACTCTCGAGCTGATACGCCATCGTGGAGCAGCACGAGCGTCAGGCAACTACCAACTGACGTCCGAGCATGCGAAGCTATGCAGAGCGGCGATAAAGGAAGATCCTAAGGAAAGAAGGGCGGAAGTGTTGGCTGAAGCTGCAGAGGCAGGTTTGAGTATCAGCAATGCCCGCCGGAACTTCGCCAACTTCAAGCTCTCCGACGTCCTGACGGAACCGTCACCTCTTCCAGAAGAACCACGAAGAAGGTCATCCACGACTTCTACTCCGATCTCTTCGATAGCAACGTCCACCTGCCCCATGCCATCTTCCGCAGGATGGATACGTCGTTCCCTCTGTCTCCCTTCCGAGATCCGACATGCCATCTCGTCGGTGAAGAAACGTACAGCACCCAGTTCCGACAGGATCAGACCCGAACAGCTGAAGAACCTCCCGCCAACGCTCATCAACATCCTGGTGCGGCTCTTCACGCGCTACCTGTCGGAGTGCAGGGTTCCATCTCAGTGGAAGACCAGCAGGACCGGTAAGGGAGACGAAGGGAAGGGAGACGTACAGGAAGGGGACGTGCACGACATTGGCAACTATCGCCCGATCTGCCTGCTGTCCCTAGTCTACAAGCTGTTCACTCGAGTGATCCTGAATAGGATAAGCAGAACGCTGGACGAAGGACAGCCATGCGAACAAGCAGGATTTCGGAGAGGATTCAGCACGATCGACCACATACACAACATTACGAAGCTCATCGAATTGTCGCGAGTGTACAAGCTGCCGCTGTGTCTTACGTTCATCGACCTGAAGAAGGCATTCGACTCCGTCAAAGCTGAAGCGGTCATCGACGCCTTGCTCACTCAGGGTGTTCCTACTCAGTACATCAGAGTCCTTCGCGAGCTGTACAGTGGATTCACGAGCAAGAGCTCACCATTCTACAATGACGTCGTCATCGACGTGAAGAGAGGGTTTCGGCAGAGGGATACCATATCTTCGAAGCTCTTCATCTCCATCCTCGAAAAAGTCATGCGCGAACTAGAATGGGAAGACATGGGAGTGAAGGTCGACGGCCGGCAACTACATCATCTTCGCTTCGCTGACGACATCGTGCTCATAACACCGAGCATCACTCAAGGAGCGAATGCTGACCGACTTCGATCGTGTATGTTGGAACGTTGGACTGCAGCTAAATCTTACGAAGACGATGTTCATGAGGAACGGACAAGTTTCTGATGCCCCATTCTCGCTCAACGGAACGAACATCTCCGACTGCTCCAGCTACGTCTATCTGGGTCGTGAAGTCAATATGGCCAGAGATGAGCAGGAGGCAACAAGCAGCTTGGGGAGCTTTCAAGAGCATCGAAGAATTCGCGAAGAAGACGAAGAACGTCCGACTCCATGCCCACCTATTCGACTCCACTGTTCTTCCTGCCCTAACATACGCCTCAGAGACCTGGGCTATACGAAGGCAGGATGAACACGCGATCAGCGTTGCGCAGCGTGGAATCGAGAGGACGATGCTCGGAGTGACACGACTCACGCAAGTGAGAGAAGGCCTCCGGAGTTCCGAGTTTCGCCGACGTTCGAAGATCATAGATGCTGTCGTGTGGGCCAAGTTGTCGAAAATTAGCCAGCCACGTAATGCGCTTCGCAGACACCCGCTGGACGAGAGCCGTCACCGACTGGATTCCGCGGGATGTCAAGAGAACACCAGGACGCCCACCAACGCGTTGGTCGGACTTCTTCGTGAAAGCCCTGAACGACCGATATGACGCTCTTCGTGTCCCTCGAGGGAGGATGACGTTGGACCACTCTGGCACGCGACAGGGACGAATGAGACGCTGCTGGCGCACGCTCGAGCAAGTCGATGATCAATGGGACGACAGGTAATACAGGTGAAGTTCAGGAAAATCCTGCCCGAAAGGCAGTTTAAACCTTTAACTCTAGAAATACGACCTGCAACTTATAGGTTTTTAATCGCTTATTTATCCACAAAGCTCATTGGAGAAAGAAAGTCCAGGATGTAGGCAATTTTAATACGGGAGCGTCACTCGAGCTACACCCTGGAGTCCCTTCTCCTGCCCAAATCCGCTGACGCGGAGGAGAGCACAGATTTGGGCAGGGAAGGGACTCCAGGGTATAGCTCGAGTGACGCGCCCGTATTAAAATTGCCTACATCCTGGACTTTCTACCCTTGCCCAATTCGGAAGCACATAAAACACGGATATGTAATCGAAACAAGGAGATAAGACTGTATTTACATTCGCTGTATGTAGCTACCCGCCGCGGCAGGCTATTTTGCCCCCCCCCCCCCTCCGACCCTACTTGCGCCGACAGGTGAATTAACATCGCAGTTTCATAGGATATAGTTTTAATTCAAAACGTTACCTGCTCAGGCAGAAAAATGTGCTACGACTTCTCCTACAGAGGACAAAGAATTGAACCCCCTCAATTGAACCTCCCCCCCCCCCCCCGAGGAAACCTTCATTCTTAACCGTGGAACAATCAGCATTCAAAGCAGTGTTGGATTCAATTCGATGTTCATAACGGGCCTCCTTCGGCAAACGAAGCCGCGCAGTGTGACATGTTCTCAGCTCTTCCTGAAGAAGCACCATATAAAATTGAGCATTAGAACGTTGCTCAGTTTTATAACTCGAACTCAATTTCTGAACCAGAGCATGTTTTCCGCATCTCCTGCAACAGCAGAAAGAGATATCAACAACTCAAACCTAGCGTCTGCAGCAGGTCATGAGGCACAGCTCATACGACCGCAGCGGAGCTCATCGCGCACGCGACAGTCGTCGCCGCGGGCGCGGTGACCATCCGTACATAATGACCGCCCCTCCACTTGGAAAGGCAATTCATTAAGAGATGCATAAACCACCCAAGAAGCTGAACAAACTACGAGGCACTGCTCACCTCAAGCAAAACACAGTACAACTCCTCTCCTTCGAAGTGATTCCGTATACTTGCACTATAATAATGCAAGTCCCCTTCGATTTGCACTACCACATTGCAGCGGTTAACGCGCTCCAACGATAAAACATTTTGTAGCGCCATTTCGGATTGGGCGGGGACTCCATTTTTGAGACCACGGATTGAAAGTCCTGGATTCCTTCCTGATCGTACGCTTGTGGGATTCGTTGTCGAGACTAGTGCAGAGGAGAAGCACCAAGTTGATGAAAATGTCGCGGTTTTGATAGCATGTCGGCGTTTTTCGTTGTTTTTTCTGTGGCTCGCTGTGTAGGACTTCTCCGAATGAATTGGCATTTACAGACAGCTGAGAAGATGTTGTCCTTCCTTGACAGGCAGATAAAAATGGACTCGGCCGAAGATGGTGCGGGTTTGGACGGATTTTTTTGCACCTTCGCTGAGGGGATCCATCAAAGTAGCCTTTTTTCAGCCGAATCAGTGGCCAAGCAGATTGAGGAGCATGATGGGTTGAAGACACTGGAGTTGAGAGGAAATACCGTTGGCGTAGAGGCGGGGAAGAGACTCGCTCAAGCTCTTGAAACGCATCCAGA
Organism: Heligmosomoides polygyrus bakeri; assembly: GCA_947359475.1. NCBI lineage: Eukaryota > Metazoa > Nematoda > Chromadorea > Rhabditida > Heligmosomidae > Heligmosomoides > Heligmosomoides polygyrus. Next base: position 37,638,858 of record OX375867.1, read on the forward strand.
GTTGGAGGTATGCAGCTTGATGTCGGATTTTGCCTTTTTTTGCAGTTTGGTTTGAAATGGATCCAGATATGAAAACTAGGGAGAGAGAGGATTGTTAGTTGTCGTTTGATTGACTGTAGAACAACCTAAGGGATAAAAATCTAGGCTTGGGAGTGTATCCAACTTCAGCCCTAAGCTCACATTATTGCTGCCATCATATTCGGAGCTATAGGTCGGTGGGCACTATTGTACTTTCACAACTCCAATGGTCGAGGAGAGGTCGAAAAAAAAATTTCGCCCAAACTTTGGCTAGGGAGGTTGTTTGGGGTGCTGATCACGAATTTGAGATCCGTTTTCAAAATTACGGCCGATTACGGTAGGTTACGGTAGGTACGTGTGACTAAGTCTGCCAAGGTCATGATCACCTTTCTCGCCCAAACTTCGGCTAGGGGGTTATTTGGGCTGCTGATCACGAATATGACATCCGTTTTTCGTTTTACGATGGAGTACGGTAGGTTACGGTAGGTACGTGTGACTAAAGCTGTCAAGGTCATGATCACCGATCTCGCCCAAACTTCAGCTAGGGGGTTATTTGGGCTGCTGATCACGAATATGACATCCGTTTTTCGTTTTACGCTGGAGTACGGTAGGCTGGAGTACGGTAGGTTACGGTTGTGACAATGATCTTAATCACCCGTACCTACTGTAACCTACCGTACTCCAGCGTAAAACGAAGAACGGATGTCATATTCGTGATCAGCACCCCAAATAACCCCCTAGCCGAAGTTTGGGCGAATTTTTTTTTCGACCTCTCCTCGACCCGTGGAGTTCTGAAAATACAGTAGTGCCGGTTGGGGGCAGTTTGTCGATAGCTGTGTCGACAATTCGCTGACTTTCAGCCAAATCCTAGTCGGTAGGGGCGCAAGATGTCTTGTCTTAGTACCCCATATCCTGAATTTGTCCGAGACGGACCCCTCGCGACAAGTATTGATTCCATTGTTCTGAAGGCTCTCTGCCTTTTTTCTACTGCTAACTACTTTAGCTGTTGCTTGCTAATGTTTTCAGACATTTTCGCGGTTTTTCCAGTTTTTGAGAAAAGTTTTATTACTTTTCGCGTACATTCGTAACATTGAAATGCACTAAATTTCAATACAAAATCATCCATTCAATGCTTTGTACTCTTTGGAAAGCAGAGGGTTCTCTTTTCCAAATATGTACGCCCCGAACCTTTTCTAAAATCTATGGCTCACTACAAGATCTGAAGCATGCATACCACGGCTTGTTGCATATCCAACTTCATTAATTATAACATGGTCGGAAATGGAGGAAGGCAGTGCTGTTACAGCACGTGCGAGATTAGGGATTCCTTTCTGCTAGATTCAAGACACTCTTGGACTATTAAGGTTTGAATACAAAAGACTCGACCGACCCACACCGGAACTATTGAAAGAAAAGATGGTACGCGATAAGCGGCGATTGCTGTCGTAGGTGGCTGAGGTAATTGAGTTTTAAAGCGTTGTTGTTGCTGCCCACTTCAACAAAATGTGCAGCAACCTGGTGCCACATTGCCTCCGCCAGGAATGGCTGTCCGAAGACGTGAGTAGTGGGGACTTTTGTCAAGACGAACGGTGGAGAGCACCCTTTTCTGAAGTGTAATTTTTGTTGAAAAGGGGCTCATTAGACCATATACAACTGGTATGGATTGTGAATGCATATCTGTAAGGATCTTGGAATCTTTTGAAGGCTTATTTACACACCTGCAAAGTATCCGTAGCTGTGTGGAGATTCGCTGCCGTATTGATCCTTTTCTTTTTTTTTTCAAATCAACTCAAACCACTATCGCACGGCTGCCTATGATAGATAAAGAAATTTTATGCAGAACCGAAGCAGTTGTTTTTGAAGTCTATCATTGGCGGTGGCCAGCGTCCTGCATGAGCACCCTTCTGTGCTCCTTTCACAGATGGTCATGTAGAAGGTAAACCAACCATACATTTAAGGCAGTCATCATGAAGGTTATCACACCTGGTCCTAGCTGCTTGATTTTTTTCAAACCGCAGGTTGCCTTCATTGGGAAAATAATATATATGAAATAGCACGGTGTGGAATTAACCTCCTATGCTTTCGAGCGACGGGATTCATAATTTTAAGACGGCGCAATTTGTAAACGCCAATCACACCGGCAGAGGTGTAGCGTATATATCGGCAATCTTTAGTTTGAACGAAAGGTTGTTCTCTGAGCCGAGTTATGGCTTATTGAACATAAGCCTCGAAGACTGACAGAACTTTCATTATACTTTTCAGTGGTCTCTCCTGAGAACTGGATTTGACCAAGCTTCTGTGGTGATGTATAAGGCATCTTACAATTATAATGACGACCTACAGTTGTGACAGTGGAAAACGTTTAGCAAAAAAAAACGCTCTCTAGATCTGCTCCATCAGTGTGTCCACTATAGAGTATACTGAGTTCAAACGTTTTTGAATACTTAATAGGAGCTTTTCGTTTTTCTTAGAAGAAGTACAAGTGACCTACGTGTCTTTAGTTTTACCCCTTTTAGAGATGCTTGTGGAGCGACCTATTCACTGGACGGTTAAAGACGGAAATTCCCACTATTTTAGTGAGTTTTCGTTTTAAGAGGTCCTCGTACGAACCGAAACTGTTGGAACGTTTCGTTGTCACATTTTAGCGTACCATGTGTGGGGCGATAATGAGTGCCAACTGCCATATAACGGAGCTGGATTTGTCTGATAACGCTTTCGGACCAGTTGGAGCAGAAGGTCTGTTCTGCTATGAGTTGTTGCCACTAGAAGAGTCACTTTGCTTTCCTTTCACATTACTGGTGAAGACCAGTATCGTATATTTGCAGCAAGCTGACTTTCAGGCATTTCGCAGTTCCTCGTCTCGAAGTCGGCCTATTCTCTCCAAGTGCTAAAGCTTAATAACAACGGCCTTGGTGCAGGAGGGAAGGTAGGCTTATGACTACCAACGTCTGCTTAGTACCTGTAGTTTTCCATTTATAGACCATAGCGAGATGCCTTCTCGAGTGCCACAGGAATGCCTCTCGCGATGGCTTGGAGTTCAAACTGAAGACTTTTGTTGCTGGTAGAAATCGGCTTGAGGACCCGGGAGCGAAGGCGCTGGCTGAAGCGTTCGAGGTGACTATTTTCTAAAAGTCAATGATGGCCGATAGTCATTTAGGCTCTGTCGGAATGGGAGCGAAATCCTTAAATAGCATATTGGTAGACGCCATGTTTTTGAGGCGGTCTACTGGTCGTTAAGCGAGGTAGATCGTTGCATTCCGTTCTAGAGATTTTTAACAGCACTGTGGAAAGCGGACCCACGCTATTACCTACCAGCTTCCACGGTTTGTTAGTGTGTGAACCTCAGTAAAGAATAGGATGCTTGATGAGTAATGATGCATTTGTTGTTACTAACCCCTTATGGTTTGCATTGAGAAAGGTTTGTTCATACTGGGCCTCCTTCCTCAGTCCTTTTTAGGGACGAGATCATTCGAAAGGATCACGTATAGCTCTGATTAGCCTTCTTGAAACTTACTGGAGCTGGTTTTTCTGTCTTCTTTTTGTCTCCATTTCTTACCTTACAGGTCCTCCGGTCACTAGAGGAGATCAGCATACCACAGAACGGTATTCGAGCTGAGGGTATATGCGCGCTGGCATCTGCGTTCAAGTCGAATCCCTCGCTGCGAATCATCAATGTGAATGACAACACGTGCACCGCTAAAGGAGCGATTGCCTTGGCTGAGGTTGGCATCTCGATTGCTCACGCGCTGGTTGTTCTCGATCACTTCTGAGGATTTAGGCCGTCGCTGAGCTGAACGAGCTCGAGATTCTCGACATTGGCGACAGCTTGAGCAGAGATGACGGCATTCTGAGCATTTGCGACGCAATTACCGAGCAGCACTACAAACTACAGGTAACTGATTCACTAGAGCAACTCTGTGTGTCCGCACCGGTAAAGTCGTCTTTCTGTTTTCCTTATAGAACCGGTGTATAAATTACTAAAACTCATGTTATGTCTTCTTCATCCAGTCCAACGTAGTCTTCTGGAGTCAGAAAAGGCATTGTGCCACGCGTCCTTTAACGATCCTCCTAGAGGGCATTACTATTCTTCATTTGAATACCACATCCTCATGATGGGAGCCATCCGCGAATCACGCCCTTTAGTTCTAGTCAAGGCGGCTGAAAAGGTTATTTCCCAAACCTATGACGCAGATGCTGAGTTTACTGCACCACAAAGAGTGCAATCAGCGTCAACCTATACGATCTGAAAATAAAGACTAGACTGGGGACGCAATATCCTGCCCTTACCTCCATTTGACCTTCGACGGAATGGCCTTCATCGTAAATAATGACTTCCAACAGCCCCGAGTGTAGTGTTTAATACTCTTTATGATCTCGACTGAGGGCGCAGTATGTGTTGGGGGGGGGGGGAAGTCCCTACATGGCGTGGAAATTTCCACTTTACAACAGTAGCGTAGAATATTTAGTCTTCCTAGCAGTGAGCCAGCTGCGCTGAATAGTGAACGCCGGTATAAAAAAAGCGAAGCCGTCGTCTGCCCGCTCCCCCTCCCTCACCAATCAGAACCAACCCCATTGTCTAGCCTGTTGGTTTCAGTTTGTGGATTTTTCTGGCAACGAGCTGTCGGCCGAAACAGGAGAGGCGGTTGTTGGGTACTGGAAAGATGCTTTCCTTGCTCGAGGCCAAGATGTGTAAGATCTTCATTAAATACGTTTGATCTCACAAGATTACATCTAACGCTGTTCAGCAAACTGAAAATGACGCACAACAATTTTGGCTCGCTGTTTCGTAGCATAAGAGAAGCAGCTGAATGCACAACCATTGATCTTGGCGAAAGCGAGTGAGTGATTTGTACCGCAGGCGGCTCAAGACTTTGCTCTTATGTAGTGTGATACTTGCGTGGTTCAGTGATGACGAAGGCACTCTCTCTGAATGTTCGGACGAGTACGTTCAGTCAGAAATGGACAGCGAAGACGAGGCTGACGATGAGGACGAAGAAGAATATGAAGGTAGGCATGTGTGACCCGCTTCACTCCATTTTGTGCGTGTACATGAGAAGTTCAAATTCAGATGTGAAAGAAACAACCGATGCCGATGACGGAGACCTTAACGACCTACTCAACAACCTTGGCTGCATGAAGTTCACGGAGTCTGGTGCTAAAGCTTCCGACGATGATGTCGTTTCGTTTTTAAATCAACAACTGAAGCTGGATACCATATTGGACGGTAGGTGGAGTAGCCAATAGACCAATGCGGAGAGAAGTTTGTAGAGCTTTCGAAGAGTTTTTTTCTTCCAGCTGAACCCGTTGCTCGACGCATCGAAGAGCAGACATGCATGCGAGTTCTGGATCTGCGTGGAAACACGCTTGGCATTGACTCTGGAGCTCGTATCGCCGAAGCTATTAAGCGTCATCCAGAGTTACAGGTTGGTTTGTAGAACGACGTGGCTTCTTTTTATACCCCGTTTTTGGTGGTTACTAAACGAGCTTTTCAGAAGTGTCTTTGGAGCGATATGTTCACTGGGAGACTGAAAAACGAAATTCCTCCAATACTGGTCAGTTCAAACCGCCGTTACTAAACTAACTAGGGAAGGGTTTCGACCTCCCATGGAACTTCAAGTTGAGACCAGGATCATTAGAAAGAGCTCGGAATGCAGATTACGAATATGGGTGTCAAAACTGCAAAATGAAAGTCCTGAGCGAGTTATGGCCTGTCGAAATCGGGGGCCTCACCACAGGTTGGCTGTACGAAGCACCGGGCGCGAGAGTAGTGAGTCATCGGGGCTCCGTAAGAAAGGGCCGCTAGCTGCGGCAGTGGCGCAGTTGTAGTGCTCATGCTCGTCGGGTGCGACGTCGTTGGTTCGGTTCCCGTTGCGCCAGTTTTCTTACAAATCATAATTTATCTTCGAAATCACCTTTTGTTCTGAATTATGACACATGTCTGATTAAATAGCCGGGAAAACTACCATACACGTTTGTAAAAATGCTTTATGCCAAAAATTTTTATGATGACATTTTTATTCACTATTTTGTGCAAATAGAGTCCAAATCATATATTGAATAACAAGAGCTGTTTCTATCAACCTTGGCATTCATGGAACAAAGCAAAAAAATGTGTGAAGTAAAAAGGTAAGTAGAATGTATGATGAGGAAGAAGAAAATGTCCTTGATCTACTGCTTTTTCTTCACTCACTATGTCCTGTTCATCAGTAAAGGTGGTGTTCATTCTTCTCGCTGAATTTGGGGTGCCAGAGTAAATAAAGATGTCACCATAGCAGTTTTTTGCCTTCAGGCATTTGTACAAACGTGTGTGATAATTTTCCCGGTTATTTAATCAGACACGTGTCATAATTCAGAACTAAAGGTAATTTACATGTTAAATTGTGATTTGCAAAAAAGGCTGCAGTAACGGGAACCGAACCAACGACGTCGCACCCGGCGAGCGTGAGTACTACCCCTGCGCCACGGCCGCAGCTGGCACGCACTTCTCAAGGCCCCCACACACTTCTGCGGCAACGTCGCTCGCCGCTACAGTTAAGGATAGGGCGGTGAAGCCGCCGCCGGCGAGCTCTGCGTCCCTGCCCTACGGTTAAGGGTAGGGCAGCGGCGTTGCAGCAGAAGTGTGCGGAGCCTTTAGGCCTATGTTATACGCCCGTGGGAGCACCGCGGACGGAAGGTGCACCGTGAACGGTCGTCGTCGTCCCGGGGCGACTAGCGTCGCACTGGAGCGCGTTTCTCGATTTTCTCGACTGGATTCCGCGGGACGACAACAGTCCGCGGTGCAGTGCACCGCGGACGGCTGCCGTCCCGCGAGCGGAAAGTATAAAGGCCCACAGAGTTCTGCGGCAGCGCCGCGGCCCTATGCTTAACTATAGGGCAGAGACGCAGAGCTCGCCGCCGGCGGCGATCCGCGGGACATAGGCCTTACGGAGCCCTGATGACTCACTACTCTCGCGCCCGGTGCGTCGTACAGCCAACCTGTGGTGAGGCCCCCGATTTCGGCAGGCCATTACTCGCTCAGGACTTTCACTTTGCAATTTTGACTCCCATATTCGTAGTCAGCATTCCGAGCTCTTTCTAATGATCCATGCCTCAGCTTGAAGTTTCATGGGAGGTCGAAACCCTTCCCTAGTAAGTACCTATTGGTGAGTACATGATATTATAACTCTGGAAATACTCTAGAAATCGTTGTGTTCTGCCATGATTTCCACCAACTGTCACATTACTGAGCTCGATCTCTCCGACAACGCATTCGGTCCCATTGGAGCTGAGGGTTAGTTTGATGGATTCAGTTGGACGTTTGTTCTGTGTATAGGTTTTGGTTAAGGCGCCTTAGCACCACTTCCGTGAACCCTTACTGACGTTTTGATTTTCGCAGGAGCACATTTGCTTGCAGATGATTTGAAGGTTTAGGCATACAGGAGTTCCTTGTGTCGCCAGCTGCTTTCTCGTTGGAAGTGTTGAAGCTCAACAATAACGGACTCGGAGCCGGTGGCAAGGCAGGTTTTGCAGTGATGTTTGAGTGTGATCCCCTAAATCTTCTAGGATCTTACATATCTTTAGTTTCCAGGTTGTCGCCAAGTGTTTGTCCAAATGTTTCTCTCGATCGAAGGTCGCTGGAAGGAGATTGAAGCTGAAGACATTCATCGCTGGCAGAAATCGTCTCGAAGTACCAGGAGCTGTGGCTTTGGCGGAGGCGTTTACTGTAACTATGTTACCACTTCCTCTTGTTCACCTCATTCGAGTATTCCGTTAATCTACTCCCTTTCATATATTTCGCTTCAGAAAATCGGCACGCTCGAAGAGCTTGCATTGCCTCAAAACGGAATCACATCCAAAGGAGTCGAAGCACTGGCCACGTGTTTTCAATCCAATCCCAATCTCCGTATCATCAACCTGAACGACAATACCGCCACCCAGCTCGGAAGTGCCGCTATTGCTAAGGTTTTAATACACTACTAACTATAAGTTTTGTTGTGCATTACTCTATTTATCACTCCAGTGATGCTCTTCACGGGGACTTCATTAAATCCGTGGGTTGCAGGCACTACCTTCACTGTCGAAACTCGAAGTGCTCAATCTGGGCGACTGCCTGTGTCGAGACCAAGGATGTCATGCGATTGTTGACGCTCTCTCGCCAACAATTCACAAGAATCTAAGGGAGGTGGAGCTGTCGGGTGCAGAGTTGACCGGACCGGCTGCGATGCAGATCGCTGAGAAATGGAAGAAATTGCCGGCTTCGACTCGGCTCATTGTTGCATCCAACAACTTTGGTGGCATGTTCGTGCAGTTACGAGGAATGGTCGCACACAACGTGGTCGTGGGCGAGTCTGAGTAAGGCTTCGGCTGTTAGGTAGTCCGACGTACTTGAGTAGCTTCAGTGGGTCTATCTTGTTGCTGTGTTTCAGTGACGATCAAGGCAGCCTAAGCTCAGACGAAGAAGAGCGAATGAGCGCGGCAGATTCTAGCGTGGATGACGACAGCGATAATGAGGTAAGACAGCGTTATCTGGCCTTCAGAAGGGATCAACAATCATAATGAGCTTAAGCGCACAAAATATTTGTATGAAAAGCAACTGTAGATCAAGAAGATGAGGTGGTTTAGATGATGGTTCTGATAGTACCAAATTTGTTTATGCGTTTACGCAGTCTTGGAATTGCTCATAGTTGCTATAAATTGAGAAGATAATGATAGCCTTCAATGTTGGAACTGGAGTCCCTTCTCTTTTTTGTATCGATTGACACAAATACGATGTCTCTGTCCTGTTTCCGTCCCTCTTTGGCTCTCATTTTTATTCTCGCAGATTACAACCGTATTCATAAGGAATTGGAGGCGTTAGGTGATAATCTATTACCCGTGCATGAAAACCTGGTAGATATAGGGTGTTATGGTAAAAGCATGCCAATTACCTAATTGATTTGGGCAATGAATAAAACTTATGTCATAAGGAAGGAGGTTTCGGGTTGCCCAGGGTTAGAAACCGATTTAGTCTCATACTCGTACAGACCGTTGCATTCTTTTTCACATTTATACTCGCCTTCAAAAGCTATCCATTCCAGGAATCGGGCCAGGATACGGAATCACTGCTCAAACGATGTCGCGATTCGATTGAGGACGCTCAAGTGAGCACAAAACCAAATAATAGTGGTTCGCCTATTAAATAACATTATCCTCAGGACCGCTTTGAGTCGGGAACACAGGAGAAAGCTGCTAGATTGGTACTAGAATTGGCTCTCATCATAGCCCAGAGTGACAAGAATGAGGAGGTTGTCAACGCGACAGTTAGTGTTGCTGGTACGTTGCACAGACTTGAAGACTTTTCAACGATTTTCAGCCGTTGGATGTCAAGTAAAGGTGCATGCATCTAGGGTGTTTGTATTTCAGTCTCACTCGCCTGTTTAAGATGGTAAATCACTCTATTCTTGTTAGTGGCAAGTTCTATTCCAGAGGACGTGCTGAAGCGCGTTGAAGCCGTCCGTCGCCGGCCGATTTCCACGGCATCGCAGTTGATCAATCACCTGATTGCGCAATGCGGTTTTGTCAAGGCAAGTTCGCTTCATGCGAGGTATTCACTAAAGAGGTGGAAAATGGCACCGCTTTTACCGTTGGCTTTCCTGGGTTGATTGTATGACATGTTGCTTATTTCAGCCACAATGCTGCTTGAATCAGGTTTAATAGTGATAAATGAGACAGCGCAGTGCGGAAGAATTTGGTGAACATGTTTAGGAGCGACGGAAGATTCTACCGTTGGACACGCAGTGGGGCCGGTCGAAATTCATTATTGTGACTAAAGTTTCGAAATTCATTATGAAATGACAATTATGAGGAGAGGGTCTTAATGCACAAGCTTGTGTGTATGTATGTGTGAAGGTCAAAATTGAAATCTAGCAAGGGCAAGCCCACTGAAAGGACCGCCCGTGCCGAAAAGTACTAAGCGTTCTCTCCTAAAAATTTCTGCTAAACTGAATGTAGCTTCGCCCTCGTATCAAGTTATTGGTTCATGATGCCTTACCTGATGAATCCTAAGAGTTCAATTCTTTGGTTCTACTACAAAGAGGACATAACATCCTCTATATGTACTTGGTATGCGGTAAATGGTGAGGGACAGGGGAAGGAAGGGAGAGGGCAAACATACCCTCTGACAGGCTGCTGGCAGGAGCTGACGACCTCGCGGTCGGGGCGAGGTAGACGAGACTCCCGTAACCGGCTGCCATTATCTGGGAGCAGGACGTCGCCCTCGTGAGTGCGGATTGGGTACAACCCGATATCTCACTTTCTCCAGTAAGCTCGTCCTCGAGCTTGAGAATATCAACATCCTGTCGACAGTCGATAATCATCCGAGAGGAAGTAAGATCGGATATGCAGTAAGAGAATATAGGAACTACAACACAGTTACGCTATAATTTAAAGCTGTATAAAGAGCTATCGATTAAAGACTGAGCATGTTTTGAGTGAGTGGCTTAACAGTAAAGCATGATCCGATGGAGTGGTAGATGAGGGTCCGCACAATTATTGAGAACAAGCTCGTCTTCGAGCTTGCATAGAAGGATGTGGATGAAGCGGATTGAATATGAGAGACGACGTTCAAGTCTTTCAACTTGAGGGATAGGCACGTGGGGTGCGTTAATGAAGAAAATGGAGAGGTTTGTCTTCCGTCTTCGCTAGTGAGGTTGAAGAAGACTATTATTAATTCAGCACCTTATTCAGGACAGCATTCAATTTAATAATTTAAAAGTATCTACTGTTACGTTGATGAAACATTGCTTTACGGTAAAACCTAAATTTGTTATGAATGTTTTATACAAAACGAAAAAACATGGATGCTACAAAATCTCGAAAATGAAGAAGTGTCCAATATCTTGCACACATGTGCGAGCAAAAAGGAAATTTGGACGATAAAGTACCATCGATATACAATTGAGAATAAATTACATTGTATTGTAATACTGATGTAATTCACAACATTTGAGAGAGAAATTGTTTTACACGTTACTGAATCAACTTATTCACATTTTTCTCTACGCATATACAAATAATTTGTCAAGTGTCAGCCTTTGTTTTTACAACTCGCTCAGTTGACACAGCTGCGGGAAAGAGAGAAGTAATTTGACTAGTAGCGCGAATTGGAAATGCTGTAAAGTGCCTATTCAAAGAATTTTGTATATATTTCTGCGCGAAGCAGCGAAATTGAGTTAAACTAAACTTACAATACACTGATATAGCTACCTTTTGAGATATGGATCAGTTTCCATAGTCCATATGCTGTCCTGCTAAATTATATTTACTCTGTAATTGCGGTGATCGCCGCAATGGTTGTTCCGCGGTGTCCGGTGCTTCTTTAGAGCTCACCAAAATAGGGAATGGTGCATGAGCAGAAGCACTGACAACCTCGGAACGTAGTGAATATAACTTCAGCCGGTTCATATGCACTGTTTGTCGCTTTAGCGACCCACAAGAGCTTGAATCGTCACATTGGGTCGATCTACTACTTCGACACTGAACGGGCCTCTCCACTCATTAGTTATTTTGGGACGCACAGTGTCGTCACGAAATAGTACTAGATCACGAGTAGAAAGCTTCGTTGGGCATACCTTATGAAGTTGATCATATCCCGCCTTGTATAGTTCGTCTTTTCTGCAATTTGACGTCCTACTGCTATGATGCGGTCTTTCAGACCAGCAGAGAATTGAACCGCGAAGTTGTCTGTGACGAAAACGAGTGTGGACGACAAGCTGTGGACGTTATAATACCATGTGATTGGGTTTCATCCATGTGTGCGAGGAATGGGCTATATCCTGTAGTAGAACTTTTACTGCAATTGTGAGCAAACACAATGGGCTGGAGAAATCTGACCACAGGTCTCTAGCCTGTGAGCAATATGAACTTAGGGAGTTATGCACCACCTTCACTATTCGCTCTACCTGACCATTAGCTTTATGGTTGTAGCTTGTGGTAAACTCGTTTAAAATACCAAGAGTGTTTTTGATTTTTGCAAAGATACCGCTGGTGTAAGTTGAGCCCCGATCCAAAGCTAACTCATTCGGAATGCCGTGTTTGGATATAGCATCGTCTATTATAGCTTTAACGACCAACTCCGTCGTTTGATTGACGAGAGGGGTACATATTACAAATTTGCTAAAATCGTTTACCGTTATAGAGATGAACCTATTTCCGTTTATACATTGTGGCAGAGGTCCGCCTCGCAGCTGATAAGGTCCCTATTCTGTAACCGACTCGGATAATAGTGCATGTTTTCAGTGTGAGGAGAAGTGGAGCATTCAAGCTGACAGGGAGGCTTTGGGGCTGCTGCTCAATCGGCTTATGGCTCGCGGTCATCTCTCCGACCAAAGCGGTTTGATACGGAACTATTTGTAAGTTTTTATAGCTTTAGCTTAATCAGAGCAAGTACTTTGGCTGAGCATTGCGGTGTTCATGCGTTATTGATGCCCTGCTCAGATATCTTTGCGATTATTCATTGATGGGGTTGGAGTAGGATGGAGGGAGTCGCATTCTCCGCAGGCACGTGACAAGGTTGTGAATTGTGGAATTATCCATCGCGGGTATTGAGATACAAGATCCTGCACTGACCTGCAACATCAAGACGTTCCAAGGGCTCCGCCATAAATGGTGAGCGTAGATGTGATAGGCCTCCGTGACGTAATGCAAACACTCGCTGCACGAAAACGAGGGAATGGAAGGGGTGTTGATTTATCCCTAAATCGACCGTCATTTCCACATTACTGCATTTCTGTCCGGGATTATGTAGAGTGCATCCTTAGCCTGACCACATTTTTTTTTTCATTTCTACAGCTTACATTTCAGCGGCAGCTCAGCGTGAGTCAGAAGGTGCGAGGAATCATCCATCAACTCCTGAAGCAATACTGCTTTACTATGATAGACTTTCGTTTTGTTAGTTTTACATCTTGGTTGTTCGAACTGGGTATGCTAATTGCCTCCGATCCCGATTAAGGTAAATACGCTGTTACGATATTTTAATGATTGGCTAACTGATCTCGGTGTCTGTTGTAGTGTGGTCTTATGAGCAAATAATAAATATTGGAAGAAGCGAGGATAACTTATTGTTGCTGAATCTGGAATCTAAGAGGACACATTTATTACAAAGTTAAAAAGTAATGCTTGGTGATGTCTTACTGTTCAAAGCCTCTTCGTCATGTTTTGATGAGCTCCTGATAGCTTGCTCCGCACCTCTTCGTGCGGGTATGCTTCCGCCAGTCTCGCAATCAAGCATGCGAAGTCTGGAGAAGAAAATCGATTCCCGAGTTATCCTGCTGACCAGGGGTTTGTGCAATTACGATTTGCGATTTACGATTTTGCGATTATAGCGATGTTTGGGAAATTTTTTAACGGTTGACGATATTTCGGATCGTAAATCGTAAATGTGATCTTTGGTCACTAGTCATACAGTCCCCTCCCGTTATAACGCCTCCAGATAAGACGAGACTCTCGATGTAACGTAGAATTTTTCTGGCACCGGCCAGCTTACCTTTACGTCAATACAAATCAACTCCGCTTAAGACGCGTCGGATAAACGCCACTCCCGTTATAGCGCAGTTTTGGGAAGAACTCTGCGTTCAAAATGACCCCTGTTATAATGCGACCCGTGCTCATTTTCCGGTTCCACACGGAAAATGAAGACGAGCAAGATGCTGACCGCGTCTGCGATCTGACCTACCCTTACACTGTTCCGTTCACAGTCACGACCAGCACCCGTGTGGCAATGTATTAGATGCATATCGACGTTTTCCACGCGGGCGCGGTCCACGTAAGTCTCCGTAGTCAGCTATATGTCGAGCAGAGTATAAGACTGTCGATAGTCGTTAGAAGCTGCCGTAAATCAGATTATTGAAAACAATATCCAACACATTTGTTCTAAGCCTAGAGCATCTGGTAAAGAGGCTATATGCTGTCATATAATGTTCTGTTGCGATCAGAACTCTCGCGCCATGCAATACTTGTACCTGCACCCTCTGCCTTCCGAGCTCGCCGCCGGCTGTGTCCCTGCCCTATCCTTAACCGCTGCGGCGAGCGGCGTTGCCGCAGAAGTGTGTGGGGCATTTAGCGTATATGGGCTAACATCCTGTTCGGAAGGGAGGGCAGGTCGAAGTATCGCCTGACGCGAGAGTTTTGATGACAACAAAAGATTTTTTAACATCAGGTTACACAGTTTTGTTGTTGATCACGTCTAAAGGCCCCCACAGAGTTCTGCGGCAGCGCCGCGGCCCTATGCTTAACCATAGGGCAAAGACGCAAAGCTCGCCGCCGGCGGCGTCCCTGCCCTATCCTTAACCATAGCGGCGAGCGGCGTTGCCGCAGAACTCTGTGGGGGCCTTTAGTCGCGATAGATATCGATCGGGCGGCGCGAAAAATCGATATCTATGGCGATCGTGGTGCGCGCCGCGTGGCGACTCAAGTATAAACTAGGGCCGAGTTACCTTTGGTACTCGTTATTCCTCACACATATCTGTCATACTTATGCATATAGGAGAGCAAGAGAAACTCTCCGAGAACAGGACCTCATTAACAATCTAAGGATGTTTATTGCCTTCACATTCTCATTATGGTCACTTATGTTATTGGTGTAGTCATATTAGTCACTGCATGCGATTTTAGACAAATATGGACATAAAATGATGCAAAAAAGGGCAGCTCTGTTAGGACGCGACTCCCGTTATAACGCGGATTCTCTCCGGTCCCTTCAAACGCGTTATAACGAGAGGGGACTGTATATAGCGCGCTCCAGTTTGGGTGTGCTTCTACCTACTTTGGAAGGTTGGACACTTCCCTCTAGCCTTCTGTGGTTGTGCGCGGAGTACCTTGCGTTTATCAGCTTTTTATTTATTTATTTATTTATTTATTTATTAATACATCCATAGGGCCAACAATGATCGAGAACAGGCCGCGAAAAAATTGCCCGGAAAGAATGGGAAAAACTCAGAACTCAACGTACAAACAGCGAAAGCGCTAAAAAAGCTATCGAAAGCATTGAGGAAAGGCCCACCATCTGTGAACCTGCGCATCTATGAAGGAGATAATAACCAGAGAAGGGTAGGGCAACCAACCCACAAGTAACATGATCACTGCAGAAAATCAGACGAGCTTGCCATGGTATACTATGGTGTCATTATGCACCTCAAAAAAAGAAAAAACAACTGCGTAATAAGTGCTATATAGTGCCTACGAAGATGACTATCCATAGGCCAGTTGTATGTATATGAGAGACAGCACTTTTGCCTGTTGCCTGTAACTTACCTCACTTTGATACTTTGATGGTCCTTTTGTCGGCTGGTTTTGTCGGTCTTCTCAGCGGGACCACAACTCTTCCAGACCGCTCGATCTCTGGCTGCTTGCATCAGTAAGGCAGACTCCGCTCTCTGAAAGATCTTGAGAATGAGTCTGCCCATCTCGTTGGCGGTCGTCCCAGTGGTCTCTTATGGTCTCTCGGGAGCCATTCTGTGACACGGAGACTCCATCTATCGTCCTTTCGTCGAAGCAAGTGTCCGGCCCAGCGATATTTGGACTTCTTCATGTACTGCAGCGGGTCTGCTAATTGAGACTTCTCCCGTACCTCCGAGCTTCGTAGGCCTTCTTGCCATTGCTGACGAAGGCTTATCCTTAGAAGACATCTATCCAGTGCTCGATGCGTAGTTTGCATTGCTCTGGCGATTGTCTTGTTGTCGGGCCAGGTTTCCGTCGCGTAACACATCGCAGGCAGTACAGAGGCGTTGAATATCGAGGCCTGAGGCCGGGATCCTTGACGTGATCGGTGACCTCGCGAATCGAACTGAAGGCTACCCATGCTGCGCGTCTCCAGCGGCCGATTTCAGGAGCGAAGTCGTTATCCATGTTCAGCTCTCTTCCAAGATAGACTTAGGAGTCGACCTGTTGTAGAGCGACTCCATTTAACCTTACGAGTCCCGTGTCACACCACTGGCTGACCATAAATTGTGTTTTGGACATATTCATGTCCAGTTCAATCTTCATATCTGCTGTCATGCTCCTGCCTGGGAGTGAGGATTTACAAACCTTTATTATTAGTCTATATTATATACAACAACCATCTAGCAAGAATGCAGTTAGGGAGTCTGCCAACCTTCCAACCTATGTAGGGGCGTGGCTTACAGAGGCGATCGCCACTATACCGTGACAAGCCCTTCCTTTCGAATTTGTTGGCCTCGACAAAAATATACAACACAATAATTTTTAAATAACAACAAAAAAACAAATACTCACTCCAATGATGAATTAAAATGATGGGTCGATGGACATAGAGACGATTATGGGAGGATTCCTTCCAGTACGCACAGGGCGAAATTTGTGCATAAGCCTAGGGCCAGGTCATAGGGCCTCCGGATCATGTGCCTTCGAGGCATTGCTCGAATCGCTGCCCGCATACTGCCACCGGCCTTGCTTGGAGCCACCGCATCTCTAGAGCCGTCAACCATCGCATCGCTAGAGCACGTTTTATCGGCGTGATCCACATTGGCGACCAGATTAAGTCCTTGTTCGCCATCTTTGCCATCGCATCAACTTGCTCCTGACAAGTCAAAAGTGCTTGTCGGAGTTCTCGTACCTCTTCTTCCAAGATACCAGCTCGAGCACTGGTATCTTCACATAGCTCCTTCAAATATTGATTAGATATCGTTATGAATTTGGTTTATGTTAAATTGTTATTCTACCAATCGTTATTTTTCCGACCTTCTGGTGAAAACGTTTAAAGTTACCTCGAAATGAGTTTTTGCGGGAGTGAATTCACTGTCGTAATCATAGTCCGAATTTCACTATGTCCTTATCAGTCCTACGAACATCATTATATTCTGTAAAATGTCAAAAATATTTCGAAATCGTTATGACTTTACTTTTCGTAAATGACGCGGCTTAAAACAAAACTTGCTATTTCGTTATTCATTTTCTTCCAGTAAAATCGTACGTGAATCTTACTGCAAGGTATTTTTACTGCTCAAGTAACCTCCGGCAAAGGGGTTTTCGTGATTTCGCTACAAAATCTCTTTTTGGTGACACTCGTCTACTTCACCTAACCGAATATTTTCCACTTCGTTATAATATAGGGCGTTATTTTGAATGCAATAGATTTTTATGACGTCACAATGACTTCTCAGTTGTGTGCAAATTCATTAGAATAACCCCGATATCGGCCGTTATCATGTTGGCCATCATAATTTCTCACGTAGTTGTGAGAAGCGTTATTTCTAGGGATTTGAGAATCGCGTCCGTGATATCCACGTGGGCTTCGAATTCCTCCGTTATTGTAGTAACCGTTATCGTTATAGGATTGAGGATTACGTTCGTGATATGCTCTATTATTGTTCCAACGTGGTGAAAAATTTGGCGATGCACTAGCAGCAGGGTATGGAGATTGATTCCACTCTTGACGCTTATGGTTCCCTTGATTTTGGTAATTTCGATGTGGGCAGCTTTCACTAGTGTGTGCGTTTTGAACGGCTTCCGCGATCGCATTTACTAGGGCGTTATCAATTACTCCCCTCTCACGCGCCACAATTTCAAGAAGATGACTTTCGTTTTCTGCAATTTGTTGCAGATCCTTGAAAGTTTGGGATGACTGCCTTTTTTCATTACCGCGATTCGAAGATTTGTAGTAAGGCCGCGCACGGATGTTTCACACATTATTTCTTCAATGGCGATGGGATTGCTTTCGGCAAAAGCGTCGGCAACTAAATCTCCCACCCGTTGACCATAAATGATCACGTTTTCATCGGGTTCCTGCTTCACGTGATAAATTTTTGCTTTCGCTATTTCGACATAGTTAGGGCTACGAAAGTCTTTTTTCAACTGGTCAACAACCTTTCTGTAATCCAGCTCAACATCGTTATCATAGTTCTCGTATTTTATTTTGGCTGCTCCGCTTAATTGCATAGGAAGGAGCCTCGCCAGCTTCTGCTCGTCATATCCCACTGCATTGGCTTTTTCGTTCATCTCTCTAACAAACTTCACCACTGACATGTTAGTTCCATTATAATTCGGCGAGCACTGCAGCTTTCGATCAAACAACTGGATGGTGGTCGATGTGTTCGAGAAGCATTCGTCGAGAAGTCGGATGTAGGGCGATGGTATACCAGCGTGCACAAGCGCGTTCAGAATGGCGTCGAGTTCCCTGTAACAAGCTGTCAAAAACTGGCAGTATTATTATGATAGTGATCCTGAGGCACTTGAAGATCTGGCTGTAAATAAACCATTTCAAAGTGATGGAGCTCCAGACCCCCAAAGTATTAGAACCACGGCAAGGTCCCTGATAGGAAAACGTAGTGAAACATGAAAATCAATAGGTGGTTAACAAACCCAACCCTGACACCTCACCGCGCTCATTCACCGACAGCATCACCATCTCTTCACAGCCCATACAAACAAAAACATGAAGAGAGGGCACCAAGAAATGCAGAGCATATGGAGGAGGAAACTGAACTCCTTCAATGCAGAGAAAACAATCATTGTCAAGTTGAGAGTACACATATAGCAGTTCATCTTGAATCAAAAAAGGCAGAAAATAGACGCGAACATGACCATCAAGCTGTAATGATAAATAGATCTGGAGTACTAAGCCTTCGAAAGTTCAGCCTTAAGAATAATCAGCCATCCCTGAGCAACATAGATGCATTGAGTCCACAACACTGCCGCAACCTGAATCGTAGCTCTCATCAAATACTCAGAAATATTAAGAAATGGAACCAAGACAATTTTCCTCATTTTTCGTCAAAAAAGCAGTGTAACAGAAAATAGGGTAGGCTAGTCAGCATAAGCCAACTGGAAGCTCAGAAGGAGAAAAAACTGTAAATTTTGGACAAAGCATTTTGGGCAATAGGTGAGGGTATTGCAGGCATGCGCTCTCAACAGGTTTGAATCCACGACTAGCCGAACGAAGGTCTACTTTAACAGCCTCTCGGTCATTTTGTGTCATGACTACTTGCAATGGATGAAGACATAAACTGAGAAGATGAGAGGAGGAAACAAGGAAGTGAGGTCTGGTCTCCGTTTCGCACGGGCCTTTAGACCAAACATAGAAAATACATGTCCTCAGCTGGTGTCAGAAGATTCGTTACGCAGGTTGAAAACGAAGGCACCAATGTGAAATGTGGAGAATGAGGATTGGACGACGCATCTCAAAGCAATGTCCGGCCAGCACCTTGTGATACCCACGCAATAAGCGTGTGATAAGTACGTGAACAGGCGAAAACTCTAGGTGGGACTGCTTAGTGCAATCCGCGAGAAACCACCTCTGAGGCAGTTCAAAACGTGGGTAGAAAGTACGGAGTAGAGCATGATCAAATCGCATATACGTTGCATACCGAGATCGAAGATATGACCATTGGGTAAAAGACAGGGTTGGTATTCACCGGTAATTGTGATCGTGGCGTAATTCATGCCGCTTCTCTGCCGCTCCACTAGTTCTGAAGCGGCATGAGACAAGGAACACGTGTACTAATCGAAAAGTAGCGGGTCTAGGCAATTTTCGCTTTATCCCAGGACAATGCTTACGGCTCCAGCTTTTACAAGGAACGTCTTGTGGTCACGTTTGCTACTCAATTTGGCGGCTACACTTCCAAACAGCTTCATAGCGCAACGCATTGGACAAGTGTATGGCGCGCTGTTAGCTCCAAATTCCGCGTATATTTACACCTTTCTGCTTTTTTATATGCCAGTAGGACAATGCTAGCGTTTTCTGGGACCTCTCCGTGCTTCTGCATAGAATAGCTCGCTGTTCATCTTCCATCAGAACCCTGTAGTATCAAAACTTACTATTGTCCAAACGCTAAGGGTTGGCCTTGCCCCTTTTTCGTGCAGATCTCTTCGAATTTTTGTTTTAGAGTGGCTCAGTAGTGCCAAGCACCGTCTGGTTTTACACCTTTTCCAACACTTGCTTTATCTTTGAAGCACAAGTTTTTTTGGCAATGAACTCGTCACTAGTGGAATTCAAATAATTTGTGAATAGGGACATGTCGAGAATAGAGCAAAGTTCAATCTCAGTATAGAGCCTTTGCTGCGTAACATTATATTTATAACACTAAAATTTTGTGCTACGCTGCGTATTTTACGCGGTTATTTCAATGATTCACAAGATTAAATAATAAACAAGTCAATAAATTCTCCTCTGAAACCCGTGCTACCAATTTTTTATACGCGAAAAGGGTGAAGCTATAATATTCATTTTCAGTGGTGCAAGGAGGCTTATGTTGGCCGCAGCACACTTTCTCTGAGTCCATCTCTGAATCTCTAGTCTTGTGACGATTCACGATGTACGAAATTTCGGATTTGATTTACGCACACCGCAGCTGCCGACTAGACCACATGTGGCCACAAAACATTGGATCCGATCGAAAATCATCAGATAATTGGGTTGTTCGGAACACGCTATCTTCGCGGAGTTCGGCTTTTTGGATGACTCAGATCGGGGTATCCGATTCGGATATCCGAAAGTGGTTCATTCAATACATTGGATCTGATCGAATTTTCGGATAATTGGAAGATTCGGATAACAGCAATTTCGCGGCCACCGGATGTTTCGAATGGTGCGGGCGTGGGATTTTTGTGTGATTCGGATCGGGATATCCAGAAATGGTTTATTCGGGTCCAATGTATAGAGGCCACCCATTGTATACCAGCGATCTACTACGAGCCTATGACTCACGTCTCCCGAATCAATGCTCAACATTCGAATCCCGCTCAGGATGGCCCTCTGCGGTAGATGAATTGCTAACCTTCTGCTCTCGGTAGGGACAAACCATTGGCTTGTCCATCACCTGAGAACTACAAATCGTCATATAATATTGTTCGAATCGTTGCAGAATTTGTAGTGGTAAAT
Source organism: Heligmosomoides polygyrus bakeri (assembly GCA_947359475.1). Classification (NCBI taxonomy): domain Eukaryota; kingdom Metazoa; phylum Nematoda; class Chromadorea; order Rhabditida; family Heligmosomidae; genus Heligmosomoides; species Heligmosomoides polygyrus. Next base: position 37,659,727 of record OX375867.1, read on the forward strand.
CTGTAGTGCAGTTGCTTCCACAATATACTGCAGAAGAGGAATGCATAACGCATCGCACAAAATGGCTGCTTGGTGCTGTAAAATCCAGAAGTCTAGACAGCGCGTAAAGTGTGGCACTAGTAAGATCCTAGTGTTTAGTGATAAATTTTACGCTTTCTCAAATTTACCTTCATCCATAAACTATTAGGTTGAGTCATAAATTTTGCAACAAAATTTGTCTTCCAGCAAAAAGAAGGTTAACCACAGAGGAAAAATGATCGACTTAAACGAAGTAATTGCCGTTTCTCTCAATGAGTTTCTTCCGCTCTTCACTGAGCGGATTACATCTCTGTAGAATTTGGTCGGTTTCGACCTGGAGAAGTCGTGTACCACCGCCGTGACCTCATCGACTTCGGCGAAGCGTCTACCATGGAGGAAATGATCCATCGACCGAAGCAGGTGGTAGTCAGACGGCGCAGTGTCCGGAGTGTATGGTGGTTGCTTCATTTTGGTACAACCCAATTTCTAGATTTTTTTCCAGCGTGTAAAGTGCTGTAAGCGGTTGGCTGTTGCGCTGGTGAATGAAACCTTAGCTCATATCGACATCTTTCTCCACTAATTTTTGCTGAAACTGGACGAGTTGTTGGCAAAAGCGAGAGTCAAGGATGGTTTGACTATGTGGAACAGCTCTCGATGAACTAGACCACTACACATCCACCAAATGCACAGCAGGACTTTCTTTCCGTGGAGCTACGGTTTTGACGTCAGAAACCCCAGCTCGTTGAGTTCTTGCTATTGCTTTCCTGCTTTACAGTGGTAGTGAAGCATCCGCTTTTCATCGCTGGTAAATATTCGATCCGGGCCCTCTCGCTTAAACCAGTGCAGGAGCTCTCCGCAGTCAGAATCACAGCGGTTTACTTAGGTTTCCGTCAAAGCATGAGGCACTGACGAAGGCGATTTCGGCGGTCTTAAAATCTTTCACAGCGGACAGGCGGTGAACCACTGGGAGGTGTGAAGATCAGCGGTCAGTCTCAGCGTGGTTTGTGGAGAATTCGACTTGATGGATTCGCGCAGGCGCCTTTTGTTTACAGCAGTTGATCTTCCCGGCAGTGGTTTGTCTTTGTTGCGCTTCTGGGCGGAACGGAACTGCTGATACCACCTCCAATAAATTGTTCGGTTAGGAGTGAACCTGCCGGTGACTTCCTGAATGTGCTCGACCCACGTCGCTGGGTTGCTGCCGAACTTGAACTAATTGAAAATGAAATCACACACTTTTTCACTTTGAATGGTCACCGTTCTAGTAAACAAAACTTTTCAAAAATGCAAGGAAAATTAATGACTCATAACTCAAAATGATCGCTAGGAAACATGCTTTCAAACAGAATAAAATACTTTAGCGGGTTTACTTCGAATTCCAGAAAAAAAGCAGAAATGTTGCAAAATTTATGGCTCAACCTAATATAAAACCTCACATCAGTCGAGAGTGTGCGCAACCCAAATTCGTTGATTGAAGTGTAGGTTTCGGTACGGCGCAGTAGGCTCCAATTCAAATTCTGCCGATCGATTCTATGTTGGAGGGTTCTATCGCGGTAAGTAGTTGGTACCCTATCTACCCTATACTGCCGTTGTCGGTATCAGCGTCGCCCATTTTGTCCACATTTTGTGTTTTTGTGTTGATGACATCACTAATCTGGCATACGTTCTTTACACTCTTCACGTAAGGAGTTTTACACATAGCACTTTTCGTCTGCGAACACCGTAGTGTATGTAGCGCACAATAACTGTTACCAATGTATCTCTATCAGACACCATGAGATCATCAGCCCTCTACTGAGGACTGTCGTTCTGTCTAACGGTTAGTTTTGTCGCTGCTTTCACATGCTTGTTTGCACCCCGTTTTACTTTGTTATAGTGGGGATAAAGGGTGCTAGGAAAAGTTTCAGTTGAAGTGCTATGCTCAATACGGGAATCTATTGCAGTCGCTCTCAGGCAAAATCAGGGGAGCGGATTGGGCTACTCTAACTGAGCTGCTATGGAAGCTTTTGTGCCTTTAAAAGGTTGAAAAACGCAGTCCTAGAGGGACCGAACGCTTCCAACCGTACACAGTCATCCCAAAGCACCTCGAGTTCGCTTTGACCTGGCCGACAGGCTGCAATTTTCAACGCATAGCGGCAAGAAGAGAGCGGACTATGGTGTGGGTTTCGAGTATCACAAGACACAAACCGAGTAAACCTCCAAATAAACTGTGAAACGCTACTGCCAAATCTCTGAAGCTGCCGATTCTATGCCTTACCCTGCCATTGCACTAGAGCCCTACCACAAGAAGCCAATATCGCGCTCTATAGAGGACACGCGACGCATGCGTCGGAACATCTGCGCTTGACGTTCATTTTTCGATATCAGCTGTGCTACCTTCGGCAGTTCATCTCCTTCAGAGTTTCCTGCATCTCGCTGTGACTTGCTGTTTACTGGATTGGAGCGGCTCCTGCAATTGTTCTCTGGACTGACTACATACCTTCAGGTCACTCACTTTACTCAAAATCTGCAGCTATGTCGTATATGCTCCCACATTTAGAGAATGGATGGCAGGTATGTGATTTCCATTCCCGTTTTGGAAATTGTCTTACGACACCTTATTTATGGACTTCTACTAACTATTCTAAGCGAACATGACGCCTCCAGTGGATACGAATCGCACCTGAGGAGTCGATGTATGTCGTTTCTGGATTAAAAAATGAAGTTTTGAGAGCTACCTAATCCAACCTTTTAGTAACGCTCAAAAAGCGCTATTCGTTGTAGTGACGCACCGCGCGTGCGAACAATGGGAACGGGGTGACCCCTCTGCCTCCCCGATGTAGCATAGCGATGGAAGGAATTCTGAGATGTGGCTATCAAATCAAATTTGTTGCGATTGTTATCATTGAGTGTCATTGAGCACCATAGTGGTGCTTGATAAAAGTGAGGGCTTTCGCGCTGTTGGTGTTCGGACAAAAATACTTTGCTTTATTGATTAAGAAATTTCGGCACTAGTTAAAAGTTCCGACACGACTTCGGTCGAAAAATTTATTTTCGCTGAAACTTCGTCTAGGGGGGTTATTTGGAGTGCTGATCACGAATCTGACATTCGTTTTTCACGATTCGGTCGGAGACCACCCATACCGTTAACAAGGGTGGTCCAGGCAGGGTCACCGATTTCGCCGAAACTTCGTCTAGGGGGGTGATTTGGGGTGCTGATCACGAATATGACATCCGTTTTTGAAACTGTGGTCGATTACGGTAGGCACGGGTAACTAAGGCTGCCGAGGTCATAATCACCAATTTTGCCCAAGCTTCGCCTAGGAGGGGGGGGGGGTTATTTGGGGTGCTGATAACGAATCTGACATCCGTTTTTCGTTTTACGCTGGAGTTTGGGCGAAATCGGTGACCACTACCTTAGTCACCTGTACCTTCCGTAACCTACCGTACTCCAGCGTAAAACGAAAAACGGACGTCAGATTCATGATGAGCACCCCAAATTACCCCCCTAGACGAAGTCTCAGCAGAAATTTTTTTCGACCGAAGTTCAGTTTTAAGCAGTAGCTGAACAGAAATGGGCTGGAAATGCTTGTTACTTGAGGAACCGAGGCAATTACTGGCATTTTCAGGTAGATCAAGCCATCCTCGCCGAGGAAGACCGCGTTGTGGTGGTGCGATTCGGTCACGATTGGGATCCCACCTGCATGCGGATGGATGAGGTACCAATCACCTGCTTATTCACAGTTTCGGAGCAGTACGGGTTTACGGGGAGGGGGGAGGGGGGGGGCAACCGTGTGAAAATGACTTTCATTGCCGTTTTTACTGGGGTTGAGGAAAACAGCGGGGCTACGGGTCACTGCGTACGTATTTTCAAAGGACATCCACCTGTACTAGGAGAGCGAACATAGGTTAAGAGCACTTTAGTTTTGGCCACCATTTTACAGAGGCACGTCGCTCATACGTGTAGGATCTGATATTGCGCAGCATTCATGGCTGCGTTACAGGGTTCACGGGTTTTTCATGTTACGTTTCGTCCATACCTCGGTGGAAATTCTCCTGTTATCTGCGTTTGTGGAAACAAAGTAGGTACAGCTGAGATGCTTTGCGCCCAGAGAGCATTCGATAGATCTCTTTTGGTCATACCCGACTTCATCCTGTTGCTTGCTTGCTGCATTTGCAATCACCTACGCAGACTGTCCTTTGCAGACGCTGTTCAAGATTGCTCCGAAGGTGAAGAACTTTTCTGTGATCTATCTCGTGGACATCACAAAGGTAAGAACAGCATCGTTGTGTTCAAACATTCCGGGCATCGACTCGGTTGCTGTAACAAAGTGTATTCTGGAAACACTGTTTTCAGGTCCCTGACTTCAACAAGATGTACGAGTTATATGATCCCTGCACGGTGATGTTCTTCTTCAGAAACAAGCACATCATGGTGGATTTGGGTGAGCTCTCTGCTTGTTTGCTAACGATTTGCGTCTCGAAATTTCTTTTTTTCGTGCTTCAAGTGTCTCGTAAGGGTTCAAAAGGAAATGGTTAACATGTAACTCCGTTTTTATCCTTCATCTAAAAAATCTGTGGAAATAGTACATCAGCAAGTGTTCAGGTACGGGTAACAACAACAAGATCAACTGGCCGATTACAGACGGGCAGGAGCTAATCGATATCATTGAAACGGTGTACAGGTAAGGGTCCACGTGTTGTCGCAACTGCTTTACAGATCGTTTGAATTACTCCTTGTAAAGAGACCGAATTCGTTTTCAGGGGCGCTCGCAAAGGCCGTGGTCTAGTCGTCTCTCCGAAGGATTACTCAACCAAATACAAGTATTGATCGTTTTTGTTTGGTGCGCTCGTCCTTCTCAGAGACAATAAATGGTTTGCGGAGTTGTGTTGTGATGAGTGCTCGAGTATTTCTGACTAATATTGTGCTAATTCCCCTGCTTAATTGTTGGGCCTCCTCGTTCGGCGGATTCCGGGATATCCGTTCCATTGTCCAGATTCTCGCAGCATGTCGGATAGGCTGACTCAGCTGCAAGACCTGATCAACGAGTTGGCTTCTTTCATGACGAACGCCATCGGCGTGCTACAGGCCACAGCACCTCCGTGTGATTTCGATCGCAGCAATCCGGTAATTTGTGCAGACTTTCTCGGAATGGCACCGGAACTCAACCTCCTCTTCAGGAACTCGAGGAAGAAACAAACTGCCAGCTATTTGCTGCACACATCGCAAGGACTGCCAAGGATGTTGAGGTAGCCGTGTGCTGACTGTTCGCCATGGAATTAAATCTGCCGGTTGCTAAGTGACGGTGAACAAAATAGTTTCAGGTGTTGATCGATTCGTTTCCTATTGACGACGCTGGGAATGGAGATACAGTAGAGCAGCTACTTCAAGTGGACGCAGAACGATCAAAGGTATGTGCACCTAAGGTTTAGGGATGATTAGTTACGAACTCGGAAACTTTACATGCCATCGAGTCGCGCTGCGATGCTGCTCTGCACGGCCCCTTAGCGAGCGTTTAGTGTGGACGCGGCGCGCGACGTGATGAATAAATATGGGACTTTACCACTACGTTGCGTCGCTCCGCTATAGGGCTCTGAACGTTCCCTCAGTCCGCTAACAACACAATACTTCGTCTCAGTTAACTCTTAGCAAATACCAGAGTTGATCCAGACGCGCTCAGCCGAAATACTGGTCAACATGAGTTTGTCGTTCCTAACAGGGATATTTCCAGATTACCACAGCTTCCATTGGTATCCCTCATTGTGCTCCACAAATCCAGCACGCTCGTATAAACGGTTTCGAACACTTTTGAGGGCGCGAAGGAAAACGTCGATAGGGAGTGTTTCGTGATCATTCTCGGATATCCGATTAGGATATTCCGATCCGAATCATCCAAAAATCCGACACCGGTAAAATCACCATTGCACGAATCATCCAAAAATCCGAAGATTTTCGATCGGATGTATGCTAACCATCATTGAGCTAAGGACCTTTAAAAAGTTTAAGCATAGGTTTCTACCGAGCAGGCTTAGGATACAAAAGCGACAGCACTATTCAGTCTCGACAGAACTGCAATAGATCGTGCACCGAGCTGCACAGCATGCAGAAAGTGGCAACGCTCCTAATATTCTCGCTGCGTATTGTGTGCTTCAGTGTTCATCAGTGGGTTAACCTCAAACCTAAGCTCCCATTGGGAATGGGAACGATACAAATCATAGGGTTTACCGAAGTCCTTCAGTACACCTTACATTTTGCTTGTTCTGAGAATTTTCTGAGAGCGGTTTTTTTTCACCAGCGAAAGAGAGTATGGCACCACACCCGAAGCGGGCAAATGCAAGCACAGTTTGCTGTGTCGCAGCATTTGTAATACCCAGTTCTCCTTTTGGCCACAGTCTGGCAGAGACGCGATCGATCGCTGACTATGGACTCACTCAAGTGACATTGAGGTTTGAGAATAGCTAAGGATGGTCAAGCTCTTCAAATAATAAGAATCCTTGGGTCCGCCGTGTCAAGTTAGCCCAAAATAACGATGTTTAGGTGGCCCGAGAGCTGGAATGTATCGTAGCTGACGGAGAAGAGCTCGTGCAACGAATCCAGCAGCGTCTTTCTGATGTGGCACGGGTTCAGATTATGTCAAGGCCATCGTGCTAGTTTGAACAGAGTATGTCTTTCATAACGAATGTGTTGTATATATTTTTACATTGAGTGAAGGAGAAATCAGTAAAGAACGTCATTGTTGTTTGCTGAAAATTCAGGTGGTTATCACTAAGGAAATGCTCGATTTTGCAGTTATTTAGATCCTAAAATAACCGGAGAGCTTCTTTCACCACCTGTGGGGAAGGATGGGAAGAGTCGCCCAAAGGCCGTGTTAGCTGCCTCTGCAACCAAACGTAGGAAGTCCAGCAACGGCATGTTGCAGTGAAAGAAGCAAACAGAAGCAGCATCACCACACCAGAATCAGCGTTTAACCCAAAGTCCGCTTAGATAGCGACTAGCCACTCAAGCATAGCTTCCCCACGGAACTGTGGGAGCATGGGTTCTTCCTACGACGACCAGTCCTTTCACACATAAAGGCGTCCACATCTCCAGGTCGATTAACGCTGTTGGAATAGGCATCATAAGAGAACAGTCTTTTATTAATCATTGCAGAATACAATGCGACAAAATACAAATTTACGACGAGAAAGAAAGAGTAGAGTATGATTCTTCACAGTGGATGCACATTCAAGTCACTAGTAGCAGCTGCTATGGGATAAAAATCTTCGAAATCATCAAAACGAGCACGAATGCTGCCGCTTGAGGCGCAATTTCCACACAGTCGCAGCGCCGACTGTGCATTTACAAACGTATACGTACCGGGTTAGGCTTGGACCCGTTTATCCCATGATAAATAGAGGATATCGTCGAAGAAACGACTGCGAAAAGGGTGCGGGAGGGGAACAAGTCGAAGCAAAACTAACATCGTCACAGAACGCGAGTACCATAAGCACTAACTGAGCGTTAAAAACGAAACTGGCAATATTAAACCACCGAAAAGCCTACGCGACGACGAATCAACGGGGCCAGCATATCGGGGTGCAACATCTGAAACGAGAAAACGGAAGGCTGACCAGAAATCGCCCTCGTACCTAGCTGAAGGGCACATCATGCCCCTAGGAGGTCACAGTAGCCGCTTCAGGACGGGGGAGGCCGAGCTTCTCACGAGCGTACTCAACGAACTGATCGATGAGCACGGGCCAGGCACCCTCGTCGTCGTAGTTCGTCAGGTCTGGCCGAATCGTTAGGCAGAAGTCAAGCAGGAGATTCCATGTGTCGCGAGAGATCGCCTTTCCGTGTTCGGCCAACAGAAATTCCTCCCAAAGCGACAGCAATGGAAACTAAAAAGAACGTCGCTGCTACAGCTCCACAACCACGAAAGCGGGTTCGGTCACCTTGTCAGCAAACAGAATCTTCCAGTAGGCTAGGGCGGTTTCCAAGTCCAAATTGCGCTGACTGCTCAGTTTTCCATACAAGAAAGTGAACGAGTAGAGCTCCCGGAAGGCAGCCGGTTCTGCTAGCTCGGCGTCGAGTTCCTGCAGCCGTTCACGGAGTCTGTCGAGAGAGTCGACTCTGAAGTGAACTCAATCTCTCCCACGCAATCTGTGGATATGGCGCCCGTGGTACTGAATTTGATTGATCTCCGCTTCTCAGCTATGTTAGTACAATGCTTTTTTAAGAGCTATAATGACTTCAACGAATGGACAAATGGAAGGATGGTTCAGTCCATGCCAGTCAGTTATAAAACCTTTCTAAGGCTGAAGACTGTGTGAATTAGCAGTAGAAGTTGAGCAATGTGAGGCCGGATATGGGAGTGTCCCTTATCGCTCTGATAACTTGCAGCTCTTTAAACAGCACAAAACCCAAAAGCGTGCAGCAGCACACTAAATGAATAGATAGCGATGTGCAATCTAGGTGTTGTCTGTGCAATCCTGTAAAAGCCCTGTTGCTGTTCAAACTCCAAAATTATGATAATGCGATTTTCTGTTACCGATGACGTAACTGTTCTGCAGACAGAAGTTTGTAAAATTTGTTAGGATGTTCGTTGTATTCCTTTAGTCGTTCACGCTAGACTGTGATCTACGCGTTGATTAAACAAGTAAATAAATAAAACGTTCAGTGTATCACGATGTTTATCCGACTGGTAGTGTAAATATTATTTAGTTGGAAATTTTTATTAAAAGGTTGCATGGATTTTTGCACTTGAACCTACTAAACCTTTAACTGGTTCACTCCTCAATTCTGATTGGCCGAAATAACATATAAAATGTTGAAATAGTCAACGCTCATAGATCAATAAAAAAGGAAAGTAAAGAAAGAAGTTTATCAACTGAAACAGCCTCATATTTTTTGTATCGATGAACAATCATAAAATGTATTATAATTCTCCAATAATCCTCATATCTACCATGGCTCGTCCCCTGATCGCATGGTCACACCTTCGGCAGTAGGGTGGAGATTGATGAAGGAGTGGATGTTTGGGGAATCACAAACTAATTCATGACTACTACCGCAAAAGTTACAAGGAGTATTCAGGGATGAAAGTCGTTTCATTAGGGTCAATGTAATTTCTGGCTAAACCTATTGTTAGCAATCGAAATTTCTAATCAAACGGAAGGTTCGGCAAATCTGAACGCCGAACTATACACAATCCTGATGAAATTAAAGCTCCAAGCAAACGATACCTAAATGGCTTAATGGCGCAATCGTTATTCGTACCGGAAGAAATTTTCGGCGTTTATGACCTTTAGAATTTTTAAGCAATAAAACTTAACGTTTGCTAAATCAATGCGCATTTTGTGGCCAACCAAACAAAGGATACTTATTGAGACCGCGTGCAAACTAGCTTTGCTTCAGACACAAAAATCTCGAACGCTTTGCGAGATTTTTGGAAGGCGGATGGGAGGACTCACATCAGTTTTTCTTGTGATGTACCTACATTTCAAGAGTGGATTCAGATTTTAGTCGGGAGTCCTTTAACAACATTTTTTGCGGTAAATCCGTTAAATTAAACTGCCTTAAGCTGCAGACAATGCAGAAAAAAGCCAGGTAGAAAAAGTCTTTGTCAACCGCTTGTCTCCGTTTTCACATTAAAATTCCAATGAAACGGTAGAACGGTCGGAGGAGGCGTCAGTCGTCGCCCGAATCGAGGTTTATGTGGAACAAGTTGAACATAGGAAAGCGCGCAGCGGCCGTGACGACTGTTGTGGCAAGCGCAACTGCTATGTAATGCGCGTTGCTACTGTCACGCAGTCTAATGCCCTTCTAACTGCATGAACTTCTTTGTTTGACCACCTCTGTTCGGCTATTTTAGAGTCCTACGACGCACTTAATGAGAGAAAATGATATTTCGAAAGGGAATCGGATGATCTAATCGGAGAAACGGACAATTGGTTCCATTGTGAAAAAATTTAGGGTCCCTTTATGACAAGAAGCTTCATTTCTAAAAACCACGTATCTAATTACAATAAAGCAAAATTCGAGAGTTTGTTAGAGCTCGATTTTCACACAGCAGCCCACTTAGAAGCCCTGCGTCACTGTCGATTCGTCGCGCGCGAAGACAAATCGCCGTGCGCAAAAAATATGTTCGTACTACCAGGCGAGGTTTCTGGTTGCTGTCCCACCAATGTAAACCAGGCATTTCATCTCTCCGGATGGGAGAATTGGTAGCAGGTTTGTCTGGAAAAGATATCACTGAATTTCTCATAGGCAGCAAGGCAAGATATTGTAGAGACCCTATAGGCATTCAAATTGCCTCTACGATATACGGTAAAAGTTGAGTGCATGGCGCACCGCAAACAGGACGGTCGTTGCTGCACTTACTCCCTTATCTTTATCTTCATAGGAAGTGGCAATAGTCCGCCTAGAATTAACAAGAACTCCGTAACTACCAGTCTGCAAAGCGTTTAGCAGTCAAAACCCCTCAACGAAATATTTAGTTTCAAAGACATGAGCGCTGCAAATTTTGTTGGTATAGGTCTTGTGAAAATGATCCAAAACTTCCCTGAAACAGAAAAGAGCCTTTCCGTTCCAATAGTTCTCGGAGGAGAACAAATGCATTGAAATGGGCTGCGCCATGTAGAAATAAACAAATTTCGTAGAGGGGTCATCCCATTTTCCGCAGAACTGCGGCTTTGTATGGTGGCTCACTGTAAGCAAAAATTTCTTCACTACCCCACGCATGTTTTTTCTTCTTCTTCAGAATACAGTTGCGCCACGGTGAAGTGAAATAAAGCATGAAAATATCATACCAAAAATATTAGGTGGAACTCTAATAAGCTTTCTTTACAATTACCAATTGAACTTCAGCTAAGGACGGTCCTATTATAGGCCTGTACTCAGCTCAGGCTCAAGGTTTTTGCTGTCCACGGCATACACAATGAATCGATGAACAATTATACTTGGCGATTTCAAAAAACATGTAGGCACAATATTGCACATCTCTAAGCAACGGGCAAGGTTACCCTAGCTTCCTCAGAACTATGACAGCTCATGTCAGCTGCTTATGCGAAACTGTCCGTTCATTAAAAAAACTGAGCTACCCATTCAAAGAATTCAATACTAACCGTAAATTTGATAGTCCTTGCTGCCACTCCTCCCAACTAAACTCGCATTGAGTTTGAGCCTGGAAAGTGTGCTGATGCTAAATAATGACATCGTATAAAGTTAATTTTAAGAATGAAAACCTTGAGCTTGCATGCAAGGATGAGGACGCGGCGGTCCGCAGGATCTAGGTGCAGATCGTTCAGCAAGCGTAGCATGCCGTTCGGTCCTATGCGACCGGAGCCCACATCATCGCGCGGATCTGAAACCGCCGAAGGCACTGCAGGTGGGGTTTATGACAAGAAGAAAAACACTGGTGGAGCCCCAATTAAGTTGAGTGACTACTGCAGAAGCTGTTGGAGTGCTTGGCTGCGAGTAAAACTCTCTAACGACCGCATGAAACAAATAGATTAATTTGGAGCATGACATAGTCGGTAAGCCAACAGCGCTCTATCGACTTTCTAGCCTTTCGCCCCTGAGCTACGTGGGTTGGTGATTGGCCTCAGCGGTCGAGCGATGGGTCATTAGCGCATGGAAATATGTATTCGAGGATCTGGAAAAGAAGCAAAATGCTAGTCCCATCCCTAAGTGAATGAACTATGATGACCACATAATAATTCGCGTACAGTAGCTACTTCTCAACGAATCGGAGTTGAGCCCCGAATTCATGTTAATAGAACATTTCTCAAAGGTCTGAAATCAATGGTGGCAGAGTTTTAAAGAATAAAAGAAAGAGATCATATCCAGATGTGGAGTTAAAGGAAGTGGCAACGCCAGGAAGGCAGGGGGTTACTATCTTACCGTTCACACTTGTGTGCAGTACTGATTAAATAACATCAATGTTGCACACGACAAATGAAAGACCGACGAAACCGTTGAGAAAGTACGAAGAGGAAAATCGAACAAACTATATGATACACAAAATCTGAGCCCTTGCTATAGGACGAGCTCTGCTGTACATGCGCATGAATGGTAATGCGGTGCTCACCGTTTGCGTATGTGGAGAACATCTTTTCCAACTTGTACTTGTCGACTGTTGGTTGCTGCTGTTGCTGCTGGACCATCTGCGGACTCTGTAATCGAGCACATTTGCCCTGCCTGCGAACGAAAACTGGGAGATCATAAGCACAAGGGCCATTTTCACTTTACTGCTTTCCTGAGTTCGACAGGACATCTCAGACACAACACCCCTCAAAGTAAGCCAATCCCGCGCCTTTGTACCAACAGCTGGCCTGGGAGGCTCAAGAATACTTAGCTGCGAGGAACGCGTCAAAGTGGTAATCGGCTGGACTACTTGCGGTTGTGGTTCCACCGGATTCAGCGAGATCCAACATGTCTGTATGCGGTAGCTGCGCCTTCACCGTAGAAATCCTAAAAGCCTGATGCTTCGAAGACATTTGTAGTTGTGACAGCTAGTGCTATCGAGAGACGTCCCAGTCAACGCATATCGAATTCCGTCCATATCTGATAGAATACGTGTACGAACCCTTCATTCTAGCTGAATGCAAATATCGCAAAGACCTTCCATTTTCTCCCTGTCAGGCAACTATTCATCAAAAGCATTGCCCAATGTTCTTCGGTGGGATGGCGTTCAAATACTAGGGATTAGGAAATGCCACAGTACCATCGTACCAGACGTCTTCGAACAGTTTCAGTGCGAAGTGGACTGTTAAGGAAACAGTGCAGACGTATAGATCGAGTACAAGATCTTGCCATACATGTGTACTAAAACGTGGTTTGAACATCTCACCTTCACACTTCTCAAACAAGTAGTGAAAAAGCGCTGTTGTTGGATTACTAGCAATCCCCCTCCACGATCGATGAGCTACAGCGGGAACGTCTGAAGGGGATGATAGCATTTCGATGCAGGGCTATTCCGTGGATCGGTACCTGAGGTCGTATTAATTCGTCTTGTAGCAGCTAAATGCTATTACGATCTCCTAACGTGCCTTCACAGGGGGTCTGGTGATATAAATGAATCTAACCCACACGCTAGCATTAGAGAACCCTCAAGTAGCACTTCTTGCCAAAATGCTCCACATAAAGCCGCCTCAAATAATACGAAGCTGTCAGATTCCTTAGCTCGCGGCTTCATTATCGACTACCGTGGAGTTGGCGTGATACCGGAACTGGTCCAAAAAAGTGCTCCAGCAGCGACTGTTCATGCGCTAACGGTCTGAAGACATGTTACCCTAGTGAGAAGGTGTTGTAGAGATGCCTAAAATCCAAAAACCCATCGCCGGATGCAACGCGGCACGCGTTAGGCCCAAGGAGAGCGGTTCCCCATCGGTGTGCTCCGCCGACCAAGGATACGTTCGGTTCTTCCCTAGAACTGCATACCTCCTCAGCATATCGGTGCTGTAAACTACACTGCTGCCACAGCGTTTGAGTCATAATCAATATCGCCGCTTAACATACCTCCATTCATCAGTTGTGGCATCTGTATGTTTCATTTGTTTTTAAGTAACCGTTAGAGTGCTTTTGACCACCTTCCTGCTTAATGCTTAATATTTGTGCGCACATAAATGCACAAAAAACAAACCCAAAATATGTGATCTTTCCAGAATACACAGTATCGGAAAACACTCATTTCCAGAAATCGAGCAACTGTTTCTGAAGACAATCGAAAAGCTTATCGAGATTCCTCACTATGTCGTCCAAAAAAAAAAATCAAAAAATTTCACAGTGTTCTTTTCGACAAACCTTAAAAATCCGTTTAGAACCATATTATCATGCTTTAAGGATCCAACAATTCAACTAATAGGTTTAAAATAAGATATACTGTAATGTTGTAGAAGGCTTTTTAAAAGTAAACGCAAACCTGGTAGAATAAGTCGACGGCATACTCCATATTCCAGTTTGCTCTTGAGAGGCATGTGTAGGCAATCTGCTCGCTCGTTTGCGTCCACGCCACAAAGTTTTTGATCTAAACGACATTTCTTCCTTCTTTCTGTAGGGAACGAATGCAGGTTTGAAGGATAGGACTACAACAAAGGTAGCTCTCGACTGTATATCCTGCCATATACAGTTCGGTTAATCCGTATTACACGCAAGTGACATGGCGGCAAAGGATACAACAGCATGTGATGCTGCGACAAATGCCAGCCGGCGGCTGTCTTTGAGCTTAACCATGGGCAATTGTTGGCACTAGTAGCCAATCACTGTATTTTTCGCAAACACTGAAAGGGGCATGAATGGGAATCGTACAGCGAACGTTCGCATTCAAAACACATATCACGGACCACATCCACTATTATGGCATCAATGCGATGGAGGGTGAACAGGCTTCATAGGAACTTTTTGAAGGCGAAGTCTCATCTTGACGTTTGGGAGCCGCTGAACGTCGGATTGTATTATATCTTCCTACATAAATTCAGCCAGTAGTCCATGGTCACGTTGTAAGTCACGAGAAGGCGGACCATGCGTCCACTTCGGAAAACGTGCAACGACGTCGTGACACGAGCGTCAGGATACAGATGGCGTACCATATACGTCGTGACACGTGCGTCGGAATTCAGCAAATGTCTCGCAAACGTGCAACACGCGTCCGGATTCAGAAGACGTGGCGCGCAGACGTCGTAACACGTGTGTCGTAATTCGCAAGTCTTGACGGAGACGTACAAAATGCGCCCAAATTCAGGAGACGTGTGGTAGACGTCACGTGTCTCGGGGTTCAGAAGGTGTGTCGTAGACATCGTAGAACATGCGTCCAGATCCAGAAGACGTGCACAGCTGTATTGGGACTCTTAGGGTGTGTTTCTCGCCACATAGAGAGCGAGTGCTTCGTAGTGCAAAGCGTATATGCGGTAGAGTGGACAGGCTTCATGAGAACAGTTTTGGAGTTTCTGACCTACCAAGTCTCGCTACAGAATCATAGCAAGACTCGTTTTTACTGTAATGAAAGTAAGAAGGCCTAAAGAAAAAGATGGACGGAGTGTTCTGTTCTCGGAAGTCAAGAGCGAAGCTCCCAACCAGACGTTTGGCGACCGCTAGGCGCTGATAAAAACGCATAGACACAATGACATTCTAACCTAGAATGCAGCAAATACCTGTAATACTAATACAATACCATCTATTCCTTTCTTACTGCTTTCTTTGTACACATTCATGGTTCCGGCTTAGAGAAAACCTTATCTTCCATTCACCTTCGCTTGATTGTTTTCCTCGAATACAACTGCATTCGAACATGAATTCACGAACGAACCCCGAAGATGAAGCTCCTCGGCCGCCATGTTCTTCTTTTCTTCCCAGTTCTTCTCATCCTCATGACAAAAGAAGAAGAACACATTCACGGACGGATCAGGTCGACTATATACAGCAGGATGGTATCTGACTGACCGACTTCTGAGGCACGTCTTTCGACGCTCTGAGCAGAACTTCCGGAGAACGTCTTGTGAATTTGGCGCCCTGGGCACAATTTCTGCGACGCGTTTCTTGCATTTGGACACTTGCTGCATAATCCCAAATCATACCCTGACGCCTTATCCGCTCAATACGCCTCAGACATGCATGATATAATGCTAGGGCTATAATTTCTTGATAATCGTCCGTGCTCAAGGTCGAAAAAAAAACTCGCTGCCTTATTCCGAAATATCCAACGCGTCCCTTGGTTTCCCTTGGTCGAAGATGTGGAAGGACTCCTTTAAATGTGTAGGATAGAAGTGAGATTACAAGTGAGACAATGAGTTCCGGTTCGCACTGGCGTCAACATATGACAGTGATGTGAGCACTCTGAACAGAACTGCCTGTAATATCAGATATAATGATAGCCCTACGAGTATAACAGCTATCGCCTCTTCCAGGGGTGTGCGTTAATTTTTTCGGTAAATCTTTAACGACCATTTTTTAACGAAAATTTTGCGTTCAAATCGGTAAATTCGTTAAATTCCCTTTCCCTTGGCGGCAGTCAGTTTGGCTGTATTTTCGTGCGTAAAAAACCAGATTTTTCTTTATTCGTTTTTTTTTTGAATCCATCTCCATGTCAATTATATGAGAATGTCTTTGTCTTCGCAACAAATAACAACAACTAAACAAGAAAAGTCAGTCCGTGGAAAACCGTCCTGTCGTCCAGTCTTTTACCTTGTGGAAAGACGTTCAGCTTCTGGGAAAATCTTAGCGCTATGCACCATAGTGCGGCTCACTGATTTTGCGCTCACTATGTAGACTTTTCAAGCCGAGCATTCTTTTAGAGTGACGTAGTTGTTTCGGAAAACTGCAGAACGTTTTAATGAAGAATTCAGGTCGGGCAGAGACCGCAGCGAATTCTTTGGTATAGATCGTCGTTGGAAGATATTTACAAATTCCACAGATCTGCCTGTCTCGTAAAATGGTTCCTTTTCTCCCACAAGGTCCTGTTCTTAATGCAGATGATGCAGAGAATCAAAAACCCACGGTACCGTTGACAAATTGTTAATCGAGTCGAAATTTTCCGCATTGAGATTTTTGTCTTTGCCACCCAGGTAACGTATTTTTTAGTCGCTAAGCTCTTTATCCTCTGTATTCCAAACGAAACCCCTCCAAATAGAATTCGCCACTGCCTCACATTCTTTTAGACTTTTTAGCAATTGTCCACTCCTATTTTCTTGAAGCACATGGTACCATATTGTACAGCACATCTGCTTGAGGTTCGAATGTGTTTTGGGTTTTTTCAACTTCTTTTTATTTTTGCAGAGCACATTCTGGATTCATTATGCATTATAGCAAATTCGCAAATTATACGAAAAATTTCCTGCTTTTGCACCCTCACGAAGAGTGGTCATCGACTTTTTCATTTAATTTTATTCCTTTCATGTACATATACTCACTGTTTCACGTGTATGTTGTGTCTCCCCAAAAGAAAACTGCGAAAAGAACCCTTGAAGAAGACGAGAAGATTACGCAAAATCGTTGACATGCACGGTATGAAAATTCAATGAAGGCGAAGCAGTGACAGTAGCAGCAGTCGCGCTCTATCAATTAGGCGGGCTCAACGTTGCCTGAACGTAGTCCTACAATCATCACATGATGCTGCACGAGGAACACACCAACTTTCAAGAAAAACTTGCACGGAAGAGGGAAGGAGCCTCTTTCTTTCACGTGCTTCGTTTCTTATCCCTGTTTTTTTTTTTCGTATTATCTGTGTTTCACTGCGTCTCCTTCACGTTGATCCGGGGTTCTCAAAATTATCCTCATCTGAATCATCCGAAAATCCCGGGTTTTGAAGAACGCAACGAATCGGATAAACTCGGATAAAAATCGGATAGTAGGAGGTTAGCGCGCCCTGCTGCCGAACTCTGCGCCATTGATAACCTGACGTTTTCTGCGAGATTTTGCAATCATTTGGCTCGAATTCTGTCACAAGGGAAGGTCTGAGGCGTACGTCTGAACGGGGAGAGCGAGTTAGGAATAATCCCCACCCCTCAATTAGTATAAAAATGTTTCCTTTTTGCCATGTTGTTAGACCCGAGTAGTGGATCTTTGAAGCTAGAATGTAATCGGCGCCTCACGAGTTTGGGGTCTTGTACGCCCGCGATGCCTTTGAGGGCAAGCAGCTGGGAGCGCAGTGGGTAGTGCCGTTTGTAACCGTGTGTTGTATGTGTAGATGGCCCCACATTGTTGTGTCGTAGATCTCGGTGTACGAGTGTATGAGTCATGTGTTTTGTTCGCTGGTCACACAGATCGTCGATTTCGAAACTATTGGCGCGCGCGGGAAACTGCGCATATAAGGCGGCCAGGTGGTCGATGCGCTGGTTCTGTTTTCCGCTCAGAGGATCTCCTTTGGTCTTTTGTCTTCATTTCGTCTGTTCCCTTAGGTCGTAACCTCATCAATAGTGTCATTGTGTTGTATCTCTTCGATAAACGGCTTATTAACCGACTGTTAATTGACCCTGCGGTGGTACCCAGGAGAAATTACTTCTAGACGTTCGGTATCAACTTGGGGGCCGAACCGAACCTCCAAAAACGAATCGATCACTAGTGCGCCAAAGGCCACAACATCGATTTGTTGGATTCGTCTTGAAAGAGCGCGCCAGTGGCCGCTAGAGTGCAAAAAAAGGATACTCTATCAAGTGAAAGGGTGCGCCTTCGGCCACGAGTGATCGGTTTCGAAAGAGATTAACGCGCGTCGGTGACCGCGAGGTAAACTAGAATAAGAAGCCTTGCAAACGAGCACTTCTCCACTTGATCCGTCCGCCAACGTTCTGCGTGTTGTTCTCGTTCGTACGTTGCGCTTGTTTGATTCACGGAACTATGACGAGCACTGATGAATTTCAGATGGACTCGCAGCTTCCGCCAGAGTCGGTCGAGCAAGGTGAGAACAGAAGACCGAGGCAGATGGACGCGCACCAAAAGCCAGACGAGGTGAGGTCCTCATACGGGGCAACAGAACAAATGGTCAAAGATACCATTAGGGCAATAGACCTGGTGAAAGTGATATGTGAAAAGGGGGTCAGCAAAGTCCTACGTCTAGGCGACCCGAGAAGGGACGAAATAATGTCCCCTATAGAAGAACAACTCAGATTAGTGAGCGAAAAAGTCAACACTCTAGTGTTTGAGCATTTGATTGGCTCAGCAGGCAGTACACAGGTGTTGAATGACATAGAACCTGAGGTAGTAGAAATTTTGGTGGCCGCTCAGCTAACCAAGGCGAGCCAATTAGAGCGTTGCTTAGATAGGAAGATAGAACAAACCCGCATGTTGAGCGCTCTAGGTGTAGCCATGAATTGCGAGGTGGACGAATTAGAGAGAAAAATGGTAGAAATGTTGAAGAAAACCCAAACTCTTGAACAGAGCTTGGATGAGGCAAGAAGAGATAACAACAAGCTGTCTTTGCAGGTCGAGAATCTCACCAGGCAAGTACACACGATGGGCAGCTCGCGTGCGCCGAACACGTACATCGACACCCAGGAAGAAGACACCGACAACGAGATGGACAGTAGCGATGATAGGCATCCTTGTGACAATGTAAAAGACAGGTGGAGGAAGTATAGAAGAATTGCGAATGATATTGCTCTGCATGATGACAATATCGTTCAGATACCGGGAAAAAGTCGGTCGCCAAGGTGTGCGCAGGGCTGGACCCCGAAGAGCTCTTTGCCTACGCTCAAGCACGACTCCAACAGAAGAGAAGAGGCGCGACATCGATCGGCCACAGGTGAGTTGCTGAGTGTGGATGCGAGTGGAGTGACGACCCCCAGGAGGGATGAGTTCAGTATGAGAGAGTTCATGCTAGCCACAACACTCCCAGAAGTAAGACCGTTCATGGGAAAACAAAGCGGAAGCTTTGAAAGATTTCTAAAGACATTCCTGATAAAGTACCCAAGAACGTACTGGGACGATGGCAGTCTAATCCAGCTGTTCGAAGGGTTCTTAAGGAAAGAGGCCTTGACAATATTTGAAACGTTACCCCGAAGGATTAAAGAGGGCACCTTTGATGGTGTAGTAAGAGCAATGAAGGAGAGATTGAATGAAGATAGCAACACAGCATGCATTAAGGCAATGGCACTGTTGCGAACATTGAAAATGAAGGACGGCCAAAGGGTAACAGACTTTTGCCTCACACTAGAGAGAGTAGCAAGTCAAGCGTATCCCAATGAGCCATCAGAAGTAATAGCACTGCAAAAAGCTGAAATCCTCTACTCACAGTTGTCAGGATGGAGAGGCAGCTATATTTTGGCAGAAGCCATTGAAACCAGTGAAAGATACGAGGTGTACGACAGAGTGAAAGAAGCAGCCCTTAGGCTAGAAAGAAACCTGGAGAGGGCCGAAGAAGGACACATGCGTAGCAGAGGGCTGAGGAAGACGATAACGAGTCCGAGATGGGAAGAATACAAAACACAAGAACGGGCACAAAGTGAACAGAGAGTTCAAGTGCCAAGTAAACAAGAGTGTACAGCAGGGAGCGCGAGGCGATGCTTCGGCTGCGGTAAAACAGGGCATATAGCCAAGGACTGCAGAGGTCGCGCACAGCTAGGAGCTAAGCCGCAGAAAAGCCCCGCAAAAGAAATAAAGTCATTTTCAACAGCGCTGGAGAGCTGGTTGTGTCTCACGGAGTTGGACAATAAGGCAGACAGATGCGAGTTCTGGGGCGAAAAACTCGTGATACCAGTAGCAACAATGAATATACGAACGGAAGCTCTAATAGACACAGGGTCGGAAACATCAATAGCCCCACTAAGTCTATTTAAGAAGGCAAGAAATAACAATGCAGATATAGACGCGTTCGTGGAGAGGGTCCCTTACAAGACGGACATCATAATCAGAGATGCATCTGGCAACAAAATGGAGATTCTAGACTCCATACGGCTGGAAGTAGAGATACTAGGCAAGAAAGTCAAGAATCCCCTGTATGTCAGCAAAGCGCTCGATGATGTGATTATACTAGGAACAAATATCTTACGCCAGCTTGGGCTAAGAGTTCTTAATGAAGACGGCAGTATAGACTATCTAGCAGGAAGTAGCACAGGCACGCAGAAACACTATTGCCACGCAAAGGTCACTCAGAGAACGTACATACCGCAGGGAGGAGGGAAAACAGTGACCGTTCAGTGCGATAAAGTGGGTACAGCCTGTGTTCTTTGGTCCGAAAGTGAGTACATAGGAAACGGGATTTGCCAGCCAAACGAGCAAGGCAATGTAGAAATCCCAGTGATGAACACATCGGCGGAGCCGCTGATTTTGCAAAAAGGCCAAATTGTAGGAAACCTCGAAAACGTCGACTGGTTGGAAAGCAAGTGGCTAAAATCGGCGTCAAACCTGTTGGAACTGCTCCCCACAAGCGAGTCAGACGCAGTCGATGGACAAAGGATGACAAAGCTCCTTACCACAATAAACACCACGGGTGAGCATCCGAGAGAACTGTTAGAGTTAGTTCAAAAATACAGCAATGTATTTGCGGTCGAGGATTCCGAGTTAACGCAGACAGATTTAGTGCTGCATGAAATTGACACAGCAGGAAATGCACCCATTAGGTTGAAAGCAAGGCCTGTTCCGATAGGAGCTCGTCAGGAATTTAAGAAAATCATAAAGAATTTAGAGGAAAGAGGCATCGTCGCTAAAAGTCAGTCGGAATGGTCATCTCCTGTTGTATTGGTCAGGAAAAAAGATGGAACTCTACGACTTTGCGTAGATTACCGCGAGTTAAATAAGATCACGAAGCACGATTCCTACCCCATGCCATCAATTGACGTGATGATACAAAGCTTGAGCGGGAAGAAAGTATTTTCCACACTAGATCTGATGTCAGGCTATTGGCAAATAAAACTGTCCGACGATGCAAAACGGAAGAGCGCTTTTGCAACAAGTGAAGGACTGTTTGAATTTAATGTTCTCCCGTTTGGGTTGAAGACAAGCCCCGCTGCTTTTCAGCGCATGATGGACAGGGTACTGGAGAACTGTGGCGTGAAAGATAAAGAAATATTTGTTTACATCGATGATATTCTGATTGCGACAGATTGTTTGGAGAGGCACTTCGTTGTCATTGATATGGTTCTGAAAGCGTTGCATAAAGCAAACTTGAAGCTTAAGCCACAGAAATGCGAATTTTTGAGAAATCAAGTTCCTTTTCTGGGTCACATCATCGATGGTTCAGGAGTTCGCACTGACCCAGATAAAGTAAGGAAGATAAAGGAATATCCGTGTCCCACGACAGTAAAAGAACTGCGAACATTCCTAGGTCTAGCATCATATTACCGGAAGTTCATTCTGAATTTCGCAAGAATTGCAAAGCCTTTGTATGACCTAACTAGTCCAAAGAAGAGCTGGTGGTGGAACAGCGCAGAGGAGGAGGCGTTCAGTACGCTGAAAGATAAACTGAGCTCTGCACCAGTACTGGTACAACCAGATATTAAAGCAGCCAAGGAAGGGACACGCCCATATGTCGTCTATACTGATGCTTCCGCAGAAGGTCTTGGTGTGGTATTAAGCCAAGAGGGCGAAGATGGTCTGTTGCACCCCATCTACTTCGCATCTAAAGGGCTAACGAAAGCGGAAAAAGGATATCACATCACTGATCTAGAAGCCCTAGCGGTGGTCTTCGCCTTGAAGAAATTCCACTATTTCGTATATGGGATGCACACCACACTGAGAACAGACCACTTGCCATTGACAAGCATATTTAAGCGGAACAATGTTTCAGGTAGAATACTCCGATGGGCTCTCGAAATCCAGAAGTATGAGCTCGAGATTCAATACGTGAAAGGAAAAACGAATGCTGTAGCAGATGCTCTATCACGCACGGCCATTCCGTCGAATGAAGCATTTTGCGAAGAAAATGCAGCTGTAGTATGCAGGGTAGAAGAAAGTAGTTGGCTGCAGGAACTTCGTGAAGACAGCGACTACGCTACAATCGTAAAAGCGGTCGAAAGCAAGTCACTAGAAGGTGAAATACGACTGCCAAGGTGCGGAAAAAGATTTCGCGCCGAGGACTTCTTTCTGGAAAATGGATATCTCATGCTAATGTATGAGGATGCCGCGACGAAAGTAGTCCCAAGATCAAAAAGGAAAGACATGGTCGAGGAAGCTCATAGTGGCGTGATGGCGGCACATTTGAATGCGAAGAAGCTGTACAGGCAAATGAAGAAAACGCTCTTTTGGAATGGAATGCAAGCTGATATTGAGAAATGGTCAAGAGCTTGCACGAAATGTTTTCTTGCACGAGTACATGAGAAGAACACGCCGCCATTGAAGCCTGTCGTAACAACTGCTCCATTTGAACTGGTAGGCATTGATCTGGTGGGGCTCGGTCTGTCCACAAGAGGAAACCGTTACGCGTTAGTAGCAATAGATCACTTCTCTAAATTTGTCGGTGCATACGCCATACCAGACAAGAAAGCGCGAACGGTAGCGGAAACTTTCTTCGCGAGATGGGTCTGCGAAGGATGTCGTTGGCCGAAGGCAATCCACTCCGATCAGGGTACCGAATTCCTGAACCAGGTGTTGTCGGAGATTTGTGAACTCGTGGGGATAGAACAATACGTCACAAAAGGTTATAACCCGCGTGAGAATGATATCACGGAGAGGGCGATCGGTACAATAACGAGAATGTTGAAGAAAAAGACGACGGTCCCGGCTGACTGGGACATCCTGCTACCAACGGTTGTCTACGCCTACAACATGGCTCCGCACGAGGCAACAGGTGAAAGCCCATTCTATATATTGCATGCGTTTGATCCGGGTTATCCTTCCAAAGTCATCCCGAAAGAAAAACTGTCTTTCAACTGTATTGACTACGACGATTACAAGTACGAGCTGCTAGCAAGTTTAGAGCTTATACAAGGATGTGTAAGAGATCTCAACGAGCAATACAGAAACAAAATGAAGGAAAAGTATGATAAGAGATACAATGTGAATCACAAAACGTACCCTAAGATAGGCGACAGAGTTTTTGTGAAGCTTCCACGGGAGAAGGCAAACAAAGATTTCCCTAAACTTTGTCCCGATTTCAGTGGGCCTTACAGAGTGGTCGAATGTAGCGAGAACTCCGCACTCTTAACCAAGCCACATACAAATGAGGATCCCATACGTATACAACATGATCTCATCGTAAAGTTACCGGCTGAGATAGATGACACCCCGCTAGAAACAACAACTAAGCGTAGAAGGGCGAAAGTGAAGAAATGTGAAGGTCAGAGACCATTAAAACACACTAACGAAGTGTTTTGCAGGTCGACTTCCCATTTCGCGGACAATTCGGCTCTGAGTATTTTCCATGCCTGCTCCGGTACCAGATGCCACAACGATGACGACGAATTCGAGTGTTCGATAAGAGGAAAAGTCTTCGGCGACGTTGTAGCAGCGGCTGAAGAGTCGATCCGGTCCTTACCGATCACGACCATCTACTCGCTGGCTCGGTACATATCCATTTATGAAAGCGAAAAGGACTCAGACAGGAGGTGCTTCTTGATGCGTGACAGGAGGCACAACTTCGTCACCACTGCAGGCGTGCAAAAAGCCTATGTCTTCTTCAAAAGACACTGTCTTCACACAATGAGAGACCTCATGCGCCACGATGGAAGCGTGCTGATGAGCCGCTATGACGGCAAC
Organism: Heligmosomoides polygyrus bakeri; assembly: GCA_947359475.1. Lineage (NCBI taxonomy): Eukaryota > Metazoa > Nematoda > Chromadorea > Rhabditida > Heligmosomidae > Heligmosomoides > Heligmosomoides polygyrus. Next base: position 37,683,821 of record OX375867.1, read on the forward strand.
TGTGGACTCACAATCGAGCAAGTCAATGAGTTCGTCAACGAAGGCGTACAGTACGCCATGGCACACTCCTGGGAAGAGGTGACCATCGAAGGGAAAAAGATGAAAACCCTTCCATTGATGCCGACAGGATTCCGTTTCCATTTTCACGCAATCAAGTTCGGTGAACGCGTCGTTCCAATCATCTATGAGGACCTGCACGACCTCTGCGTGAAGCTGAAAAAGGTCGAAGAACCACATGATATTGTTTTCGTCGGACCGGCCGCAGTCGAATCACCGGCAGATAGCGAATGGATGAAAGTCACCCTGGCGCTGACCCACGCCGTCCGAGGAGGTTCGAAACTGGTCGCCGTCGCTCCGCCAAGAGGCGAAGCCGCGTGGGAAACAATACGCTTGAAAATGATTGAAGTCATGCAGACGATAAGAGAGTCGGCGCCTACCGTGAAGCATAAGGTAGTCACGAAAATCCCTGCGGCAGCAAGGGAATGTGAGCCGGCATTGTCTGTGGGATATAAGCCCAGGAAAAGAGTGGAAGCTGCGTACCCAAACGCAGTCGTATACGATTTTCTCGACACCCTGCGCAAATATCTTGATGGTGTCATCACTATCGAGATAGTAGAGAAAATCGAAAGGAAGAGGACCCCGCAGGAAAAACCTGCGCATGACGCCCACCAGTACGACTACGGATGGCACGGACGTGGAGGCAAAGGATACCAGTCCCGATACAGGCCATACCACCGAGGACGCGGCCGCGGAGGAAGATTCTAATCTGGATACCCCAGTGTCGAGGACGACACTTCCCTGAGGGGGAGGGATGTAACCGTGTGTTGTATGTGTAGATGGCCCCACATTGTTGTGTCGTAGATCTCGGTGTATAAGTGTATGAGTCATGTGTTTTGTTCGCTGGTCACACAGATCGTCGATTTCGAAACTATTGGCGTGCGCGGGAAACTGCGCATATAAGGCGGCCAGCTGGTCGATGCGCTGGTTCTGTTTTCCGCTCAGAGGATCTCCTTTGGTCTTTTGTCTTCATTTCGTCTGTTCCCTTACGTCGTAACCTCATCAATAGTGTCATTGTGTTGTATCTCTTCGATAAACGGCTTATTAACCGACTGTTAATTGACCCTTCGGTGGTACCCAGGAGAAATTACTTCTAGACGTTCGGTATCAACTCACAAGGGAAGGTCTGAGGCGTACGTCTGAACGGGGAGAGCGAGTTAGGAATAATCCCCACCCCTCAATTAGTATAAAAATGTTTCCTTTTTGCCATGTTGTTAGACCCGAGTAGTGGATCTTTGAAGCTAGAATGTAATCGGCGCCTCACGAGTTTGGGGTCTTGTACGCCCGCGATGCCTTTGAGGGCAAGCAGCTGGGAGCGCAGTGGGTAGTGCCGTTGCTTCATGAGAGGCGCCGGGAGTTCGATTCTCATGCGCTGCTGTACTCTTGCACTTCAACTGATTGGTTGAGACTTGAGGAATTATGACATCATTTCCATTTTCAAATGGTTTGTGCGCACTTTCCAGCTGCATGCTGTGGTATTCAGCATGATGATGTGTTAATGTTCAACACCAGTGATACACGGTAACAAAGTGCATGAAGCAGCACTGGTCACAATAGCAGCATACAAAAGCTACAGGCTCCTCACAGTTTGTTTCCCCACTTCGATCAATGACCTCTAGTAAAACCATCCTGCTCGAATCTTCAAAGCGACCAGGATGTGACGTCAGAGGTGGTTAAAATGTGGAACGAGGTCTGTGAATTCAGCAAATTAACCTAAACAGCATCGATACACTCTTTCCCTCATCTTTGCCTGTCATCTGGAGGTCTGCTAAAGGTTTTCTAAAACCTAACACCGACAATGTCACCCATGCTCGAGTGGTCATCCACCTGCTCACGCTGAAGTGTGGTCCATTCTTTAGACAAGGAGCCTTCGAGTGAAGAAATCAAGCTGGTGGAACGGACGGCCAGCATACTCAAGTAGTTAGAAGCACGTTAACTTGAAGTTGACGAAGACGAACAGCTGGAATTGATGGAAAAACATGAGGAATTTTGCGATCCGCAAGGTGAACTGATAGACGTGGAAAGGCTAGCAAGAAGTGGACATATGACGTTTTCGGGTGGAAATCTTGTTTCGTAGGAAAGGGTACGTCTTCAATTGCTTTCGTCTATGGAGCAGATATCATTGGTTCATGTATGGTTAGAAACTATGAGGGGCCTGTAGCCTTTATACGCTGTCCGTATTGTGACCAGTGCTTCTGTTTCAAGCAGTTCGTGTCTGTGTATCACTGATGTTAAACGTTTCTACATTATTATGTTGAACTGCTTTCTCATTGCCTTTTGGTTAGAAAACCGGCCAGTAATAAACTAGTGTTAACAAAGTTACTCTACACGGCACACATCGGAAAAATTGCGCAGAAAACATCTAAAATGGTATAGACGTCAGAACCCCTAAAATCTCAACCAATCAGCTGAAATGCAAAAATGCAGCAGCGCAGAAAAGTCGGTCCCTGACGTCCTTTCATGGAGCAACATCGCTATTCACTGCGCTCCGAGCCGGTTCCGCCAGCGACATCGTCCGAACTCGCGAGGCGCCGATTCCATTGTAAGTTCAGGGACTCACTACTCTTTGAGTTGAACGACTTCGCAAAGAAGAAACACATTTTTATACTAGCTGAAGGTGAGGATTCCTCCTGTACGACTCGCTCTCCAGACATACGCTTCAGATACTTCGCTCGTCAGAGCTCGAGAAATTTTTTGTGGGACGTTTCGTAATCTTTTTACTGTCCTTTACACGGCTTCGTTGTGCATTGCCAACTCACTATTGAGTGGGTGATGTCTGCTTGCGCTCTTAGTGTTGTTTTTTGCTTATTCTGGAGGCGCAAAGTAGCTCTGGGGGAGGGCTCCCCTTGTAAGGCAGCCAAACACGACACCTTTTACGTAGCACTAGTGTGTTCTACTCCAGTGGTGAAATGAGCTAGGCCAGTAATGATGTAATTGAGTATTCATGTGTCTTGCTACCAGGGCATATAACCTTTTAATACAAGGTTACGCACTGCAAGCTGCTTTGCACGCTCGTGACTTCTATTGGTCAATGAAATAAACGAGGAGTTACTGATGTGTTCCGTTTTTGAGAGGTTGCGTGCCCCTACTATATCACTTATCCGGTTGTATCCGAATCGGATATCCGAAATCCGGCTCGGCCGAAAATGGCGTTATCTGAATCATCCGAAGATCCGGGGTTTTCAAAATTGCCATCATCTGAATCATCCGAAGATCCGGGGTTTGAAAAATGGCCTATCCGAATCATCCGATTATCCGGAAAATCGGCGTCGGATCCAATGTCTACTGTACACTGACAAGGTGTCTTAAAACGGGTAAGTTGAATCAGCCGCGCTCCGGAGTTCCTTCCCTTGCATTCCCGTCAGCGGAGGAGAGCACAGAAACCGTGCTTATTTGAGTGTTCCACGACCACGGTCTCATAATGGAGCGGGCACTAGCACGCTTAGTACCCGGCCTAGGAAGTCAAAAACGCGAAACTACGGTAGAGAAAAGTGGGGGAACATGCAAATAAATTGGTTGAGGAACAAGAAAAATACCATCAATTTTCGAACTATGAGGACGATATCGGCTGCCTATTTCCACTGATGCCAATAAGTAGAGGGGCTCCTCGGTATCGCGACGATACTGCGAAAGCGAAAAATTCGTCCAAAATGCATTTACATGAAGAAGAAGTAAAATATCAAAAATGGCACGTCAAATGTCGTCAATGCAAGTTAACGAAAATTTTCATGGATAAATGTCGTTAAAATATTTCAACGAAAAAGCCGGTAAATCGGTAAATCGTTAACCGTTAAGCGCACACCCCTTCGCCCGAGCCGTTTTCAAGACGTTGTGTCTTTTATAAAGACCACACCTTACACGTGAAGGAGCCAACTGCACAACCACAGCGGCGTGGAATGCTAGATAGACTAGTTAATCGTGTCGAAGCGCTTCATCATAACAATGGAATGTCAAACAGATATGCAAGAAATACGCCAGCTAACTGCCCTCTAGCACGACTTACAACCATGTATTTCGCCTTTAGCATGGGACTACGCTGCTCGTATCCCGTATCTGACACATAAGCCTGATTTCGATAAATGGAAATGAAGCGAAAAAGTGCTATAGCAAAAAAGTGTCTTGCACAATAGACGGAATTTCCAATACTATGTTGGGACACAAGTGGATACTTGTAACGTCAGAATGAAGTCTGGGCGATAGCCAGATCAAGATTCCTTTCTCCATCTGGGTTAATCGACGGGCCGATTCCTTCACTTCCATGAGCCCTTTCCACTCCTCTTCTGGCACTCCCCACATGCCCGTTCATATCCCCTGCTATGGAGAGGTATTCGCCTTCTGGTACGGACCTTATGGCCTCCTCGAGCGCGAGGTAGAAGCCACCCTTGTCATGCTCGAGGCATCCGGTCTGCGGGGCGTAGACAGACATGATGGTCCAGCAACCCTCCTTCGTGTCCAGCCGCAGTGACATGATGCGGTCGTTTATTCTTTAGACAGCCGCTACTGAATCCTTGAGGGACTCCGCGACAGCTATCCCTACCCCGTTCGTCTTGGTGTCCTTTCCGTTGTAGTGCAGCTTAACCCCTTTTCCAGTCATCCTGGCTTTCTCCCCTTTCCATCGCGTTTCCTGCAGACACAGGACTTGTATCCTTCTGCGCTTCATCAGGTCAGCCACTTCCCTAGATCTTCCGGTCAGCGTTCCCACTCGACTAGGTCAGAGTCCCCAGTCGAACTAGCTTCTTTAGCCGAGGTCGGTCGGCCCGGTAGCGCTCGCATACTGACCACGGAATTCGGGCGGGGATTCCGTGCGCCACTTCCGGGTGACCTTCTAGCCTTTACACTGATTCTACTGCGACTTTTGATGGTTGTGACGAGGTTTCTCCATCAGCCGGCCTGTCAACCTGGGTCTGACGCTGGAGCCATTGCCATTTTTAAATTTTTGCAGGGCATGGCGTGCCGGAGCTGGGAGTCGAACCTGTGATCGTGTGTGCATGAAACTGCACTACTAACCACTAGGCTAACTCCAGCTCACATCCCTATGATCACATTCATTATCCGACTGAAACGAGTGCTTAAAACTGCAATCGTTTACGGTCAAAAAGGTTGACATTCACTCTTCGTTAAGCAATTCTTTTATGTTCTTGGAGATCAAACCTCCAATTAAGACTAAGAGAAAGTGTGTAAAAAGAGCTAAGCATACTAAATTTTTATAAGAAATGATCTTACGATTAGTGGGTGTCTCGCTCTGCGTGACCTCTTTTGTATATTTTGGTTGACTAAGCTAGAAAGCATTTTCCAGTATCATTCGGCAAGCTTCAAAGAAAGGCTCACGATAGATACTTAGATACTGGTTTTCCTATACTTTGCTCTGCATAACTAGCCGGATGGCGAATGATAGGTAGCAGAGCCAATTCTTTGACTCAAATGTGTGCATCAAATAAGCTCCGGCTACAACAAATAAAGGGTAGAGGACGGCGTTACTCAATCCCTTTTGGGATGCGCCATGCATTCTACTTCTATGGGATATGGAGGCGATGTGAATTCGTATTTGGGCACGAAATGACTTGCGGTGGCCAGCCGATGAACATCTCAGCGCTTTATTCTTCCCAGATAAGTCTGGTCACCGACCCCGGATGGGTAGAGGGCCTGGTTGACCTGGGCGGGAAATCCGAACCAAGATCCTGACATCGGATGCACGCGACAGGCGGCACCTCCTCCGACTGGGCTACACGAGCCCAATAATACAATAGATATTGTAAGCAAATTAAACAGAACACAAAGGGCGGTAACCAAGCCCGACGAGCTGAACCCCACCACAGGTTCAGTAGGGCAGAAAAAAGTAACTTTCGAATCTAGCAAAACAAAGTGCTTCAAAAGGAACTCAAAAGGAATAACAACTGTGTCGTTACCTTGGCCTTTTGCTCCGATTTGAGTTTGTGCATTTGTGAATCACCGATAGTCGTGAAATACGGAACGAAACTGCACTCGTGGAGACTGTTTACCGAAGCGAGACGCACGCGCTTCGGGGGACGACGCGCCAGAATTGAAACCCTGAAAATCGAATTCGGTAATAGAGCTATTAGATGCCAAGAATTCATCATTCACGAACGCAAACCAAGACGACAACTATGCGAAGCAGGAAATCATCGAGAAGAGACTGCTGTCGCAGGAACTCCGAACGCAGATGTTTCTATTATCGCAGAAGTACTAGGTTGTAAGGAAGGTTCTCGCCGTTTTGACATCTAACTTAAAATGACCATAGCTTCGTCCACTGCCGACCTTTTCAGTTAAGATAACAACTGTTACACCTGGAGTACGGCAGCCAATAAAACCCATTCGTTGCAATCGCTACTTTCCAATCATGTGTACAGCTTATGAAGCTTATGAAGTGTAGGAAGGTATTTTGCGCCACGCTTGTAGACTGTGAGAATTCTCCTCTGAAGGCCTTCCAAGAAATACGACAGAATAACACTATCTAGTGTATCTCTATAATAAGAACATCACTCTAGACAATGGCTTCCTAACACACACCTAAATTTTGACTTAACTCCGACTTCGCCTTTCCGAGATTAAAGCAGTAACATTCCATGACACAAAAGTTGAGCTTATCTGCTGTCACGGAAGGTGACCGTTTGCAGTCATCTTATGTATTTCATGGGTTCTCTAGGTAAGGGTGAAAAACTATCAAGTAGTGGAGTAAAAACTAAAACAACAGCGGGAATATTCAATGCACTAGAACAGTTTCCCTACAACCTAATATCATGAAGATCACGTCAGGAGAACTGAATCTGCTACCAGAGACCGTTCGCAGTTGAGCAGGCACTCTAAGAGCCGAGCAAGTCCTGCCAGCGTGGCTGCTCTCTGTCCACATTTCTCATTTCTGTGCTGCATTCATTCCGTCTGGTGTACTTCGCTTGATAAGAAACCCTTCCAATTAATACACGGCGATTTGAAATGGCAAACACAGCAAAGGAGTGGCGAGGGCAGGTAACGTTAGCGGCAATTCTTTCGCTCCTAAAGTGTGCGGCTCTCGGGACCTCACGGTCGTCAATAGTAATTCTCCAGATCCACCAGTTCCCTAAAGCTCATGACAGCACACTCGCTTTGTCGTCGACGATACCTCGCGCTATCTACCCACCTTCACGGGTGAAGTGCAACGCTAGATCGACAGGAACTCTAGATTGGGTGCTCCCAAGTGGTCGAAAAAAGGAAGAGCTTGGGGTAGTTGACGTGCTTTCTAGCTAGCCTTTGACATAGCACACCAACGAGTTTCTGGCCTTTCTTCCACTCCTACCCAGATTCCTACAGGGTATGCATAACTGTGTTATAGTCCTGGAACGTAAATACTCATCCAAACAATTAAATCAGTCATCACCCTCCTCAGGCATCCCTGTTCTTGCTCATCGTCCTTCGAAGGCGATTGCTAGTAATAATCACCTCGAATGTCTACTAGTTCGTTGAGTATTGTGGGGCTAAGATGTTCAAGCAACATATTTACTAGACGTGTAGTTAGACCCCGTTGTACATTCCCAAAGGTCGAAACGTATCTGCGTTGGTATGTTCTCAAAGCGATGGGTGTTAGCAGCAATGCAACGCAAGCTCATTTACATCACTGCAACACTCCAGAAGTAGAAAAACGCATTTGTTCCCAATGGAAAAAATATGCCCAGAAGTTCAAACAAAGGAAAAGAAGCTGCTTGATGGACTATTCCAGCTTCTCCTGAGGAAACTGTTGCTTCAATGTTTCGAGAACTCTCTGTGAAAGCAGCGGAAGTAAAGGCCCCCACAGAGTTCTGCGGCAGCGCCGCAGCCCTATGCTTAACCATAGGGCAGAGACGCAGAGCTCGCCGCCGGCGGCGTCCCCGCCCTATCCTTAACCATTGCGGCGAGCGGCGTTGCCGCAGAACTCTGTGCGGGCCTTAAGAGTGGTTGGCCGAAAGGAGTGCTTTGCAAAAACATGACCACCAGGCTCCGCATCAAGTTCGAATAGGTCCTTCGACCTATTCGATTGTCCAGATGACACCACTGAGCACTCCTACAGATTAGCTCTGTAAAGCTGTCAAACAACGCTTCCTCCCAAAATGTTCCATCCAGTATCGTGTCAAATAGTAGGAGCCTTTCGTTCCCGTAGTTGCGCAGCTCCACTATTGATTACCGTGGGGCCGGCATGGTGCCAGCACTGATTCGAAGAGGTGGTGGTCCCGCAACGATTGTTATTACGGTAACGATTTGAAAACGTGGCACCCCAGTAGGAACGTCTTGCCGTGCCGCGTTGCCGCAAAAGCGTACGGAGGCGTTACTAACCGGCACCTACCGCAAGCTACCATGCTCCATCATAGTACCAAAAACCGATGTCAGATTCGTGACCAGCACCCCAAATGACGAAGCTTCGGAGAAATCACCAATCATGACTCAGACAGCTTTACTCACCCGAACCTACCGCAACCGGCCGAAAGTTTAAAAACTGATATGAGATTCGCGATGAGCACCGCGAATAACATAGTTGGGCGAAGTTCTGCGAACCTTCTTCGACCTATCATCAACTTCTGGAGTCATGACAGTACAGAAGTGCCGGAAAACTCAATCTCCTTCTACTGCGCAATTTGAAACACTCGAGAAAACACGAACAAAAACGTGGCTTAAGCTGGGTTAGACAGTAAATGTAGTGGAATCCGCTCTCTGCAACAAATCATAGGTGCTTCGGATCAATCCTTCTTGGAAGAAGGCATTGGGCAATGGCTACATTTCCCTTCAATTCGTCTTGTTTCAAAAAGTGGAGGCTTCAGCACTAAAAAGCGGCGGTCGCTTCCTGGTACCGGGAATGGCGTCCAGTAAGCTGCGTCGTGCTTGTGATGCTGAAGCACTTCCATTGGAGTTGTCACAAGGCCTTCCACGAGTATGTCTTGCACGAACGACCTGACACTCTCAGGAAGGACCACAGCGGTTATCGCTGTGCCGATTGGTTTTCGTATTAGCTCGAAGAAAGGCTGCTGCAGAAGAGGATGGACGCGCCTAGATAGGCCGGGACCATCTGGAAGTGTGAAGTCAGCATGGAGTCCAGAGAATGCCGCGACGAGTTTCCAGAACGCCGGCAGGAATCAATGAGCGCCAGGGATGAGTCGAGAACGAGGGAAGGCCCAGCAAGGAGCGATCTGCGCGTCCGGCCCGGCCGACGGCTCCAGAAGCGCTCAGAAGGACCAGAAGCCCCTGGCGTCGGCGGTGTCGACGAGGAGACGGCGACACCGTGGCCCCAAGGGTCCACGAGAACCGGGGGAACGACGCACGGAGCGCTATCGATCGAGTGCACGCCGGCGCCGTTCACGGGGACCCAACAGCTGACCGCGTCGCCGCGACCGGACGTCGGATTCTGAATCCCGGACTTCTCCGGTCCACCGCAGGCGCTCGTACGCGACAGGAGGTGCCGGCCAGTGAGCGACTGAGGGAGAATCCGGAGGGCAGCACAGGTCCCGCTCCGCGACCACTGCCGCCTACTTCGGCTAGGAATGGCTCGGAGCAGCTGAACGAGGAGAGTTGAGCGACAGCCGAGGAGAGCTTGCGAGCAAGGGCCCTGGGAGCGGACTGTGATCCTCCTCGGCCTGCTCACGAACTGAAACTTCGGAGCCCGGCTGCCAATTGGAGCGCGCTATTCTCAGTGGGGCACGAAAACGTTCAGCGCAGTCGTCTAGGCCTATGAACAAGCGCGAAGCTGGCTGCCGGCGAACGAGGGGCGGTCTTTATGTACGAATGGTCACCGCGCCCGCGACGGCGACTGCCGCGTGCGCGATGAGCTTCGCTGCGGTTGTGTGAGCTGTGCCTCATGAGCTGCTGCAGACACTAGGTTTGAATTATTGGTATCCCTTTCTGCTGTTGCAGGAGCTGCGCGGAAAACATGCTCTGGTTTAGGAATTGAGTTCGAGTTATAAAACTAAGCAACGTTCTATTGCTCAATTTTATAAGATGCTTCTTCAGGAAAAACTGAAAATATGACACTCTATCGCAGTGAAACTGACTTTGTATACTCTTTCTAACACTTGATGTGCAAGTTTTGAGGCAGGTCTAGATATCACTGGCCGCTGAAGTCACTCAATTGCGACTTCTACTGCCGCGCTCGCCGCGCTATTCGCCGCGTCCGCGGCGACCATTCGTACATAATGTCCCGCAGCCCCGGCGAACGAGCGTGTACCGTACTTTTTAGGCGTCAAAAAACCGCACTGCGGGTAATTGCACGCTTTCCCTCAGAACGTTCTGTATTTGACGACAAGACGTTCTGATCGCATATCTAGTGCCTTCTAGGACATCCAGCGGGAAAATTAGAAATGGGCGTCCCAGAAGTTGAGGCTTCTCTCTCTGACATATTTATTCACGGTTTGAGAGAACGGATGTTAGGGAAGCCTGTAGGATCAGAATCAGTGTGAAGAGCAATCATTCAGTGTTTGGAGACGTTATGCGATGTTAGGTCAAACGGTGTCTTTTTTGAAGACTCTTATAAGACTGCCTAAGACGAACAGATCATAGGAATTAAGTCCAATAAACAGTGGATTCTCTTCAACACTGTGCTGCGCTGCAAATGATGGGTATGACTGCTTTGGATCAGCCCTGTGCTTGCAGTACGGTGGTTACTCATTGGTGCGGTTGCCATTGTTTGTAAGAAATATACGTGTGTTCTGTTGTGTTCAGCCAGGATAAAGAGTAAAACTCATGGCGCAGTGACTGTCGAGGCACTTTACGGAACCACTCTATGGACCAATAGATCGAGTCTTGTAGCGGGCGTATTCAGCCTGAAGTCCTTTTCATACTCAGTGATGGGAGCGACAGGAACGATCAGTCGTCCAGGCAAATCCTACGTGTCGGTTTTTTTTTTGTTTTGAAGAGGGGACTTGACTAATTGAACTAAACTTCACCTCAAGTGTAGACAGATACTGCGTCGCCGCTGTAAAACGAGGAATTGACATGGATAAATTTAAACCCAACTGTTGCTCAAAACATTGCTGATATTTCTATGTTATCAAAATTGCTGTTCAGACTGAAGGATGTGTAAGGGATGCGTAAGAAACTCTAACATTCATTTAAAACTGCACAAGGGTGCGCACATTAAACATGACCTTGAAGAAACAAACCGAACAGTTACAGTTAAACTACATAGAAGAAAAAACAACATGACGTCACTATGCATCGCAATTTGGCCAAACTTTAGTGTTTCCAGCCATTCAGAAGCCCAAATACAAGGAGACCATCCAGCGCAGGAACATACATAAGAGATCACTTCTGAGCAGCTTGGACAACAGGAAGCACCTAAGAGTCCGGTCTTAATTAACATCGCTTTTTAGTGGATGAATGCAAGACTTGTAGCACATCGCAGGATTTTAGTTCTTGTGCTCTTTAGAGCAGTTCGAAGACCTTTAGTATATCTACATCTTTGGTAATTCTATGACTAATCTATTGCTGCTTGTAATGCATCTTGATGTTCTTTGTTGACAGCCATCGTCATACAATAGTTTGTTGGTGTTTTTGTTGGAATGTTGTTTCTATCACTCTAATATGCGTAACGCAAACCAGGGCAAACCTAGTCTCGGGAAGGACCCCAATTGGGGCGGATGTTTCCCTCTGTTCCTCATTACCGATCTCGCCCGTAAAGTCATCTCACCGCGACTACTGGGCTCTCGAGGAAATTCCGAGAAGAAATGGCAAGCCAGACCACCTGCTGGTCTCCACAAATATGAGTTACGCTCACAAATATTTCCTGGTTCTGAGGTAAAACAAGTACGAAGTTCCCTCTAATTCACCGTAAATCGGTCATCTGTACAAGAAAATCTGTAAATCTGCCACTTTCTCTGTAGCTTACGAGCAATCGTTGCTTCAGACACAGTGTCTGAGTAGTCAGAACGTGTTGCCCTTAAATGCAGAACGTTCTGAGGAAAGGCGTGCAGTTACACGCGGCGCGGTTTTTCGACGCCTAAAAAGTACAGTACACACTCGTTCGCCGGCCGCCAGCTTCGTGCTTGTGGCCTATGACCGAGCTTTCTGAAAGCTGCCTCCTTCATGTGCCGTTTTTAAGTACCTGTATGGTCAAAGGATGCGTTTGTTTGAAGAATGAGCTTGTTTTGAATGACGGTGTGACACCTATATTTAACGACGTCCAATTGAGCACTTTTCGAAGGGGGGCAGTCGTTCGGTACACCTTGCTGCCCGCCGCCCACTTCCCGCCCTGCCCGCGCCGCCCTATTTGGACAAGTTTGCTGCGCGCGAAACAGTCGTTAATTGTCGTGAAACAAAACCCCAAAAGCCTAAAAGCTGATAGCAGACGACTGGTAAGCGCATATCGGGGAACTCTGAGGTCATTTTCCAGATGTTGTCAACTCTGAAGATGTTGCTGTACTTGTCAGAAAATGCGGACGACGCCTTAGTACTGAGCAATGTGACGGGACCTGAAGAAACTCTTGGCGCTGCACCTGAAAACTCCTTTCCTCCAAATATGGTGAACAAGATTCTGACTCTTGTCTAGAGAACAAAATCAGTTCAGGATAGAGCTGCAGGGCCAAGGGAAGTGACTAGAAATGTGATGATTCAATGTGAAGGCCCGGACATCTTGTCCTCGGCGCGCCCCTCGCCCCGCCTCTTTCTGGGGGCGGTGTATCCAACGACTATCCGCCCTTTTCGAAGCATGTTGGACACACTCGCCGATACACATACAACCGGAAAGAAACCCGTCCAAGTTGTTCGATGTGCAACGCCCACGGCCGCGCGACTCAAACATGGTTTTCATTAGCTGTGGAACGCCCTTACTACAGGCTCTATGCGTTGGAGCCAGGGATGAAGGACATTAACGACGCTACGACGCTCTATGGGATTTTCTGCCCATCAGAACCCCCCCCCCCCCTCCCACCGACCCTATTTGCGCCGTGGAAGCATGCAAGCAAATATCACTAGCTGCAGCCACTGCTTAGCAGAGAGATAGGCAACTCGGTCCCTTTCCCTGAATTTCGCTCCGAAACCACGGTGGATAACTCAGACGGGTTTTTTTTCGGTTGTAAGTTTATCAAACACTGTTGGACACGTTAAGGCAAAAAAGAAATTTTGCAATATGAAAACAAGCGTCTTTCTGATTAAACTAGACACTCTCTAAGAAGATCGAAGTAAGTTTTTGGTTGTGGAGAGTTCACCATTTTTGCTAAAAAAAAATTAGGTGCTAAGCGGGCTGGTGTCCGCTCTATTATGAGACCATGGTCGTGGAACACTCAAATAAACACGGTTTCTGTGCTCTCCTCCGCGTCAGCGGAGGAGATCACAGAAAGAGAACGTAGAGAACGAGGTGGAACACTTATGTCTCTTGCGTAATACTCATGCAGCTAATTGTGCGGAGGGGGCTAAAATTGGAAGATTCTGTGCTTCTCAGAAATAGCTTTTCATACTACTACATAGGAGATGGAGGAAGCGGCATAAGGAGGGCATATGTCTTGAAGTAACCCTGGCTTAGTGGCAATCCAAGGCGGCTCGAAGCGCACAGCCGTTAAGCGCGGCCGAGTGGAGAGTTTCAGAATATTCTCTTCTTGTCATGGAACGGTAGTTTTGTTCCCCGAGCTCTCGCGCAAGATCGTTGCACGACGCCTACGACACGCTTTCTGAATCTCGACGCTCGTAGGACGACATCTGAAACATTTGCGCTGAATCTGGGCACATTCTCCACGACGTCGCGGACACGACTGAATCCGGACACGACGTCAGTATGTGTCTTCCGAATCCGTACGCATGTTGGATGATGCTAGTGACACGGCTTCCGAATCTCGACGCACGTTGGACGACGTCTGTGACGACTTCTGATTCCCGGCGCTCGGCGCTGATCTCCATCCATACCCTGATGCGTTGCCCGCTTAGTATATCACAAATTTGGATGATCGGCTGCAGAGACTATAAATTCGCTGAAGATTATTTATTTATTTATTTATTTATTTATCAGACATGAACATAGTCATGCATTACATAAGTAATGACAGAAAAACAAATACTAAATCACACATACTACAACAAACATAAAACTAAACACAGCACGTTTAACATAACTTTTTACGTACCATTAAGGACTTGAACGAACTCACGGACATGTTTATGATATTCTCATCCTCACCTGATAATAAATTCAAGTCCTTAAGATTTCTGTAAGTGAGGAAGTTTGATCTCGCCTGCGATTTTGGAACAGGAACAAGATCGCTCGAGGTCAAGCCCAGGGAAACAGCCAACTGACATAAGCCGTGTCCAAGGCGTCCTTTGGATCTGGTCCCCCTCGCTGGGTCGAACAATCTGACACGCGGATATACATGGTGATCCATAAGTCCTGAATCAAAATTAGGTGACCTCATCGAGTTTTTTCCAATTGCAGAGAGCCACATACGAGCTGTTATGTAGCATACCCACAGTGCTGTAGTCCTTGTAAGTATCATATGTAGTTGTAGCTAGAAATAGAAAGCAGTGCGCTCTCACGTAAAACTACCGAAAATCTTCCTCTGGTCCGCGGTGGAGCACTATCATTCCGACGTGGCAAAACTTCCAAAGATTGGCGGTTGAACATTCGGTATTCCCGTATCGTGTAGCGCAATTCAGAGCCTTCTCAAGTGTGAACATTGGATGCATGGATCTGAACTACAACAGAAGAACGCTACTAATTTGCAGCTCATACACGAAACAGCAAAGAGCTGGTTCAAAGTATTGAGCCGTGTGCGTAATCTTTTATTGCGCAAAACGTAGCTTTTCGAAAACTACTAGGAAACTCTACGAAACCATAAGAGAGGCGAAGTCCCAGTTATAAGCTATAGCTGTGGAGAAGAGAGTAGAAGGAAGAATTTGTAAGCGCAGTTGGAGCGCGTCGCTCAGGCTGGGTGTTCAGCCACCGCTTCCGTTTTTCATCACTTTGATATAAGTCCGGAAACATTCCCATGGCAGACAGATAAAAAAATTTGGGCGCTAAAATGGTATGATCGTATTTCCTTGACATCTTTTGTATTAGGTTGGCAACTAATTTCGTGGACTCTCAAGCGCCTTCAACAAAAGTGTTCATAAACAAATAACAAATAACAGTTTTCAACCAAAGTAGGATCTGTTGGAACGCGGGACTGCTTCCCATTTATCAGCTACATGGCCCATCCCACAGCTGTAGAATTCTTGTGCTTTTGAAGGAAAGAATCCTTGGAGGTGCATTTTGACATGGTCCACATCAATAAGTCGTTCTCCAACCAAGAAGTGCCGCAGCGAGCTATGAAGGTGCTAGTCATTTGGCGCACAGCCTGTGCTGTAAGGTGGGTGAGTTAGACGCTCCCAGCTAAGGCCTTCGATTTTTTGAAGCTCCCGATTCGTGACGTGCGATCTGGCGTTATCTTGCTGATAGACGATTCCGCTCCTGAAAATCTGCCTGAACCGATTCCAGTGGAGTTCAGTCTGCGCGCGGCCAGGTTGAGAAGAGTAGATTACAGCATTAATGCTGGAACCGTTCTTGACGAGCTCCCAGAAGCTAATACCTTCTTGACTCCACCAAACGGAGAGAACGTAGCTAACCGGACGCCTCAAAAAATAGAAGACCTTGACTGGGACCGTCAAACTCATCCACCTAATAGCCCAGACCTTGCGCCGACTGACTACCACATTTTTGGTCCGGTGCAGTACTTCTTGGTTGGAAGACGATTTAATAATGTGGACCGGGTCGAAATGCACCTCCAAAGATTCTTGGCCTTAAAAGCACAATAATTCTATGGCCGTGGGGTATACCAGCGATCTGATATATGGGAAGCACTTCTGCCTTCCGAGGGATCTTATTTTGATTAAAGATTGCCATTAGTTATTTGTTAGTAAATACTTTTGCTGAAGATTCTTGAGAGTCCACGAAATTAGTTGCCAGCCTAATAGTACCTTCAAAATGGAAAGGATAGACAAGAGAATTTCGATTTAGAAGGTGTGGCAGCTTGGTTTCAAAGTAATCCTATTTGAGTTATGAGTTGGGAAGAACTCGGTTTAAGCCTAAACTGGTTCAGTTGGAGTTTGCAGAAGTCAATTTTAAACGCAGCAAGTGAAGACGGGGTGCAGACCGCTGCAGGACAGTAGTTACACATCCATTACTTATAAGCAATAACCACAGCGCGGTACTCGAACTGAGAAGCTCTGTTAATTGTAGAGAGATTGCAAAGGAAAATTTTAAAATTTTTGCAGTCGTTTCTAATAGGACGTACACAGAGGGTCTGGATAAACTGTGTTGCTTCAGACATACGAAACTCCCAGTGGCGTTTCACAGGGAACGTGTCTAGGCCCCCTAGTGTTTCTCCTCTATATAAATGATCTGCCAACTTGCCTCCCTCGCGGGGTGCATTGCTCTATTTATGCGGATGACTACAAATTTTACTGTTACAACAATGCGGAAAATTTTCAGCAAGCTTTGGATGCCGTATACATGTGGTCTAAAAAATGGATGCTCGATATCTCCTATGAAAAAACCACCATCATGTGCATCGGTAAAAATCACCCACAAGGGATACATTTTGCCTAGGACCTAACGTTGTTAGAATCTCAACATCTGTACGAGACCTCGGCATCTCCTATTCAAACACTCTTTCCTTCGAAAAATATGTTGATGATATTGTGTCTGCGGCGCATAGGAAGTCCAACTTTATTCTACGCGCCTTCCAAACTCGAAACAGTTCTACGCTTTTTAGACTTTTCACTATGTACGTGAGACCATTGCTAGAGTACTGCACACCAATTTGGTCGCCATCAAAGCGGACGTACATTGAGAAAATTGAAAAGGTTCAGAAAAAATTTACGAAGCAAATCTTCATGAGAAAGGGACTGTTTGATGTTGGATATCGTGAAAGGATGACTCTTCTTGGTGGCACATCCCTGCTACTAAGAAGAGTTATATATGATCAAAATCTAATTTTCCAAATAATTAATAATTGTTTAGACGTGGATATTAATGAATTGTTTAATCGTTTAGAATTTAGCAGCAGAACGAGAGGTCACCCTTGGCGTTTGTCCACAGGAAGAGTTCGTAGCCAACAGTTTTTGGAGTCATTCCTAGATCGAGCTGCGCGAGTTTGGAATGATTTACCCATTGCTGTAGTCTCGTCATCGTCACCGGCCATTTTCATTCGAAAACTTGAGCATCATCTCAAGCAACAGGGGTTCTTCTAAGCTAAATTATAGAGTGACTTCATCAAGAGCAATTGTGAACTATTGCAGGATCGGCTCCAGGTCCTTCTCAGCAATTCCTTTTTGAGCGACACATTCGACCTGGGATCTCTCATCTTGCAGCAGTGTCTCCATACCGTTTCACTAGCTGTGTTCGATTCCTTACTGCTTCCAAAATTTTTGCTCACAATTTTTTTGAAGTTCTGCACTGTTTGTCTATGTTTTCCTGCTTTGCCGACTCGCTTCTCACGTGAAGTTAAGTATTTGCATTGCTTAAGAGTAGTCCTTAATTACATTTCTTTGTATTTTAATGACAACTTTATTTATTTATTTATTTATTTTCAACTCTAGGATTTCCACTCGCCGAATGCAATATACTTCAGCATGCGCTCCTCTCTCCTACGCAGCGCCTGGGTGCGTACCAGTTTAAAGAGGCCTTTGAGATACAGGGCCCGCCCCAAAATCGCTAGCGTAGGAGGTCGTAGACGTAGCGCTTTTTACAGATCATATCCAGATGTCTTTACGGCGAGGTCTGCATTTTTTCGCAAGCTTATATTTTTTGTCGTTTCTGCTATTTTTAGCAGCTTTTACAGATCATTTCTTTATTATAAGAAAAAAAACTCAGAACTACTCTTTGGCGAAGCAAATACCAGTCCTTTATTTGACGCTGTTAGAGTTCCTTATATGGCCAATCATAGCCACCTTTCTTGTTCATTTTTGTTTTAATTGTTGTTGTTTGCCTATTATAAACATGAAACATGAAACATGAAAAGGAGACCTTTCTTAACTTTAAAAGTGCTCTCTGAACCATCGATCTACAACATCAATCCTCGCGGTAACCTAAACCTATCTAGAGCGCTGGCTTCCTACGCAAGTCTGCCTGTGCTCGTCTGATTTTGAAAACTTAAAAATATGGCACTAATATTTAGTAATTTTCTGCACCTGCTCGGGCTACCCTTCGCCAGTTCTGTAACGAACGTTTGTTCTCCGAGAGTCAGCATCATCCTAGACGAATTCGAAACGAGCCATTTCAACCTCTTCTTGAAAATTTCGCTCTGGCCACACTTAGCATATCAATTTGCTCCGCCCTATGAAGTGCAATGTAAACCGATAGAAACACCAGTGGCTTATCCTTTCCACATGAGTGTAGCAACTTTCTAGACCCGCTTCCAATCACGAATGATACTCGATCATGAATCTGCGTCAATTCTATTCGATGCGATTTGTATGAATCTATTATAAACAAATTGAGTATGCATTATTACCGTTATTATTATTATTATTATCGTTTGTCGTTTAGAGCGGCTTAAATCGAAGATTTACAGAGCAGTCGTTCGAGCTATTTACGGAGCTGAGAGCAGGCCCGTTACCAAAGCAATTGAAAGGCGCCTCAGCGTAATGGAAACGAAGACGCTGCGGTGGACGGCCGGAGTTACGCGTCTGGGCCGTGTTCGAACGACTCCATTCGGCAAAGATTTGATGTCACACCGATAGTTGAGAAATTGCGTGAAGCTCGTCTGAGATGGTCATGTTCTTCGCGCAAGCGGTGACACTGTCCGAAAGAGTGGCCTTAACTTTGGTGCCCGGAAAGCGGCCACGAGGGAGACCAAAGCAGCGCTGGCTTGATACGCTGCACCAGGACTTGAAGATGAAAGCGGGACAAACGCTGAAGAAGAAGAAGAAGAAGAAGAAGAAAAAGAAAAAGAAAAAGAAGAAGAGTAGGCGAGTAGGCGTTATTACCAAGCAGGACGTGGATCAAAGAATGCTCGCCTCTATGAAACTACCTTCAGTGTTTTCCTAGAATGGGCTAGGATGGAACGACCTTTGACGGTAGGAATGCGATGTGCCTTGCTAGCTCTTGGGCGGAAACGGAGGAGTCCAGTATCCTAGACAGGAGAATACTTTTAATGATGTACATACAGCACTTGATTCTCCCCTTGAACTGGTCTGCTTCCAAGTGACAGAATCTTAGAGGAATGTTGAAATTAGTTAAGCGGAGAGATAACTCGCATTCGAGAAGCGCACAGGATGGGGTCTTCTGCTACAGTAATAAATAAATAGAACATCAAAAAACAACTCAAAGAAAGAGGGAATGCGCTATAAGAGGAGACCATTGGAGTAGACACATCCTTATAACTCGGTAGACATAAATTTGGACGCCAGTTGGTTGTAGCTCAAAGATCACTTTTACGAAAATTTACATTTACGGCCCAGAATGTCATAAATCGTAAAAAAATCGGGAAAAAAATAGCCGTAAATCGTAAAGTCGTAAATCGTAATTACGCACACACCTGCTCGCAACCCGGAAAATACCCTTCTCCCAGACAATACCAGTGATTGTGGGCCACTCGTAAGTCCCACTGTCGCTCTCAACCTGTCGTATGGCTTTGAATCGTACAACGTGCGAACTGCATGGAGGTGAGCGCATACGGTGCTACCGGCCAAACCTGACTACCTGTGTCACTTCATCTCAACGTTGCTTAAGACCACTGCTGCTATTTCTTCTGTTCTCGCGTCTGCTACGTGATTAGCGAATTCAGTAATACAACGTTTGTAGTGAACAATGTGTCTATGCTGTCAGAATAAGCCCGATATGAAATTGGATGCGCCGAAATGTGTTGAGATATTTTACGACTGCAGCATATCTCTCTTCATAACAGGCGCACTTATCATATGAAGCATCCACTGCTTTGTGGTAACAATGTTTCTGATCCTTCCAAATAAACTAAAGGGTGTGGAACAGTGATCAGTGGAAATTGTGGAAATTTTTCAGAAGACAAAAATTTGACCATCACGAACTAGAAGCCAGAGAATTGAAGAGTCAATAACGTTAATAACCAGTCAAAAACGCCAGAAAACGGATAATCGGAAAATTCCGAAATGGAGACGTGGGAGGTATATTGCAACTGAATGAATTTCCTTCAACATAAAGGAAAAACCCTTTTGTTTCCAAGAAACATATTTCCCCACAAATAGTTTTGTTTGCTCTGCTGACGTAAAACATTCTAAATATATGCACCAATTTTTGTAATGGGGCGTGTGGAGCGCAGCTAGAGGAGGTGCCGACTGTCGCGTGCACACGATTTTAGGCTCCTGCTTCGGATTTTCCGTCCAGGCCAACCAACTTTCCATCGCTCCGGAGTCCGTGAAGTGGTAACAGACCTGCTGTGAAGGATGAAACACAACGACTTGTCCATCGGCTGGCCACCGCAAGTCATTGTATAGGCTAGGTATGCATTTATATGGTCGACGAAGAAAATGCTTGTCCGTCATCATCTATCACGCGAACATATTGAACGAATTTTGCACAGAATTGTAACTGGCGTTGAAAAATGGTGTTTGTATGTCAACATGAAGCACCCTCTCTCTGGCAGCCTTAGCAGCACTAGAACCCCGGTTGAAAGCAAAGAGAACAAGGAAAAAGGTGCCAGAAGTGCTCATCCTTGTCGACCTGGCACTCCATTTTTGATGGCCTGAAAACTAGCAAAAATTCAAATGGCCGAAGAACAAGTTATATATTTTGGTAGAATGGGACATGCACTTTCGAGTGTCATATGTAGAACTGAACAAGAGAGAATGAACACGGCTAAGGAGTTGTTGGTGAATATGATTTTTCTCTTTTTGACATTTTGTTGATATATTCGACAGAACTCAGCATGAACCAATAAACGCGACACATACGCTTATAGGGCAAGACATTCTCTTTCGAACGCCATATAAACCAAGCAAAAAAGTCCTACTATAGAGCAGGAGCTGTCGGTAAAAATAACCATCCTCCTTCGGACGTCCCAATTTGATGGCCCGAAAATCGATAAAGGGCAAATGAGCAAGTAGGACCAACACGTATTCTTGAAGCACAGAACGTCTTCCAAATGCTATGAAAAACTGCGCAAAAATTCAAAGCCTAAGCGGAAAGAAGGAGCTGTCACAGATGGCCACTTTTCACTTTTCCTTTTCAACTTAACGACCTAAAAATTGACCAATTAATGATGAGAAATGAAATGCAATATATACGCTGATAGAGCAAATCATTTCCTTTCGAAAACTCTATAGCGCTATGCAAGAGACCGCCGGCGAAATCCGCAATGAATCGTTGAAAAAATGGCGGGACTTGTGGGACAACCTAATATATTGCCTCCTCGGATATCTTATAGGAGTAAAATGTGTGGGGCACTCCGCAAAGAGGTTGGCCTTTGTCTCTAAATGTTCCAGTGAAGGTCCACACTGCATTTGTTACTTCTAGACCAGCACCTAAGGTAGAAGTATAGTAACTCCTCTTCTTGGCATCATATTCTTTGCTCGCTTTCCGTTACTTGAACTATCTTAGCAATTAGTACGCCGAAGGTCTCCACAGGGCATTAGCCGACCACTGATATTTGATCGGAACAAAACATCGTTGTAACAGCTTATAACCCTAGTAACAACCACTTGGAGTTCTTCTCAAAGCCAGTTCAATGTGTGCCTCTTATGCTCTTCTTTTCTTTCGCCGACATGCGATTTCTGCTGCAAAATAAGCAATTAAAATGGAAGTAAATAAAATTAACCCATTCACAATACTAGGGTAGAACATCACCACTCTATGTGCCAATACCGGTTTGCGGCGCTCGTCAGTTTGTGCATGGTCTAAAAATAATGTTGGACGTAAGCCGCCACACTCATGTTGAAACATCTCGGCTAGGATGGAGCACCAAGGATGAAGGATTAAAGAGGACGTCAATAAATCCCCCTTGGGAAGCGTTGCGCATTCCATCCCGGCGGGATGTCGTGTAGGAGATTTGAATGCATATTTGGCCCCTACAATAACTTGCGGTGGCCAGCCGATGTACAAATCAGTGTTTGATCCTTTCCGTACCAACTCACCGACCCCGGAGGGAGACTCTGCTGGGCGCGAAACACTACCCAAGAACCCCAGGGTGCAAACGACAACCAACACCTCCGACTGCGCCCCACGAGCTCTGCGGCACGCATATCAGGTAGAAACCTCCAGATTTCGCATGCCTTCCGAATGTCGTACACTTAAAAAGAATTACCTTTCCTCACGTGAAAGCGACAATAGTTAAGGCCTAAGAACAATTTAATAGTATTTAGTACACAGGCCATGAGGTTCCTCGTAAGCTTTATATGGTACACTCACCCAAATTATCCCCCTCGACAGGCTACTGTCTGATCGATGCACCCAAAGCGTTTTCTTTTTCAAATTTACAATGTGTGAATATTGCTAGCGTGTTTCTCGTCTCTAAGTTGGGCGCGTGGTAGCGCAGCTAGAGGGTCTCGCGGGCACCGGTTCCCAGGTACTTGGTTCGGTTTCTCCGGCCGGCCCGATCAAAACCCTCCATTTCTAAGGAATCGGCGAATTTGCACCGGACTTATCTGGAACGGATAAGACACTGTTTTGGCGACTGACTGGTCACCGCAAATATTGTGCAGATCCAATAGGCACGTGCTTTTCTTAATCATACCACGATTTTTGCATTGCGCTGTTGTCTTGCGTAAGTAGTCTGTTTTTTGGCACGTTATTTAGTTAACGTAGAATAAATTAAATAAATAAATAAATAAAATGATTCCACGGCATCCCGTAGAAGTGCGTGGCGCATCCTAAAGGGTTTAATTAACGTATAAGCCTTAATCCTCCTCAACTCTTCTTAATTTTCCAGCAAGGCTTTGTGTAACTTTTTGGCCGAAATAGGTTCGCTGATGGTGAGGGATAGAGTTCCACGAAATTTTCACAATTTATGGGAAGGTCCAGTGAATTCTGAATTATTGATGGGACTTTCAAGACTATCTCACACGAAATATCTCACAAGTTCAAGCTGCTGGAATGAGCAGAACGCAGAATATTCTCTACAACATCTGTAAGCCGCCATTGAAGCTGCTTCGGATAAGCCCCGTGAGATCCTTGCCAAGGCCACACCTGAGTCACTATGCACCAACCGAACTATAAGATTGCATTTCAGATTATAAGACTGAGTGCAGTACTGCAGCAAGCATTAAGGACTCTCATGGAGTTGTTTTCGCGTTTGTTCTCTGCAAAGGTGTTCTGCCGAAAGACAGCGATTGCTTCGATCATTGTGACTCGTTGCGGAGTGGACGATTCGGTATCAGATAACTCGTCACCTAGTAGACTCCAAGTTCGGCGTTCTTGAAACCTTGGCATTATTCTTATCACTTGACTAATCCTGTGCGCGTTCCATGTTTGTTATAAAATTACTAAATTTTTTACTACGACCGACGTTTCGACTAACTCATCTTCTTCAAGGCCTAAAAGAAGCTCGAAATGTTGCCGTCTGTGAAGCTGTTTGGGTCAGAAAGATCGTTTCCCCCCTTGGTCAGTATCAGCCAGCCTCAAGAAAGTCAGGCAGGGAACCCAAATCTAGTGAGCTCACTCACCGATATTCCGCCCGCGCAGGAAGACCGACTCAGCTCTCCACCATGGAGCAAGTGAGAAGCACTTTGGCGATCAAATAAACTGCACGGTATGCCGGATGTCGAAAAATGCACATGGCAGTATATGCAAAGCCCTCTGCTCGCACAATGGAATGAAAGACAAGAATTCACTTGTAATTGAGATGCACTCGCTTCTGTTGTTCATTTCTTTCGCGAATCCAGAAAGCCTCGAGGACCTTTCTGGAGCCAATTTCGTCCTAATGATACAGTACTGTGCACTTTAGATGAAAGCCAGCATCAAAGTGGTCTTCCCTTCGGTTGTCTCCAAGTGGGGCTACCAAGCTTTGCCTTCTCTTACCAGCAAGGTGTTCCCTACCGCGAATGGCTAGCACCCTCCCGGTTTCCCAGATATAGAAATCGCCATAGGTTAAACATTCGAGCTGCTAGACGACGCCCTTTGAGTGCAGTCTCCTTTCCTTCCCTGCGGAAAAATCATGCGGACAGGCATAACACAAGTGCGGTCCTAGAGCCGATTGCGAACTAGTTGTCGCACAGTAACAAAATCTGTCTCACGAAAGGAAGCGTGAGACAGATTTTGTTACTGTGCGCGTTCTCCCGGTGTCTGGATGATGCTCGATTTCGTCGTACCCATTAAGTGCAGCTGTCTGAGAAGCTAACATACGTGATCCCTCTCGCTCCTCTTTTCCCGTGCACATCCCTGCTGCTGTTCTAAACATTTGCGAAGTACAGCAGTTTCACAGCTGAAGGGTGAGTCGACTTAGTGAACTATGGTGAACTGAGCTAGGCCATTCCGATGTAATATGGCATTAATATGCGTTCCTACTGAGGCGGATAACCACTCAGTACAAGGTGAGTGGTTATCCGCCTGGTAGGAACATACCACATTATGACCAGAGAGCAGACACTACTATATCAACTAAAATTCTCGGCGTTTTTCTTATAAGGCCATTGTTCATGTCAGTTCTTGTTGAAGGAGAACGAAGTTCCCCGATATCTCTGTATGGGAATATCCCTGATCATGCCCAATGTTCAGTGCTTTTCATTTCGACCAGGTTTCCCATGTAGACCTATACTTCTGGTACGGTCGTCGCCACAAGAGCTTAAAAGTGGAAGGAGTTCAAAGTTCTCCGAGATACCTGTATTGGAATTCTTCTTCATAACAGCTATTGTTTCAACAAAAAGTTTGAAAAGTTTGAGAGGAGTTTGATACCAGGATACCTTAGGGTGGGCCTACAATTATGATACGCACTGTGTGTTGTTGAAAAGGAAATAGGACACACTTGGTTGATATTGTACATACTTTGGGAGAGGTATGTACAGCATGCACGAAAATTCACGCACGAGATTTTGCACACGAATTACGCCCAGCTTCCGAAGGATCGACTTGTTAACGAGGGTCATCGTAATACTGGACAATTTTGTCTCAAGCACGAACTTTCAAGCGAATTTGCGACGACTACACTGTAGTTTGAGGTCTCTTAGGGCTGAAGAGCTTCTTAACCTTTTCACGACAATGGCCGACGATGTCGTCGGACACCACCATAAAAATAGTTCATGGAAAATTATCAAGCATTTAATAGTACAACATTAATCAATGAGTCCACTAATATCTACGATCACAACGGTCCTTGGGAAACTTCATTCGTTTCCGTATTTAACAAATGATACAAATAAAATAATTCAAATAATCAGACCGCGGGAAAAATGAGCGCTGTCCCACACGGCACTCACCCGAAAATCGCGCGTGTCGTGAAAGGGTTAAACGGCCGTAACTGCTTCATGGCATCCCTGGTTATTCTGAAGAACAATTCCAGTCAGGCTGTGACCTCAACAATTGTTTCTAGGAGAATTCGCCTGTGAAAAGTACATACGATGCACATAGGCTTGCCTGTTCCACAGAAGTCCTTCTGCTGTCGTATAAGATCGATTTATATCAAAGGCGACAAAGCAGCTGAGCAATTGCTAGGTGATCTTCGATAACATAAAGCCGAAAATTTCCTTGCTATTACCCATAAATGCTCACCTCCATTTGTTGGCCAAACAATGGAGACCACAATTGTAATACTAGACTTTCCTTTCTCTTCTCAAGGAGATTCGCTAAATATGTATATTTGACAGCACGTTTGACCGCTGTTTCATTGGGGGCCATCTTGACATAGCACCTGCTATTTCCCCTCACGAGTTGATCGTTAGTGCATGCCATCCATTTACGACTTCCTACCTCTACGAGTTATCTAATGCCGAAGCTGAGTCGCGGTATTGCTGGAAGTGTCCTATTCGAACGCACTGCATGTGCCTTGATTAATTTCCGCAGTTACTGTGCTAATTTGGTCTTGTATAAGAAAACATGCGCATGGTAGCGCAGTCAGAGGAGGCGCCTGCTGTCGCGTGCATCCGAGTCCAGGTTCCTAGTTCGAATTCCCCAAGGCCAACCGAGCCTTTTACCCCTCGGTGAATAGGGGGAATCGGTACCAGACTTGTCCGGGAAAGGCGAAACACCGCCTTGCTCATCGGCTGGCCACCGCAGTTTATCGTGTAGGCCAAATGCTCCTTCAAATTCAATGGGAATGACGAGATACGGTCCGCCACCATATCGCGTAAATCCCACATTGCCCAGTCAACAGGTCTGGGTATTTTCAGCTATTTTCCGCCAATTTTTGGAAAATTTCCGGTAACACGTCGTCGATTGGTAGAGCGTAACGCTTTATTACAAGCGTGATATTTTTCCTTAGATTGCCCATTTGTTTATATTGTTTACACTTTGTTTATATTTTATAGGCATATACTGAACCACAATGAAATATTTTCGGATCTTTATCTGCTTTCAATTTACCTGAAATTCGGTCCGATAGAAATTGTCATTATCTGAATCACACAAGAATTTGGGTAAGCTCAAGCAATTAACGATGATCGAAAAATTATGGTTGCTAGAAACACGGTGATTCAGGAAAAACTGGGCAAAAGGAAATTCTCGACGTCTTCGTTTACGAAGTTATTTGGGGGTTTCAAGGCTAAGGACAGCCGAGCACGTTGCACTACGAGCCCGAGAAATGTATGGGACATTGAAGTATGGTGAACTAACATCAAGCTGATTGAGACTGCTGCGGCATTTAGCAGTCTGCAGAACTAAACAACATATCCAAATTCCTTCAGATTTGGTTGAGTTCCTGCTGAGACGTCGTAAGGGTTGAGAAAAGATGGATGCTCGTTTATGTGGCGAAAGGCCAAATACCCCACACTGAACGCTTTTTACACGATGTGATGCCCAGTGTGATGCTGGCACTTTGAAGTTTCATTGGACGACCACATTCTTCGTTAACGACGAAAAACGAGTGAAAGAGGCCTTGGTATTACTCAACCGAATGTAAGGCATGGAGGCACGGGAACGTCCTCTTTATCAGAGAGAGAGAGAGAGTATAATCGATCTCGTGTTTTTGGAGAGAACGCCCCCCGCTAAGCCTCCCTCAAGGACTTGATTTGAATGCCTTTGGTGCTGCTAATGTTCTCCAAAAGCTATGAACTAAGGCAGAGACGCGTGCTTTTCAATCCTATTTTTCGGCAACACGTGTGCCACTTCGTCGCTTCCAAACGTTTGATGCGGAGTTGTCGACATGGGGTTCATTTAGTCTATGCGATAACGCGATTCTTTCACAAACACTGCCTGCGGAACTAGAAAAATCGATGTCTTCAGACATAAATTTATTGCGCAAATCACAAAAATCGAACACAAAAATAAGCGAATCTGGAATTACATATTATCGACATTATGAACAATTTGGGAGATGCTGTAAAGCCGTGAACAAAGCTCGTCTGTTGAATCGTCACTAACTGAGGATTTCGCCTATCGACATTATGACAAACGATCACCGAGATGGAAATAGTTCCTGAACGGTTCTAGAAGTGAAAAGGCAGGGATGATGTCGGGAAAACATTGCAGATCTGGAGGTGTAGGCGATTGGCCGAGTCCCACGCTCAAAAGCACGACGTACACGTTCGTTTCATGCACAGAACTGCCGAAAGCAGGTTCAGCAACACTGAAAACGGACAAGGTGAGACAGACGAGTTGGAAAGGGCTCGGCGGTTTCTTATACCCTTCGACAACTGTACAACGTCAGCGCTCGTGAGAAGAGAACTATCTGATTTAGGGTGCTCCTGTAAGTAATGATCCGAGGCTAAGAGGGGAAGCATAGCGAAGGGTCAGTCATTAGCTGTGCTCATTCGTTATTAGAGAAATTCGTTTTAAGGGGAATGGCTAGAGGGCTGTTCACTGCAAGTTTCCGGAGCTTGTTCTGAAGAAGAAGCACTCCATTATGACGGACGATAGCATACCTCGACCCTTCTTTACAAATGGTTGACCTACGACTTCAGCTGAAACTTAATCCCAGAGGATCCCCTCCACTAAAAGAGCTCACCTTCTAGCGCCGCAACTACGAATTGCACCGAGTTCACAGCCACGCCGACCTTCAGCTGCCAAAGGCACTTTGCGAAGTCGTACTTGTCCATGTGGGAGAAGATGTACGAGATCCTGAAGGACGCGTTGAGATAGTGGAGTATTCAGGAGCAGCTGCGAACGAACCTGGTGGCGTCGTGAGTGCCCAGAAGACAAAACGCCTCATCCCGGTCGATTCGGGGATGATGATAGGTGCCCACCAGGGCCCAGTTCCTGAAAGAAGCATTTCGAATGGATCCGTCGTAGGGAAGAGCAACTGGACCATTACCATTAGTGCAAAGTTTTCCTGCGAGCTTGCTGTTCTCACAAGGAGAGCCTCCAAAGTGGCGGTGAGCTTTTGCGATGCAATTTTTACAGGATGTAGGGTCCCGTGTGGGGAGTCAAAAACCACAGTTACTTTTTTCGGAATGCTGTTCTCTGGTCGAAAAAAGCGTATGAACGCGTGAGCGCGAATTCCATGGCGTCCTGCTGCCACCCAGCCCCCCGTGGTCAGTTGGCGTAGTGGTAGTGCTGTAGCTTCCAGGAGCACAGTCTTGGGTTCAACTCCCCCTTGTACCGGTGTTTTTGCATTTTGCGATTTATCGTCAGTGGGACCCTTTATCCCCATTTCCACGAATTTTTGAACGAAAACATGGCAGCAAATGTCGTTCACGTTCATCGAGCGCTTTGAAAGTGAAAAGGTGAGAGTTTTTGATTTCCAGGTTAAGCAATTCAAAAACTGAGGCCATATTCGTGATCTGCACTCCAAATAACCCCACGTACAAAGCTCGGGCGATATTGGTGCTTCTGACCTCATTACCCTCACTCGAGCCTGGGCTTAGAGCAGGCTTTGCACCTCGGTCTTCATGGTCAAACAAGGGCGGTCATTGAGGTGTGAAGCCATTCAAGGTGGAAGCCAATTGAATACGTTAAGCAGTGGAAGGCTACAGGGAAAGTAGAATATCGGTGCTACTACGTCCTTTTTTGAAGGGTGGTAGATGGAAGCGTAGATGTTCAGCTTGTGAGCAGTGCATTTCGCTTACATGCCAATCCTCCATCATTATTGAAGAAGGTTGGCACATCATTAGCTATTCTTACCAGTTGGTTACCAGGTTTTGACTCCATCCATGTAAAGAATATAATAAAATTTGCTATCTACAACACATTATCATTTTGAAACAGCTCGACTGTTCGAAAATCAAAAAGGGCCCATGCACTGCACTAGCGAGATCGAAAAAATAGTTGTTCATACTTCGGTTTCGAGTGTTATTTGGAGTGCTGACCATGAATCCGACATCGGTTTTTGGATTTCCCGTATTCTTATGACAGGCTAGAGAACGTGTAAGTGTGGGTGATGAGGTCAGAGGCACCAATATCAAGCAAACTTTGTACGTGGGGGTTATTTGGGGTGCTGATCACGAATCTGGCATCAGTTTTTGAATTGCTTAACCTGGAAATCAAAACTTCCCAAAAAAAAATCAAAACCTTTCCACTTTCAATGAGCCCGATGAACGTAAACGACATTTGTTGCCGTGTTTTTTTTTCAAAAATATGTTGGAAATGGGGTTAAAGGGTCCCACTGATGATAAATCGCAGAACGCAAAACACTAGTACAAAGGGGAATCGATTGCCCCTGTGGAGCTACAACAATACCACTACGCCAACCGACCAGAGCTGAGTGGCAGCAGGGCGTCACGAACTTCGCGCTCACGCGTCCACATACTTTTTTCGACCATAGAAGAGCATTCCGAAAAAATAACTACAGTTTTGGACTCCCCACGCCCTACATCCTGTAAAAATTCCACCGCAAAAGCTCACCTCCACTCCGGAGGCACTCCTTGTCAGGGATCTGTCAAACGGTAGAAGTTGATGGCAGTACCTGGCACTAAGTCCTCCGCTCACAAGGCACATCATCACAGCCACCAGTGACAGCACGAGATGAGCCATGTAGAGGTTGACGGTGCCGATCTTTGCAGCAGCACTGCCCACCTGAAAAGAGAGGCTGAACAGGATCGACAGACGAAGGCGGGCAGAACGGCCGACGCTGCAACAACAGAGGTGTCTGTTTTCTACTCCTTTTGATACAAACGCAAACAGCATGAAAGGGAAGCTGAAGGAAACTAAACTACGATTTGATCTTGGCCAAGAGGCGAAATTTCCTCTTCGGGAACTTCTGCTCAACTCAAAAACCATACACGCTACACGCTGTCGGAGTAGGCCAGTTTTTCTGCAAATGTAGGTCAAAACCTTCACGGAAACGATGCGTAGTAAAACTGTCAAACCAGGGTTACCTTACTTCGTTAAAGTTGTGGACCTGGATGATCCGGAAGAGAGTGAGCTGTACTCCGCCCAAGCGGGGATGCTCATATTCGCCTACGACGTCGAGTTACTTTGGAAACGAGAAAATTCAGACTGCAAGGAAGATAGCACATAGGACAGTAGGATAAGGGTCAGCGTTAGAGAGTCACTTTCGGAATGCGCCACGCATTCTACTTCTACGGGGTTTCGTGTAAGCTATTTGAATGAGTAATTGGCCTATAGAGTGGTTTGCGGTGGCCAGCCGATGGACATATCAAAATTTTGACCCTTCCAGACAAGTATGGTACCAATTCACCGACCCTGGTGGGATAGAAGGCGTGGTTGACCTGAGCAAGAGATCCGAACCAGAAACTTGGTATCGGGTGCACGCGACAGCCGGCATCTCCCCCGACTGTGCTCCATGCGCCCATGATAGCACATACACAACCGAAGCTAAGGAACACCGCGAAGGACGTGCCGGGAAGAAGATGAGACGCGCCAGCGGAGTATAACGAGAACAAGGTGAAGTAGAAAAGGAAGTATCATGTAAGCTGTGTGGAGGCGCGACCACTCGCGCAATTACTGCAATTGTGATGACTACATAAAAGTCTGTGAGTAAAAAAGATTAAGAACTCACCAAGGAATTTAGTACATAAACAACTGATGTCCATATAGCCGAATAATAGGGGCAGTAGTCGGAGGTGTCGCGATAGCACCATATTCCTCCGCCCAGAATGACCACTGCAAATTGTTCTCTTTAGCTTTGGAAGTCATAGAATGTGAGATGTGAGGGGACTTTCCGAGCAAAAGGGCGGGATCGTAAGGTCAGATAAATAAAAGCAGGAAGTCGCTAAGCCCGAAGTCATTGTCGAACACAAATCGTTGGTCCTGTTGGACAAGGATGTATTCCTTGCGGCTTCCAGTAGAGACAAAATCAACATTTCAAAATTAATTCCCCTTTTTGGCAAGTAGTTTACAAAATTATCTTCTAGGCTAGCAACGACAGCGTTCACTGCAGAAAAAGAACAAAATCAGTTTCAAGGGGGCCTGGTCCGTACCCCTTGTCGCCTGAACAAAAGTTCGGAAGACTTTCTTGGAACACAACACGAACAGATGACCATACAGCTTTGTCAACCACATATCAGCACTCAGTGGGTATCAGCATCTTAATTGGTAATCCGTCCATTGGAGGATTGTCAGCTGTGTTTCAACTACAATGAGATACGTAAACACTCAGGTGTACGCCTACCTAGCAAGTTAGGCTCCCTACGCTAGCTAGCAACATAACTACGGCTTTGAGGCCCACTGTAACGAGTTAAAGCTGTCAGTCATAGAAGGCAGTTGATCAACGTTGCTTCTCATTTTCCAGTAGCTGAGGAAACTCAAGCATTTCGCAATAGCAACTGCTCTTCTTTTCTCCGAGAAAAAATATCACAAAATCTGGGGGTGAGTATTGCAGCGGCAGAGCGAATTGCTGTACGAAACGAAAATCTCACCGGCAAGCATCAGCTCGACCAGACACAGCCTGAACATTCCTCGGTTCTCTCTTCGCGGAAACCGGTCGAACCACATTGGATTGTAGGCCGGATGCGAGTAACCGTAGGAGGGAGGAGGAGGTGGTGGCATCTGAGGGGCCGATATTGCTGGACGACCCCGTGGAGCAGGAGTTGGCCCATAAGGTGACTTCGTGGGGGCAGCTCCGGCGCCGTTCTGGAAATCAGTATCTGAACACCAGCGGATTTTGCGTTCAGCTCCCATAAATTTCTCTATTCTCTATTGGATAGCGTTTTTAACAAATGACTGCCAATACTGGTCCACCTAACAACCTCGTTCGGCACAGAAGTAATCGAAATATCTAAAAGACTGCCAACAGTATTAATGATGCCTAAATGACGGCGTAAAAGATGATAATCTTAGAAGGTAGCGCTCTGTGTACTCCGTGACTACACCCCGAGAAGCCAGTAGACCTATTGTTCAAAAACGACGTACCAGAACCTGCGCCTAAAATGAAAAGGAAAGCGGGCTACCAACTAATATCTTATTTCTGCAGATTTTGTTTTGCAAGTATGGTATAATTTGAAGCACGTGTCACGACTGACTAGTGTTGCAGCAGTGACGGCTTCCCGAAAAACCACGTACCTGGTTGATGGTGATCTCCATACTCGGAGCAGTCGGAGCAGGAGTGTAGCCATAGTGGTAGCCCGGATCGTACTTGTAGTCCCTACCCATGTTTGAAGCGACCAAGGTCACTGAAACACGGCACGTAAGTCAGTCGGCCCAAGAGGAAACACCACGTCGACTACGCGGAGTGCTGGCTTGCTTTGACATCGTAACCTGCGCGTGCTGCACATACAGGGAAATTGCCGAATTGCCAGGGAGCAACAGCAGAGGGAGAGAGAGAAGAGAGAGAGAAGGCAGTCCAAGCCTGTGCCGTCTACGAGCAACACCAGATCCTAGCGTGTAGAAGGCAGAGAAGTGGGAGGAAGCTCTCTGCGGAGGAGAAAACACGCCGGCTTTTTGTCGTCCTGCTGATAGTGAGGTGATTCACACTTCTTTTTTGCGTCGAATGAAGACCGGAGGTAGCTGCTAGGTCTGCGCTTTAGGAGAGCTTTCAATCCGCTGTCTTGATGGAGAAGCGCACTGCTTTCAAAAAATATCCTTTACAGAAGGAAAAAGAAGCTAAAAGGCCTACCTGCTGCTCAAAGCTATGCATCACTCGAAATGAGCAATTCTTTGTCAATAGTTGTGGGAGAATTATGTGGCCAAATGGGAAAACAGTCACTTAAGGGAATGAGAAGAAATCCAAGCATTCAACGCCAACTGTGAATCATTGCATCTCAGAGTAACAACGCTGTGAAGGCTACCAAACAAATAATAAGGCTTTAACACATTCGTTTATGCCTGGAGCGAGATGGGACCAGGGGTGCACATTCAACGGTTAACGATTTAACGAATTTAACGAATTAACGGCATTTTTCGTTAAAATCTGGCTCAACGACTTAACGGAAATTTTTAGAAATTTAACGGAATTTTTTAACGGCTCAGTGAGTTTATCACATTTACCCTTACGATTAGTCTTCATTCATGTTGCAGGTCTCATCCTCCTGATTGGGAGTGTTCCTGAAAAACTATTCAAATCTGCGAAAGCATTTTAATGTTTTCATTAATTTGTTTTGAATTTTTGGAAACAAGGCATTTTGGAGGCGCGTGTAGCGCAGTCGGAGGAGGTGCCGGCTGTCGCGAAAAGGAGGTGCCGGCTGCTCCATACCAGATTTCTGGTCCTTTTTTCACGATTTCCTGCCCAGGCCAATCAAGCCTTCGATCCCTCTGGGGTTGGTGAATGTAGCAGGTTTGTCTAGAAAGGATATAGCGCTGACTTCTTCACCGGCTGGCCACCGCAAGTCATTGTCTGGCCAAACACGCATTCAAATCGCCTCCATGATATCACTTAGCAGTAGAATGCGCGGCGCATCCCAAAAGGAATTGAGTAACGCCATCATTCATCCTTATCCTTTAATGCACTTTGAGCTAGAAATTTCTTTGCCGAGCCCCCAAGCGCGTCGACGATTCCACAAAGATCGTAGCCTCGTAAAATATACCTATTCCCACCTGGCGCTGTTTATCCCAGAATACTTTTGCCCGCCACTTGGAACAGTTGAGACGGAGAGAATGTCTTCGGCCGCTTTATGCATTTTAAACCATTTTAGAAAAAGGCTATTAACAAAAATTTAAAAAGCTACTTTTCCTGAACGTTAACACGTTGACGACGTGTCACACCTTTTCGGCAGTGTTGGATCGTGTGTCACGTTGCCGTGTCACGGTCCCAATGTTGCAAAAAAATGGATTGGTCCCACGCACCAAATACTTGAAAATCGCGCGTTCGACAACATGTTAACATTCGACTGACAGGCTTTTAATTGTATTTTTATTAATTCTTTCTGTTCTTAATGGACTGGTGCCCGTATCGAGATTCCATATGATCGTAGGACAGTCACACAAAACTTTTTCGCAAAGAACTAGGTGGGTAGTTCTCTGGGTTCCTCACATTTTAAGTTGCCTTGTCGGTGATGATTTGGAATGATAATTCCATACCTGCTCTTATTCCACACCCTGTGGATAATTTGTTGCTGATGGTTTCTTTATTCTTCTGTGGTTGTTGATGTTTAATTGTTTATCTTGCATTGCAGTTTACATTCCATCTCTTGAACTTCAGCTGTTGACCTTTTGAAGTTGAAACGTATGAGTTTTTTTTGATTTTTTCACTTGAAATAATTGGTATGCAGCTAATTGTATTTTTAACGAAATTTAACGATTTACCGGAACTTTAACGAAAATTTTCCGTTAAAAAATTTCGTTAAAAATTTAACGCACAGAATTTTTTGCGCACCCTTGGCGGGGACTACATGTTATTACAGGATGTTTTGTTGTGGTCGAATCTCTTGCGCCTGGACTCGAACCTGCACCATCTGCTTTCCGGGCAGCGATGCTACTCCTTATACCACCGGCGCTGCTTGATAGCACGTAACATCCGCGATATCATCGAGGCCAGCCAGCACTCACCCGTGATATCGGGAAATAATACAGCGATGTTATCCTACATACAGCACCGAGCAAAAGGATAACCTGAAGACCTGAAGAAAACCATTTCATTACATCATATTCTACTATATAAAACGGCCCTAGGAGGGCTGCTGCCCGCTCCGACTTTGTACATGGTCGTGGAGCACTCAAATAAAGACGCTGACGCGGAAGAGAGCACAGAACTAGGCAGGGGAAGGAACTCTGGTGTTCGGCTGATCTAACTTATCCGTTTGCCTATGCCTTGCCGGTGTGCATCGAGCAACAGCTCGCTTACTACCTATAAAACATATGTAGGTGTCAGACAAAATAAGGTGTAGAACGGAAAGCTTTCGAGCAGGAAATTTTGAAGTTTGTGATGTTCGTCGCGAACACCAGGCAGTTACGAAATGTTTGAAGAAGGAGCTGTGTAGTAGGGGACACGCATCACGTTGACGCTAACCCCTTGGCGACGGCTACTACCCCGCTAATTCTGGGTACGGAGCTCGATGCGATTTCACTACCGACTGAATGCACCGTCTCGTATATTCTTCGCACTGGGAGATCCAATCTCCCTCCTCATGGGCTATTTTGCGTTGCACACGCTTTTGAAGTATTCTCCACAGTGTTTTGATGCGGCGCCTCCTCATAATATCTACAATCTCTTCAACGAAGATAACTACAAGAGAACCTCCTTAGCACCTCTTAGGACCGCTGAGGATCAATCCCTTTCGATGCTTGTAGAAAACACCGCAGATGTAGCATACATACTCGTAGACAACAGCCTTAGAAACCGCTATAGCTATTGCTCCACGTGATGCTTTGATTTGTGATGAAGAATATCGAGGTATTTTGATTTCGAACGCCTTGCAGTGATTGTGTCTCCGGCGGCCTTCTAGGAAGAAGGCCGACGGAACGGAGTGGAACTGTTGTCGTTTAGATATCAACATGCCTCACAGCTCCTTAAGTCTTCCGAAAAAGGTTAGAGTGACTTCCGTGAATCGAATGTGGCAGAGATGATACAAATAGAGAGGCTCCCGAGACTGATGTCCAAACGCTGGTGTGAATGGTATTTTGGCTCCTGTTAGCCCCAAATCACCGAAAACGGTCGCCACTTTGGGGATGGATGAGCTTTCTTTAGATTTAACTGATTTAAAGAAAAATGAAAAGGTAATGAGGCTAGCAGGAGCGCAATCACAGAAAATGAGCTATCTCTAGGAATTCCAGCCTTCCTCGAAAAAATTTCCAGTCTGTAAATCTTAACCTATAGATACATCTATGGATATAAAGAATGACTATCTCTAACACATAAAAATTTCTGGAAAATTTATAAAGTTTGGCCTAGCTGTTTGAAAAAAATAAAAGGTGCATATATTTTTGCTCGCCACTGCGCATCCGTGCGCGAAGAGAAGAATTGTGTGCAAGGAAATAACAGGACATAAATAAGAGAAACAGCATTTTTTTGGTGTGAAAGAAGGAAAGGAGTGTAGATTCCTTGAACAACGTGGACTTCTCGGATTAAGAATTCAAACTTCCCGACAGTTTTCAAGAATACGGATTCCTCTGCCGCCTGTCTACTGTCGCCATGTCGCCATCTTTTCAGGCAATGATCACGGCGCTACATGGAAGTAGGATCGATGGTGCAGCTCAAAAAGACTCACTGACGCGAAGAACGGCTTCATCGATCGGTAGAAAAATTTCGAGGAAGGGGTTTCTGATGTTCCACGTCTTCATGCCTGTAGTGCTATTTCGTTCGCACTGGGGCAAGCAAAATGACGAGCTATGCTCCCTGTTACTAGGTGGAATAGGGTTAGCGACCCCCACAAGAACAGCCATCTGGACCGTGAAAGCAGTGCGCCTTGGACACAAGTGGAGGCATTTTGTTGCTGAGAAATTGATGCTTAGGGAGCGAAGGAATCCCGTGTGACTTCAGGTGACTTCGACTCGTTTGATTGATGCTCGCTCCAGGTCAAGAGACAGATTGGCTGAGGCAGGGCGTGGCAGAAACAACGACAACACCGCTGACGGAGAAGAAGACCGGAGGCATCCCAAGGATTGACGCACTGCAGCTGTCTTTTTGACAGTGCTGTGGTTAACCAGCCTTGATAACCGGCATAAATGGGAGAGCACGACATGATCTCAGCCAGAGCAATTCTTATTAGTCTGCATTTGAACAGGTTACCTAAACAGATGAAGCTGACGGGGAAAACGTTGCGAAGGTAGGTGGTTTGTAATCACTGCTCGAGTCATTATCATTATATTGTTTAACCAGACGTTCAACGGCCTGCCGGCCGCCAAACGTCTGGTTGGGGGCTTCGCCCCCAAACCCTGAAATTGGAACTTCTAATATATGGAACTTCTAATATCTTCTAATATATTCTAATTCTAATATATAGCGAACGCGCCTGCCTCTGTACGTCGGTGACACGTCTTGCAATCCCAAGCGGCCTTTGACCGACATCGGAGACACGTCTTCTGAACGCGGAAGCCCGTTGCCCCACAACACTGACACATCTTTTGAATCCGGACGCCACCCCCCCCCCCCCCTCCCCACCCCACCTTACTGGTTCTCTCGAACAGGTCATCCTTTAGTGGTCCCCTCTTGCCCGTTTCAGCTGCTGGACCCCTTCTTTTTGATTGCCCTTATAGGTAACCATCCTTAATTAACTCCTCCTTTCTTGTTCCCTTATTGGTAACCGCCTACTGAACACCATTATTGGATTCCCCATTCCCTTGGTCCCGTCTACTGACCCCATTTTAGAGATCCCGTATTACTGGTTCCCCGTCTCCGTGTCACCTCCAGCCCCCCTCCCCCTTCCAGGTCACTTTCACGAATTTCAAGAATTTCACTTTTCAAGATATTCCCCCCCAAACTTGTCCTCCCACGCTCACGGCGTGACATCGGTGACATGCCTGAACCCGGACATCGTTTAATCGACATCGTTGACTCGTCTTCTAAAGCCGGACGTCTTTTGAAGGACATCGCTAACATGTCTTCTGTACCTGCCCCCCCCCCCCCTTCCCCCTTTGCGCGACTTCGGCGACAGCTCTTCCGAACCCGTTCGCCTGTTGCACGACGTCGGTGGCACCTCTTATGAACCCGGACGTCTGTTGAACGACGTCGGTGACACCTTTTCTGAATTCGGACGCCTGTAGAACGACGTCGGTAACATGTCTTCTGATGGTGAGTACGAAAGCCCTTTGCGCGACATCGGTGACACGCCTTCTGACCCTCTCGACCTGACATGGGTGACACATGGTCTGAACCCGGACGCCTGTTACTCGACGTCTAGGATAGGAAAGGCCAGACGGATAGGCAGACGGACGGACAGACGGACGGACGGACAGACGGACGGACAACCGCTTACTCTTTTATATATATAGTAGGATAGGATAGGATAGTTGCTTGAATTCTAACGCAACTAGAAAGACATCTGACGTTATCTCGTAAATGTTTCTGTGCCAAATCGACTTCCATAATGCTTTTTAGGAAATGTAGGCGCTGCTTGTTCATGAGCGTTTTCTTTGCACAACTAATAAAAAAGACGATAACGTGCGCTTTTGTAAACATCGGCCAGATGGAGAGTTTTTTGCCCCTTCTGTGCACAGGGAGTGCTTTTGGAGGCATCTGCTCAGGACAAGAACTGGGCATTTTTTTTGTCTGCAGACGACTGGAATGTTCGCAAAGCAGCACAGCAGCCCTTGCTCGAGCCCACGACGTCATGAAGGTCACCGCTATATGTAGCCGCCGGCAGAATTGAAAATTTCCCAAGCATAGCTCAGCCAGAACTTAGTGTTCTGCACTTTGAACCGGCTTCGTTTACACAGGTAGAAACCCTGCCGTAGAAGCTACGCTTCTACGCTGAACATCAGGGAAAACAATGGCCGGGAAACAACGACAACAACGGCCGGTTTCCGCCTTCCGCATCTTCCAAAAATATTTCCGCACATCCCTCGTAGCAAGTATTGCAGAACCGACCTAGTTCTAGCGAAAACGCTGGTCATTGTAAAGGTATAAGGGTCTTAAGCAAAGCAAACAGTGGTGTGCCATAATATATTTCTATTTTTTACGTATTGAAATGCCGGAAGTGCCGACTTTCGCGTGCATCCGATTCCAAGTTCGTTGTTCAGATTTTCCGCCCATGTCGACCAAGACCTCCATCTCTCAAAGGTCGGTATATTGCTTCCAGTCACGTCAGAGGTGGGTAAAACACTGACTTGTGCATCGGCTGGCCAGCCCCAGGTCGCTGAATAGGTCAAATACGCATTCATATCGCCTCCACGACATCAGGCGAGATGCATAGCGCATTCCGTTGGAGGATTGACTAACAGCGACTGTTATTCATTGTATTACGTTGTTGCAGAAGTGTTTTCCGAAAGAGACGTAGAAGTCCAAACTGTCATAACTCGGGTCATACACAACTTTATGCATCAAAATAATTCGAATCACACACATTACGGGGTGTGTTCCTTTACAATAAAAATCTAGATCACAAGAATCGATGAACTTTCGGAAGGGGTTTCAAAGTGGCCCACATCATGAAACTGTTGCTGACGCTGGCTTGCATCGAGAGCTCGAAAGAAACGATGGACAGTGGAGGAGAGGCCTGGAGAGTAAGAAGGGTGAGGGAGAACCTCGACCCCCTCGATGCCTAACAATTTCTGACAGGTGACTTTGGAAGAATAGGACCCATCCTTGTCCTGGAACAGGTCCCCAGCTGTTCACCACTGCCGGTCACTTCCTTCGCAGATTTTTAAACCTAATTTCTAAATCACAGCTGAAGGACTCTGTTCTGATTGTTTTAGCGCGCTGCAAGATGCTGTAGTGGGTCAAACCTTTGCAGCACCGCCAAACAGCTAAAACAGCCTTCTTAGGGTAGTTAAGTTAAGTCTGGTGGTGAGATATCCACCCGGACCTATTCTCGCTCTCTGCTATTATACAAACCCCATTTCTCATCAACGCTTATCAAGAATCTAATGTAAGAACGAATCGCTTAAGGTATGGACAGATGAGTCGGGCGCCCGCCTCTTCCGGGCGTGTGTAGCGCAGTCGGAGGAGGCGCCACTGCCGCGTGCACCCGATACCAGGTTTCTGGTTCGGATTTCCCGCCCGGGCCAACCAAGCCCTCCATCCCTCCGGGGTCGGTGAATTGACACCAGACTTGTCTGGGAAGGGTAAAGCACTGACGTGTTCACCGGCTGGCCACCACAAGTCATTGTATGGCCAAATACGTATCTAAATCGCCTCCACGACATCCCGTAGAAGTAGAATGCGTGGCGCATCCAAAAAGGGATTGAGTAGCGCCGTCCTTTATCCTTTATTTTTATGGACAGATGATGAAGCGAGTCAGCCAATGTCCGTCTGTCAAGTCATGGGGTATCCACTTATATTTCTTCCTCGCCATGCCGATTGAGGCCATTCGGCTTGACACTGTACCGTGGTGAACATCGATATCTGCTGCTATCTTTTGGAACGTTGTGTCCGGCTATGACCCAGAGACTGCTCTTAAAACTTGATTGTCTAGCGGCATCTCCTCTGATGAGGAAGAGGCTTGTCTTCAAGGTTAAAATCTCTAAAGGGAAACTCTTCGAACCAGTATCTTATTGTACGTACGGAAGGCGATCCCAAGCCGAACACGCGGCATTACGAGTTGCAGAATGTTGGAGCTTGAACTCGCGGAGCACAATCACTCGAGAACCGTGAAGAAATTCACCTTTTTCAAAACCTTATAATAACGTGCAGAACGAAGACAGGCGAAAATGTGAACCACAACTTGAGAGGAGGAAAGGAGAAAGAGCTGCGAAATGGTCTCCGCAAGCTTGCTTAAATTGATGATTCCTCATGAGAAATAACTGTCTATTTCAGCATATCCAGAAACGGCAAATACTTTTGCAATAATCTGATACTTCAATTTTTTTACTTATCATCTTTTGGATTGTACAGGATACAATAGTTGTCTTCTTGAAATTACTATTTACTTAATTTTTTCTTCCTTCACATTACATCTTCGCAGCACCTGGACCACCCACGCTGTAGACAAGATTAGCAGGAATTTCACTGCACCCTCCAACTCACACCAATTATCTTGAAAATTGTTTCCATGCGTTTTTGGAAGAACATCGTTCAAAGAGTGGCTGATCTTCGATCGGTCTTCGCAGCTGAACGACCCAATCAGTTCGCAGAAATTAAACTGCATCTATTTATTGATACAACGGAATGGCCCCCGAAAGCATTCTCCACAGCGTGCCGCATAAATAACCCCTAGTGTGCGTTCCTGTAGCACAACACAAAGATCCGAGCTCCTGCACTGAAAGGAGAGTCCGATAGAGTCGCTGTCTCCAGTGAGGTAACCTTATCAATGGCGCAACATCAGCATGACAAAAATACCACGAGAGGAGAAGGGATAACGATTAGTAGAGGTGCCTTAAAGGAGTAAGGTTTGCCCGCCCAGATGAAGAACGCAAAGGTTGAGAAAACCCTGACCACACCGTTTCCTTACAAAACCTTCGCCACCTCCAAATGGTTTATGGAGATTTGCGGATCAGTCCTCCAATGTTACTCACCGCGCTGATTTCTCGTTAAATTGATATCGTCTTCTGAGCTACCGAGCTTGACCGAATATTTGGTAAGCTTTTTTGAAACTTCACAAGGCAGTTTTTGACCTGAATTCTCTCTCTTCTTAGTGACAAAGGCCTTTCAGTGGGCACTTGCTTTCGAAACCAAGTAGAATTATCATGGAGCACTACGGACCGTATTTGACCGACCAGATTTATGGTGAGAACGCATCGGTGACGCAGCCGACAGATGGTCAGGTTTCTCGAGGCACTAGGATCGATCAGCTGTTCGTCTACGTTCTCGAAATATCGTGGTGGCGTCTTGAACGCGTACTTGGCCTACAATCCTTGTGGTGGGGAGTCGATGAGCAAGTGTTTTATCCTTCCTAAGCCTCGCACCAATTCATCTGCTCCGAGCGCGCGAAAAGCCTGGCTGGCCTGAGCGGGAAATCCGAACCACGAACCCTGAATGGACAGCCGGTGCCTCTTCCGATTGCGCTACCACGCGCCCCACAACTTGAATATAAAAGCCAAATACAACTGATCCACCAGCAATTAAACCAACTTTGGTGGGTTTTAGATCCGCAATTTGGTGGGTTTTAGAAATGCATTAAAACATTTTCCCAGCTTCATCTCCACTTGAAAATACGAATACACGATTTTGCCGCGAAATTTCCCTTCAATACATTTTAACTCCAATATTATTTATAAATTTTGAGAAGATGGTGAAAACAGCAACAACAACACCTACAATAATAAAGACAACAAATAGACCTGTTCGCCGGTATTCAAGCTTTCTCCACAAGGCTGCGAAAAAGTGCGTAGCGTTGCGTATACAGCTGATCAACAACGACCTTTCCTTAGCTCTGATCTGTTTGGAAGATCTTCCACACTAACGGTTATATGCCAAGGGACTGGTCAGGTCACCTGGGGTCAGATCTTTCAAGCGCTTACCCGTCGGTAACGGTGAAAAGTATCGCTGATATCGCGATTCGTCAACATGTGGTGTGGTGAATTTGGGGTCGAACTCTCTGAATCGGTTTCTACGTAGTCTGGCCCTTGGAAAGGCTCATAGACGTTGTCGGCATCGAGTGTGAAGGAAGGGGAGAGAAACTCCAGGATCCTGTGCTTATTCATCGCCGCGTGCGACGTCGCTTTGGACCAATGGTGTCTCTTGCGTTAAAAAAGCCCACAGTTCTGGGAGAACATCCTCTACAAAACCAAGCATGTCACCGCAGGCTAGAAAAATTAGGCAATGATTGGGGTGACTGGCGAGAAGCAATATTTACACAGATTGCCCCATCATCAGTCATGTAACGGCGCCGTGTAAACGGGGGAGAGACGCGGAGACGTGCTCTCGCGGTGGCAGTGCGAGACGGGAAACACGTGAAAGTGGCGAAGCGAAGCAGAAGGAGGCCTCCTCGACGCGAGTTTAATGTTTCGATAAGGATATTCTGGTGGTTTCGCCTGCGCTGACGAGCTGGCGTTCGCCGTCATTTTTCAGATCGATCGCTGCGGTTACTGCCATTGTGATTTAATGCTGCGCTTCGGCTTGGGGCAAAACGGTCTCAGACTGCTGGAGGTGGACACGCGAGCGATATCCACGACAGGCCACAGCAGCGGTAGGCACAGCTCTCTTCGAGGGAACGGAACTCTGCGAAAGAACTCTCTGTTTTTGGCTAGAGCGTGTGAGAGAAGAAGCATTGATGAGGAAGGCTCTTAAAGGGTAGACCAAGGCTTGAGTCAAATCCCCCTGCAGCGTTTAGTCCTTTGAAGCTTCCTGCACTGTAGAGGAATGGGCCTATAAAGAAGCCAGACTCCGCAGCAAAACGTGACGAAATGACAGGTTCCTCGACAAAATCAATGCGATTCCCTAATCATATCAATGAAGAGAGAACGAGGCCGCGGAAGAAGAGTGCGGGCGTCATAGGTGACAACCAGAATCAAAAGAACTGTCGACAGAGGGATGAAGTCATAGGGCGCGCGCGGACGCGATGACGAGACGGCGGAAGGCGAGTGGGAGGAGGGTGGAGTCGCTCAGGGTTCAGCGACAAGACTTATGAGCTCGTCTGCTGAAGAATGCCAAGCACAGCGTCGAGCAGAGGATCGAACTATTCACGAAACAGAAAGATCCTCCCGTTCATCTCCTCTGCGTCTGTTCTCCTACCGTCCCCTGGTCCATCCTTTCTATTTTCTGAGCATGGTGCGGAATCACCTCCCGTCGATAATGCCAATGTCCGTAGGAGGGCATGGTGTCTACTGGATGAGCACTGGAACATCAAAAGGACAAGGATGAGGACAAATGTAAATGACGGTGTTAACCAATCCATTTACGGTATGCACCATGCACTCTTCTTCTACAAGGATATCGTGGAGGTGATTGAATCGTGGAGGTGACATCTGGCATATACAGTAGCCCGTAGACAGACGAGTCATTGTTTTATCCTTCCAGACAAGCCTGGCGTCAACTGCTCATCCCTGAGGGACGGAGGGCTTGGACGTCCTGGGTAGGTGCTAGCGCATCCCAGTTCGATCCTCTTGGTTCGAATCCAATGCAGGTCAACGCAAACAGGTATCCAGTCACGAATGGATATCGCTGAATAATATCGATTTTCTAGCAGAACTCATCAATAGGGAAGTAAACGTGTGAACGTGAGAGTGGCTGGATGTTGGTGTTTTTGAAGGGGCCATTCATTATTGGCACCACAAAGGCAAAAAGAATTATATCAAAATGTCATTCTGAGTGGGTCTTCGTAGGCACCAATGGATGCGACTGCGGCAA
Organism: Heligmosomoides polygyrus bakeri; assembly: GCA_947359475.1. NCBI lineage: Eukaryota > Metazoa > Nematoda > Chromadorea > Rhabditida > Heligmosomidae > Heligmosomoides > Heligmosomoides polygyrus. The sequence goes on from OX375867.1 coordinate 37,728,067, forward strand.
AGCTTGTAATAACGGTTTTATTACGTTGGTTACCTGCAGAGCACAATACGAATATCACATCAAAGCAGGTTATATAGACAATATGCAGAGGCGGAGCTACAAATATCTCCGATAGTTAGCCAATGGGGCAAACTACCTCCAGTGTTGAAAGAGGCATCGCGCTTAGAGTGGACTACTTGAACGCTATTTCTATTGCCTACTTGCGGTACCCCTAAGTTATGCATGTGGATGTTACTGAATGATACTTATGGTAGAGTGTTCATCTAAGAGCGCTAAGTCATATCACTCATTCCTGTTTGGCCTGCATTAAACTAATACAAGTGCTCCGACACGCCTAACGGCATGCCTCGCACTTGCGCGCTTCGCGCGACTTTGCAGCATCACTGACCTATGGAAAGTAGTTTTTGTAGAACATAAAATTCGCTGACATCAAGGAGCTGGTGCGTACTTTATCGGCATCAAGCCGTTCATCACTTCGGTACCTTTATCATTGACATTCTCTCCGGACCTTCCAGTAATGTCATTGCTGGTCCCCCTTTACTGGTCTTCCCTCCCCTCTTTAGTCCCCCACCGTCCTGGTCCCAACTTCCGGCCCACTTCTTTGTTTCCACTATTGACTCCTACTAGTCTCTTCTTGTTGGTTCTAACGTCGTGGCCTTCTTCCAGGTTGTTCCTTTCCTTCCTGGTCGCTCTCCTGATCCACCCTAGAGGTCCCCCTTACTGTCCTTTTCCACCACCTCCTTAGTGGTCCTCTCATGCTCACAACAGACGTCAGTGACACGTATTCAGAATCAGGACGCTTGTTGTACGACGTAGTGGGTCCGCCTTCTGAATCCAGGAGCTCAGAAGCGCGCGCAGTCGCCGCTGTGTCGAACATGATAAGGAATGCATATGGCGGATTCCTTGTTCTCCGTATGAATTCCCTTCGGCTCCCTTCTTGCTGGTTCGCCGTCCCGGTCCCGCCTTCAGGTCCCTTCTTCCACGTAGATTCCCCCCCCCCCCCCCACCCCTCTCGGAATCTTCCTTACTACTCTGCCCCAATTAGGTAGCCCTCCCACGCTCACGACACGACGACGGCGAGCGAACGCCCATTGCGCGAAATCGGTGTCACATCTTCCAAATCCGGTCTCCCTTACTGGAAATGGATCCCCTTGCTGATCCTCCTTACTGTCCCACCCCCCTGATTGCTAACTCCCTACTGGTTCCTCCTTATTGCCCAAACCCTTCTTGGTGTCACCTCCTGACTTGCTTCATTGTTCCCCTATCCCCCCCCCCCCTCCGATGCCTCCTCCAGGTCGCTCCCTCCTGATCGCTCTCGGTTCTCCACCCTTAAAATCCCCTTCTACTCTTACCCCTTTAGTGGTCTTCTCATGCTAATGGCACGAAGTCGGCTTCTGAATCTGGACGCTCAGAAACGCACGTAGGTTTTGCTGTGTTAGGCAGAAAAGAGCTGCGCTCCCCTGCTGCAGCAACATCTCACGTTCAATAGCAAATTTTGCCCGCGCTGTAGATGATGCGGTGTATCTCACTTAGGTTAGATCACTCAAACGTCATCGACCGCTAACTCAATTATATAGTGGTAGATGTAGATAGATAGATAGATAGATAGATAGATAGATAGATAGATAGATAGATAGATAGATAGATAGATAGATAGATAGATAGATAGATAGATAGATAGATAGATAGATATTTTGCGTAATGTTTGTTATTGTGCTACGTATGCAGATGATGTAAAAATATACAGGGTCATTAATAGTGTTGATGATGAATTATGTCTTCAAAGAGGAATCAATTTATTGATTTCCTGGTCTAAACAATGGCAACTCCCCTTGGCTCCGCACAAAACGAGTTTCATGCGTATTAGCAGCACTCCGTCAACTGCACAGCATACATACAAAGTGGGTGGTCTCCACACCACACCGGTGGGTTTCATTAGAGATCTTGGTTTCACATACAGCAGCAAACTAGACTTTTCTGAACATGTGAAAAACCGCTGTAGGATAGCGCTTCTGCGTACATTCCACATATTTAAAGCCCTTTCTACAAAGAATAGAGCTCTTTTAATAAGGGCTTACAAGACTTACATACGCCCATTAGTTGAAACGAGCACTACAGTATTTAACCCTAGTAGGATAAAAGATATCTCCAGAATTGAGAAGATCCAAAATAATTTTACTAGGAAATTATTTATTCGCATGGAAGGCTTCTTATACTCCAACATCCCCAACGCAGTGTTCAGAAATAGACATTTGGGTCTTCCATCCCTCGTATCACGACGAAAGGTATTTGATGTTTGTCTCGTTCATAAAATTCTGCAGCAACCTAGTGTGGCTGTGATTATGAAATTATATAGTTTGATGCTTTCTCGAACTAGAGGTAGTATAATGAAAATAGCCTTGCCTTGTCCGAGATCATCAGTTCGTGCTTGCTTCTTTACGCATAGAGCGCTTACATAGCGTTTACATAAGAATCACGAAAGCCTGTCAAATGCTTGCTCCATACCCCAGTTCAAGCGGTATGCATCAAAAATGTTGCTTAAGTTTGACGGACTCTAGTCATGGAGACCGACCACACCCAATTCTTGCTTGATTGTGCATTTTTCTGACGTTTGTTTGTTTGTTTGTGCTGTCCTACTTCTATCTCGCGTCTGCCTTTCGCGACGTAATAAACATTAACATTAACATAGATAGATATACACTCATAAATGTAGACCCTAGTTCGGTAGTCACAACAGGGGCCAGATTCTTCAACAGTTAAACTCGTGGGTATGCTAGGTATAAGGGGTAGAGATAAGATAAGAGTCAGGTAGAGATAAGGTAAGAGTCAGAAACGCAGGCTTCATCGTGGGTATCTCTACCACCTATACTGGCGGGTTAGTCGTTGATGAATCCGGCCCCAGGTCATCAAATACTTATACCCGCACAAGCAGCTTCAAGCTATCTTATAGTGCCCTTCTCGCTATGGTGATCTCCGTTCCTTACGCACCTATTATCAGCGAAAAAGGCACGAAACCCAGACAGAAGTCGTGCAGAGTCACGCCACAGCTTGATGGGTTACAACTTATCTGATCTAACAGCATGAAAGGATAACGTTTTCTCCTTCAACGTTTCCTCCATTCTATTCCCAAACTGGTGCTCTCCCTTTTAGAAATTGTTGCCATCAAAAGGGTATCCGTCGTTTTGAACGAACTACAATACCGCTCGCGCCGCACGGTCAAAAGTGGGCGAAAAAACGCCAACATAGCGTCGCAAAGCGTCGCACGCTCATAACTCCTTCAGTTTTAGGTTTCTTGAATAAAGGTTGGTACCATTCGATTTGCTTCTTCGCTATCTACACAAACATGTGTAAAACTTTACCGGAACACCCGTATTTTCGCCGTGGGTGGTCCAAAATTGGCTGGACGGGCGATTAGAGCAGCTTATTTCCCAGGATATGCGTGCTGAATTGAATCGTGTCATTTAGAGTGGGAAAAACTGTAATTTGGGCGAGAAACAGCGCGGAGAGCGTCTGCCGTTGTTGCGCTAAATTGCACGCGCGGGCGTGTTCGGAGCACAATAACTCTGTCGAGTTGGAATCGTTTCGGCTGCAACTTATGTGTATTGTAGGCAGTAGAACGATATATAAGTATATTAAAGTAGAATGGCTTAGCTTAGGAGGGGCCAATGTTACAGCGGTGCGAAAATGCAGGTGAGGCTTGCGTGACGCATTTTTTCCGAATTCGGTGAACCACTGCGAGAAGACGCGACGAGCTAAAGCCTCAAAATGCGTACGCGAACAGAGCGCTTAGGGTACGGTACTTTACGATGACGTGATCAGAACTTCTCAGCTGCACTCTTACTTGTCCATATTCGGGTTTTCGACACTCCCAATAACACCGTTCTGTTCTGCTTGAAGAACGCTATCGAATTGTATCAATTTCGACCGATTTTGGAAACATCGATTTTTCGGCAATATCCCATCGAGGACGTGGCGCCCTAGGCCGAGCTGCGCGGACGATGACGTCATCGAAAACCGGTATTTTCGAAATTGGCCAAATCTCCTCGTGCAAACTGCGTCTAAAATCGTCTAGGGTTTATTTGGGGCGCTGATTACGAATCCGACGTCAGTTTTTGAAAATTCCGCCGACATCAGCAGGTTGCTTCCCATTTGAGGGTGGTCGGGTCACGATCACCGATCACCCTCAGTTATCGGTATGAGCGCTCTTCTGCCCTAATCGTACAAATGTTCCTCGGCATCGTGTTCGGCACCCCGAATAAGTCCCCGACCCTACACGAATTTTGAACAAAATCGATGATCCTGACCTGACCACCCCCAGTTATCCAGAAGAAATTCCAAAACCTACCGAAGTCGAGAAGATAGAAGCGCAGGGGACATGCGCTCGCCCACTCGATTGATAGGTTAGGTTCTGTGTGCATTGTGCACGGCGCACTCTCGGGGCATTCCTGGCATGGCAGAGCACTGGCGACGTACGCCATCTTTGAGATACTCCGAAAGCACGCATATCCTGGGAAATAAGCTGCTCTAATCGCCCGTCCAGCCAATTTTGGACCCCCCGGCGAAAATACGGGTGTTCCGGTAAAGTTTTACACACGTTTGTGAAGATAGCGAAGAGGCAAATCGAATGGTACCAACCTTTATTCAAGAAACCTAAAACTGAAGGAGTTATGAGCGTGCGACGCTTTGCGACGCTATGTTGGCGTTTTTTCGCCCACTTTTGACCGTGCGGCGCGAGCGGTATTGTACGACAATAACTTTACACTTAGCACTTCAGTGAAATTTTATTGTAATTGTTTAATTGTTTAATTGTTATTTTTATTTTATTTTATTAAATAAAATAATCGGTTATTACATTGCAATATAGTTCTGGAGCTGTGGGGCGGGAGCAACGCTACATGCTGTTTCTTTTCTGAGAATTAAACTATCGTGCTTTATAAGAAGCGATGTATGCATAACCGTGCCGCGATTGAGTGCGATCATTAGTTGTCGACTAAGTTAACTCTTTCCTTGTTCATAGAGATGGTTCACAGTGGCAGCACTGGACATCCGAAACTGTTCTACTATATCAGGGGAGGGTAGTCCGAGGTTGACCTGCTCTAATTCTTTTAGGCGTTCGCATGTTGTGAAGGAGTCCATGACCTTGATTTAATTTCCAATTCTGTAGCTTTGATTCCAGATATCTCAATGAAGGTCAACGGCTCTATTCTGGAGAAATGCGGTACTCAAATATCCACACATCTCACATGCATTCAGTCCGAAATGGAAGTCAGATGTGCCTTAGGTTTTGGTTTTCCAGCGTGTCGATAGTTGCTGCGTGTCGAACAGAGCTTTTCAAGAAGAGAAATTTATTAGAGCAATGTAAGAGCTGCGTAGATGTCACAACATTTGAAACGTCCTAACGGATTGACCAGTGCTGACTCTTGTGAGGAATATTTACTGAGTGCACTCTGCAGTTTACAAAAATGTTATGCAGTTGCTGCGACTTCGGGAAAAGAAGAAGCTTAGACCACATTTGGCTGAGCAGCAACGTGAGATCAATGTCACGGCCGACATCTAGTGTTGTGCTTTTGTCTTCAATCATTTTGACGAAAAAAGGCTGACAAGTGTATGCGAACCACTTGCCTTCATAACTCCTCGAAGAGGAAGAATAAAAGCAGCTCCACATGGCGGCGATTACTGGCGATCTTCAACAAAAAAACAGGCTTCAGATGTAATCTCAGAAATTTAGACTGGCACAAAAACACGATTTCTATCCACAACTATTCATTACTAAAAGCACAAGGATGTCATTACTATTGAAGTTTTAGGGCGCAAATAGGGTCCGGGGGCACCTTATAAAAAGTGTCAGCAACACGAAAAAAACTAGACAAAGCACACTGACAGTAAAGAAAGCGAACATGCAGCAATGCTGTAGCTCTGTTCCTGGAGTCCCTTCCCCTGTTTAAATCTGTGCTCTCCTCTGCTGACGCGGGGTGTGGCTCAAATGACACACCCGTGTTAAAATTGCCTTCATCCTGGAGTTCCCTCCCTTGTCCAGTTAGGAAGCACATAAGATGCGGATCTGTAATCGAAACGAAGAGATGAGACTGCATTTACATTCGCTGTATGTAGCTACTCACCCCGCCGGCCCGCCGTGCCATGCTATGGTGGGTGACCCCCCCCCCCCCCAGTAGTTGCGCCAGTTTTAGTAATGCTAAATATTGAGACCTAATTGGAGCGTGGTAGCGCAGTCGGCGGAGGCGCCGTCTGTTACCTACAGCCCGAGTGGTAGTTCCTCGTTGGGTTTTCCCCCTGGGCAATTAAGCCTTCCATCGCTTCCGTGTCAGTGACCTAGTACCAGGATCGTGTGAGAGCGTGAAACGTTGTCTTATCTTATGGGTGGCGAGCGCATACCCACTGTATGGGCCAAATAATCATTCAAATTACCCTCATGATATCCCGTGAAGGGGAATGCGTCCCTCAAGACGCTTGGTTAGCGCCGTCCTTTATCCTTCATTTTTTATGTACCTATTATGAATGGCATACGCAAAAGAGCAAAGGCGTTACGCAAAGGGAAGCGTGCCATCTATCAACTTGAACAAAACAAGGCAAATGCGTCTGACTACGCAACACGTTCGCTTGACTATGAGGTGCAATGAACAGTGATTGGCAGTCATTCGCTGCGTTGGATGAAATGAATGGAAGGAAGCCTTAGGGCTACGGATGACAAAAGTTCCTGGAGATCCAAGAAGGAACCGACTATGGAGGAACCGCGCTCCAGAAAGGCAGCAGCACAGCCAGTGGTAAAACGAGGAAAGGAAACCGAATATCGGAAAACGCTGAAATTCGAGCTTCTGCGAGAAATCGATGTGGTGGGATGGTGAGGACAGGGGCTTAGAAGGGAGACTTGGCAGGATGTAGGAGCCGGCGCCACTGATCGGTGATGGCGGCTACGGTGGAGAGGACTAATGGAGAGTGTGGGATGGCGGCTATGAGTCAATTGAGTCAATAGGAAGATGAGGACAGCGACGGTAGTGCCGGTGGTGTCGAAATCGACGAGCTCGGCTCCTGCTCGCTGTTTGCACAGTCAGGCTTCTCCGCCATGCTACATCGACTGTGAGAGAGTGCGACGAAGCGGAGGAAAAACCCAGCAGCGACGCCCCGACAGAACAATGGCACTGCGAACAATTGGACCAGGGCTCATGCAGCCCGGCATTCGCTGTTCGCTCAAGAACACCGGCAAGCGCGTGATTAGCTGCTTGACAAGAGTACCGCGAAGCTCACCTGTTCCCTCGAAAATGGGGAATTTGAGAGCAACAGCTTGCACTCGGCTCACTTGGCCTTCGTTTCCTGATTTTAGCACGTGCTTTTTTGGAGCTGATATCAGCCAGTGCTCGAAAAAGAGTTCGAATGACACCGCCAACTTCGTATCAGCTCGTTGCTTGACTAGTAGTGAATGTTAGACTCCTCTAGTTCCAGGTCGATCCACCCCGTTGTTGGCTTTGCGTTGAGGTTAGACAACTCCATTTCATGGCACACTTTGTAGGGTTATATCCAAATCCCTATGTACTGTACTAGTTCACAAACAGCGCTCCATGAGTAGCCTTATGGTTGGTCGTCAAACGGCGTGGTGACCTGAAGGTATAACTATGTCAAAAACGGAAAAAGGACCGTGCTCCCATGCAGCGCCACGTGGTTTGCAAATTCAATGGCTGGCTTCGAAGCATGCTTAGCACGAATCAACGTCTAGCACATAATTCGCTTATTTTGAGGATAAAGTGAGCTTATAAACTGATATATAATTGGAGTGCTTGCAGTTACGCAGTGCATTTAAACAGCATATACGCACATACGTCTCTTTGTCATGCTGTAGATGTTACGGAACACCGCTTAAAAAACTATAAATAACAGTGGTATGTGGTAGAAACTGGAGATTACAACTGATATAAAAGACTAAGAAAATGTACTAATCACTTCCGAAGGAAATTATTCCGAAAGCAGCACTGGGTAGAAAAGGCTCTAGAGGAGGAAAGTCGAATTCAGTGTTGCAATCACCTCGGTGCCATTCAATAGTTTGAAGTAACCAAAAGAGCGTTTGGTTCAGGGCCTTCAGCGTTGAGCATTCTCGCGAATTCCTTTGCCCTCGTTCGTCGGTCGATACGGCAGAAATTTATTGCGCCTAATTGTACTTCTCGATGGATGCTAACCAGAGATGTGCAGAAAATTTCGAGAGGGGAGTGGAACACGGAATACGGAACGAAAAGGCTCAAAAATTGGCGGAAACCGGAATACGAAACACGGAAACGAGAAGAACTCAAAACTCACTACTTCATTTAATTCCTCTTAAAGATGTATCCATATTGATAGTAATAACTTACGATGAGTTGCTGTCAACGAATTTAGGAAGCGAACAAGGCAGCATGCGACTCTTTCCCAGCAACACGTAACAATAAAGAATCCTTGTATTCCTATCATTACTAAAATGAATTTTCAAATTTTCAAAGAATTCTAGGGCAACAAATTGAAGTTCATGCAAAATCTTCTGTAAATAGGAAGAAAGTATTTTAAACGTAATGAACCCAGCTGACGAGTAAGATGCCTGCCTGAGGTTTCGCCACGTAGCATCATTTGGCAGTAGCTGAAGCTCTGGGACAAACTCAAAGGGGGAGGGGTGGAGAGGCAAGAGACCGCATGCCCTCCCCCAACTAGGATAAATCCAATGCACCATATGGAAAGTAATGTTAGCAACCTAAGAGTGCGTATAGAACTCCGATCTAGAATTGGTGCTCCAAACCAGACCTAAGGGCCTCAGCATACTTTTGCGGTAACGCGGCAGCCCTGTCTATATCTATCAGTATCCATAAGTACATATAGGACAGAAACGCAGAGCTAGCAGCTGATGTGCCGCCAACGCGGCTGTGACAATAGCTATTCAAGGTATTATTGCCGCTGCAGCCGCTTTGCCATGGAACTGATAATGATATGATGGTGATGGTAATGACAATGAAACCGCATTGGCGATGGAATAGGGTGGCAAGGCTGAGTATGAGTGCCTCCTATGCGGCAGTTTTGCCGCCCGCGAGGCAGCTTAGAGATTACTAGAGAAGAAGATTAGCCCGCTCCTGATAAGGAATGCGACTCTTGATTCAAATGCTCATGAAACTTTTGTGGCCTTATGCTACTCGGTTGTACATCTTCTCAAGAAAGGAAAAAAGAATTTGTCACAATGTTTCGACATCAGGATGCACCACTGGTTTGGAGCAACACAATCACAAAAAAGGCATAGTGAATCTCTTTCTTCAACTTTTCATTTATCTGCAAAATGTGAATGGAGGTGGTGCAAAACAATCAATGATGAGTGATGAGTCACTATCTCCGTTCCGTCTTTCGGCTCAAAAGAAAGCGGAAGACGGAACCCAACGGAAGGACTGAAAGCGCCGAGAACCAGGATCAGGACATGGACACGGAAATTCCGCACATCCCTGATGCCAACGACATACGCGACGGTACTTCAACCCATTGGTTATGAGTCTGAACTTTACAGAGCCAAACAGCTTCTACCCGATGGTGGCCTTTTACTGGAGCAGCTGGAGAAGTGTGCCATTGTGAACGACTGTTTCCGCCTGCGCTGAGTTATTTATCCACCTCTGTTCCCAAGTGTTTCGCACGGAGCATTATCAATCAGGCAGCGCAACATGGGGTGCGTTACGTTAGGCATCTCCCATCACTGTAGAAAGCGGAGCGACGTGCTCGATTACCGTAGGCAGACCTGGTGCCGCGCCCCCTCCCCAGCAGGAGTCACTCAGAGGCCAAGGCATATGAAAACTAGAAGGGCAGAGAGAAAAATGGCAGAAAACGAAAAAAGTCGTCAATCACTACCCTACAACAGGAAGTCTGCCCATGGCGCATGGTCTGCTCTGTTCATACGTTGCACCTCGTCCAAAGCGGCTCAACAACCCGCCACGCTACCGCAATCGGGGGGGGGGGGGGGGGCGGTGGCGGACGGTAGTGGCGCGCTACCGTAACTCAGGGAGACACCTAACGTACGAGCCCCACAACATGTCATGGTTCACAGCACGGCTGTGCATTTAACGTTTAGACTAATTTCTTATGTTCTACAGCTGCGTCACTATTACCTATGCATTTATCTCGTTTTGTTCACCTTGTTTTATTGCCATTTGACCATCAAGTTGAGCATTTGCATGTTGTTTATATATTTCCTTACTTTCTTCATAGTGCACTCAATAAATAAATAAATAAATAAATAAATAAATAAATAAATAAATAAATAAATAAATAAATAATAGCCTCTAGCTGATGTGCAATTCATAAAAGATGAGGAAAGTTTACTGGTGTTCCAAATAATATTTTTGATATGATATTTTTATTTTTAATGTTTTGTAATACCCTATGTACTAATGTTAAAAATGTGAAAACTACTTTCTGAAAAAAAACACGCTCGAGCTATTTAAGGAGTTTTACCCTGCGCCTCTGCACAAATCCGCAAATCCATTCCGCAAATCCACTGAAGACTGGACTATTCCCTTTACGAGATCCGCTAACTTCGACACGGCGCAGCTGACTCCAAAGCATGCCGATCTCCTCCGAGAGCTATAGAATCGAGAAGGCACTTTCCCGTCACAGGAAAACGTAGAACCACTTCGTAAAAGTTATACCTACAATTGTTGCAGCGCTCCTGTTATTGAAATTGAATATTTCGCTAATGGACTTTGACTGCTAAGCTGACAACACGTTTGGTGTTATTTCCTCAATCTGATATCAAAGCTGATCTCTACCATTGCCAGGAAATGTCTTTTTGTCCGATTTAGGAGTCTTTTTGATCTTGGTCTTCATAAGTGTCTTGTGCATTCTAGGCGAACTACTGCGACTTGCTATGAAGATGAGGAAAAGGATACGGGATGAAGAACAGCGGTGATCAATCTTTTATTTGGGATGTGCGACGCACTCTACATCTACAGAATGTTATGGAGGCAATTTGAGTACGTCCGCTGCCTATATACCGTAGTGTGCATTAGCCGATCGATGAAAATTTCAGTGTTTTGCCTTTTCCAGATAACTAAGCACCAATTTACCCAGTGCGAAGGGATGGAGGGCCTGATTTACATAGGTAGGACAGGAACCAAGAACCTCGATTCGAGAAGCACGCCACAGCTGGCGCCTCCTCGGCCACCACCATGCACCTTTTCAGTGATATTTTGAGGCACATAGTATAACCATGTAATTGTGGAAGGCGGAGACATTAAAAATGAAAAGGAAGTGGTTTTTTCTGCCTTAATGCCTCCAAATGGCTGCTGCTTGGGGTAATTTAATTCTACGGGTCTGCCGCATTCAACGTAAAAATGTTCCGTTAAAAAGGTCGCTGAAATATTTATTACGTACTAAAATTTAGCTCCACTCCTGATCAACATGACTACCTTAAGCTTTTTGGTGGTGCTTCTGAAAATCCGAGGGCATACGTATGTACATATCTTGTTGCACGTCACTGGCTGTGCTATAGCAAATCACGTTTTCTAATTTTTCTTTTTACAATTTTTACACCTCAATGAGCAGCAATTGCTCCACAATGCGGAAGCGACTCTCCAAAAGCTTCGCGAATTAGCCCTCAAAGAAACGGCTCCCTATGATGTCGTCTAGACGTTTCTCCCACAGGTGATGATTGAGCAACAAGAAAAGGTGAAATCTAATACGAGAAAGTAAGGGGAGTAGTATTCCCCTAGCACGCGATGTATCAGCAGGTGGGGTTCTATTGGGACTAACCTTCACCACCCTTTATCTATCTCGTACAGATGCAGGAGTCGCCGTAAGGTTTGGTGTACTCATAGCTGTGGGTCTGCCCTCGTCCAGCAAATTCTAGCGAAGCAAAAGCGATTGTTCACCTAATAGCAAAATCTTCCTCGACCATGTCCCAGCTGCCCACTCGGCTAGCTACACTCACGAACTGACGAGAAAGCGCTGGTAAGACGGCTCGTTCCAGGCCATCAAATTCGTGAAAGGCAATTTGTGAGCGAATGAGGAAGAGATGTCAGGCGAAGGCGAGTAAGCTCGGTTCGAAGGAATCAGCTGATGGGAGAGCACTTCTCAACCCTGAGTGAAGGCTTCTTGCGACAGTGGAGCCGAAGATCTGCTGCATTCCCGATTGCTGCGGTCCGTACAATCTTCAACGTTCGATCCTTTGTCTCAGACTTTCGTCAACGTGGTCCTGTGAGCGAAGGGGAGGAAAACTCACCGTTTGACGGTAGAGAAGATGACGGTGCTATCGCAGTTGTTAAGCATTGTTCTTGCGTGGCGCATCTCATAAGGGATTGAGTGACGTACCTCTCCGATCCCTTGTTCCCCCGTGACTCTCTGTTGCTGTTACGTTATGAGAGCATTGGTTATAGAAACACCCATTTCCACTCGTTGACCCTTCATCTGTCGGCGCTTCAGATAAGGTGAAAAAAGAAAAGGAGTAGGATCGATGCTGATTTTTGTTACACACACTACCTGTGAAGCGATTAGGATGGCAAGAAGCTCTTGGGGTGATCGGCATTTCTTCTTCCTTTTTTATTTTCTATTCAGCGTACAATGGAAGTCACTCAACAATATAGTCATCCTTAGTTTTCTATAGTTTTCCTCCCAATAGGCACGTCAGCGATTCCCTTATCTCTGAACTGGGGAGAGTGGGAGTCGAAGAATTCGGTAACCGCGCTTTCAAGTCTTCAATTTTGGTGATTTTTCACTTGATCTTTTTTCGTGAAGAAGGCAGACAGAAGCAGGTCTCGGTCGCTTTTCTCGAACAGCTTTCTGAAGTTGTTTGACGTAAATGCTGCCGGTGACAATGTGTGCTTGCGGGAGCAACTCGGAGTACATACAACGTCCATCGCGAATCCCAGAAGCAGCAAAGGAAACACTTCTTAGGGTGAAGGCCCATTCTGGCTTACGCTGGCGAGTCTTCTGCTCGAAGGGGGCCATACGCCGCTATAGTTATGCTTTTGAGAAACTTTATCGAACAAATGAACGAATGAATAAATTCAATGTCGCACATTTGATTTCGTTTTCGTTTGAGCCGATGTCGCACATCTTTTGAACGGTTGAATGAGCGAATTTATTTGATGTCGAAAAATCTCGAACGAACGAACGAACGAATTTATTCCCTCACCAATTATCGGATGGCTTTTCTTTTCCAAATTATCGAAAATCGACTTCCGAATACTATTCAAACATGGCTCTCCCTCGATGATCGTGTTCGAACGAATATTGGAAATTCTAGAAACCTCGAATATTCGATTATCCAAACAAATATTCGAATAGTTCGAGCACATCTATAAACCGGACGACGCGTAAAGGGTCTAACTCTCATCTCCAGGAATCAGATCTTCCAGAAACTCCTCGCGATGAGGATGCAGAGGGAGAGACTGGTAAGTGGGTACCTGCGTGAACCGCACGCTACCGTTAGGGAAACGAGCGAACCAGTGTTAATGGAAGTGCTGCTCTCTCCCAGTGCGCTGCTTATGTTTCGGATGGCAGCCATCGCTCCAGCACCACGACGCCATCCATAAAAGGTTGTGGCTCGAAGGTGGTCTCGTCGCATTGAAATCGTGATTAAGCTGATGGAATCAACGTGGCTATGCACCCCAATTACACATTGGATCCCATCGAAAGTGTAATCCAAAGTATTTTGAATGATTCAGACAGCGCTATTATCGCGGATCCCCAATTTTGGAATGATTCGGACAACGACGATTTTGCGGACCCGGATTTTTGAATGATTCAAATACGGGTACTTCGCGGCCTCGTATTTTTGGATGATTCGGATTGGAGTATCCGAATCGGGTGTCCGAAAATGATTAATTGGAATCGAATCTATATGTAATACCTATCATGGAGAAGCGTCTATAATGATTTACAACTACCACATATTAGACCACGGCTACGGATCGATTTTTTAAAATGATATCAGGACTTTTTTTACCACTCTAATATATGGAGATGGAAGGCCAGGTGAGCACGGGTGCGGTGTTGAACTACAGAGTCCCGAGTCAAAACTCAATCAAAACTTTAAGCTCTCAGAAAAAACTCAAGAAGTAGGACGGATGTTTTCTAGACCAGAAATAATAGAAGATTAAAAATAACAATAACAGAATAAAATAGAAAGAACAAGAGTAAAAAAGAAAAGGATAGGGGAAAGAATAGATGTAACAATAACAAGAGAATTAACCAGTTGCTTCGGATTCCCCACTTCTTCCACTTCTCGCACTTCTTTGTTCATTGCCTGTTAGAATGGGACAACTCGAACACTACATAAGATGTGCTGTGATCGGTCAGGGAACCACGAAATACAAGGGAGCTTACTCACAGTGAGAGCCAGTGCTCAGAGCGGGCCATAATTCCTACGTGCGTTTAGGCGGTACGAGACTCATGCCTTCTAAAGATGCTAGGGCTCTACAACGCGCTTCATACTCCCGAGGCAATTTGACCGTCATCAACCCAGCTCGAAGAAGATCAAAGGCTGTGCTGGCCTTTTCGCGAACCCAACCTCGGACCTACCCCGTGCGGAGAACGAGCCCAGGCCTTACGCTACAGTACGTATCATATTTATGAGGCCACCCCTACATTTGTAAATTCTGTTTTTTTTTACGACAATTCGCGGTATTCGGTTGCTTCCACTGAATTCGCCGTGGTCCAAAACCATACCTAAAAATGAGTCAGAAACATCTCTCCAATACATTTTTTCGAAAAGAAATCATTAGTTTTTCACTGTACTAAACTTTGAGGCCACCACAAAGACATTTTCAAACTTATTGAAAGCAATAATCAAAAATTGCAAATTAATGGTTAACAGGCCCGACGCTATGAGAAACAAGTTCAACAACTGTTTCTGGTATACTTTTCGCCAAGTTCTTTAGGATAGAAGGGTTCAAATTGTTCCACGAAATAGTTCCTCAACGTTGTTGAATTGCCCTCCGTTGGCATATATCTGACGTACACCAATTCCCCACATGCCCTCAACCAGGCTTAGATCCGATGAACAAACTGGCCAGTCTAGCACTCGGGTATTCTTGGAGTTCAGCCGCAGGGTGGTTGAACTACTGGCAAGTCCCGAAGCTTCATCCTGCGTAAAGGTGGAGTCCTGTGTACGATGTTTGTGAAGAAACGGCAGCAGATGATCTTGGGGAATATTCTGGTACTCTTGTGAGTTCATTTAACCCATAGTAAATGCTAGCCGAAGAACACCAGAGCTACAGAAGGCTCCACGACCACCTGGGAACTACCATCGAATGTACGCGACCACCTCGTAACCACCAACGAAGGTGCGGCCTTATAATTTTTATACGCATTATAGGCTGTGCCATAGGAAGACGACGTGATGATGAGATAGATTACCACAGTCTCCATATTGCGTTGCTGAAAGGCAGACGTACTAAATAGAATATGCTTTGCTCAGCTTTTATTAGTCCCTTCATGGAGGGCACCCGGAACGGGTACGTAGGTCATATTTTCTAGTGGAACAGAGAGTTAAGAAGCCCAAATTTTTGAAATCTAGGTCTTCGAACGGTTGCTTGGCTCACTAGAAGTTTTGTAACCCAGGTCGACAGTTCAATTTCATTTAAAAACGGCTTGGTTGTCTGATGTTGCGCTTTCTCCTGACTTGGGCTTTAAAAAAGACAAGACATTATTTGTTTCAGTTTCTATTTAAAGTCATATCTTAAAGCATAGCGGTTACAAGCACAAGAGGGAGCTCTTAGTACATTTTCAAGAAACACCCAACTACTGCCCTTTCTTGGAGCTCTGAAAAATACCTTCTAGAATGGAAAGGTAAGATGACGCTGTACTATAGAGAGACCGCCAGAATTTAAATAAAAAAGAGGGTGCCGCTCATGGCCTATTCCCTTTTTGCGCTCTATTGTCCGGTAGTACAAAGTTGGTCTTCAAGCGACACGGGGCGAAGTATAGAACGAGAATAGACGTCGAAGAGGAGACGCCTTTAACATAGCGCGCCGAGAACAGTGCGTCTTATACGTTCCACAACTGCTACGAAAAGGTGCTGAAAGCTGATGGAATTCGGGAAACTCGGAGATCTCCAGCCGGGCGCAGGCAATGTAGTTAGGCTGCATATCGGCGAAATCCGCTGCTGAGAACGCCTTCGCAGCCGCGATGCCGAAGCAGAGCAGGGTGGAAGCGTGACTGCGCAATCAAAGCTGAAATCCGATAGAGGAAGCGGCGCCACGGAGCGCCCTCACGCAAAGAACATCCTGCCCTAATCGCCGCATCGCAAATCCCGCTGACAAACGCACTTTCCTTGCTCTCCGCAGCGGGCCAACCTTCCACAAAATCATCATGTGCGAGTAGAAGAGATGTGGGATCTCGACCAGGGCCTTGCCTCTGAACAAGCACGGACTCTGGTGGTCAGAACATTCTCAGTGACACACTTGAGTCATCCACGAAGCTGCATCTCGAGAGGGGTAATGACAGGGAATTTTGAAAGCATTGGGATAAGAGATGATAACAACAGAGATGACAGCAGGATAACACTCTTCCATCTTTCTCAAAGCTTATCGTGGACCTCAATTTCGTTTGAAGAATCAGCAGAAGAACGGCCCACATCGGTCCAGTCCTGTCGCTCAGTGCGGTAAACCCTCGACTGTTCGATCGCAGCACAGAACAATGATGAGCACAGGAAGCGCTTCGCTTCGACTACCTCGCTGACACTGCTCCCGCTCGCGTGGTTCGTCGTCTACTCCTGTCCCAGAGCCCGGTCATTCCTTAGCAGAAACAATGAGTGGTCTGAAGAACGTAGCACGAAGCGGCGCAGTCGCCGTGAACGGGTGGTGCCGTAAACCTCTTCAAAACAAATACTTGGAGCGACGGCAACATCGGTAATAACATAGGGCGAAGGTCAACACACTGTATCCCCTCTTTTCGACCGAGCATCCCCTTCGGCTTGTCTTCATGCAGGACAAGCAAAGAAACCCAGGAATATCGCCAATCTTAACATGGGTGAGCAAGGCGTCTCACTCCCCAGGGTGCCTTAATTTGCCAAGTTTTGCACAGAACGCTGTTGTAGCATTGTTTATTTACTTATTAGTGAGATTTCTATCTCTTTTAATTCCCTCAGAAACACTGGTAGTCCCACAATCGCCTATGCAAACTTGTTTCCACTTCTTTCCTCATTTCGTTATAGAGTAGTAAGGCTTCCCCGGTCCATTGCGATTCTACCTAAGAAGCGAGGAAGTCGGAGCGGCTAAAGAATGATCTGTAGATGAAATTGGTACATTTTTATATGCAGAACACTGGACGCTAATTCCAGCGGTAGACATGGACTTGAGCAAAAGGGTGTGGCTTTCTCGTGGGTGTTCGTGGTTTTTATTTTACTAACTGGACGCTCAAAAGCTCTCAGCTAGGAAAATGCTAATGCGGCCAGCAGATAGGGGAAAGCTGTCGGCTGGCCGTATGGCATTGTCCGTGGAGGGGAGGTAGGCATAATGTTGGATCCGTATGGCAAATTTCAAGATCTGACAACAAAGCACTGTGCCCACAACTCTAAAGTTACGTCTCTTAAGTTGGACCTGAAGTTCCTCCTCCTGGCCGTTTCCAGCACTTCCGCTCTTTAAGGAACTCTGCTGAGCTCCAAAGCCTCATGGCATGGGAGTGCAACTGCGTGGTCTTCAACTCAGCGATGCCGTTAACTGATAGCAGAGCACGCGTCTTCGGGGAGATCTCCAATCACCGCCTTTGGAACAAAGCGCGCCCCACCAGGATGCTTCAAAACACTCAGTCAGTTGGCAGATTTCGGCGGTGGTAACGAAGAATTCACTGCGCAGTTCTGTTTTTGAGGCAAAACGAAGCGGAAGATGTTCCAGAACATGACCGGACAAATTTTCAAGAAACAACAGCCGTCTCTGCTTCGAGGCTAATAACAGTCCAATAAATAACTTTCATTCACTCTTCGCAAAACTACGGAATAACGCGACAACGGCGCCCTTCAGAGAAGAAACGCGCTTGTGGGAGAAACACAGCTCTACTAGACAATATACTTGTGCTCGAATAATCGAATTCGAATAATTATTCGAATAATTTATTCGAATTCGATTTTCGATTATTTGATTATTCGAGTTTCGCAAATTCGAATAATTATTCGAATTCGATTATTCGAGTTTCGCAATTTCGAATAATTATTCGAATTCGATTATTCGAGTTTCGCAAATTCGAATAATTATTCGAATTCGATTATTCGAGGTTCGAAAATTCGAATAATTATTCGAATTCGATTATTCGGGGTTCGAAAATTCGAATAATTATTCGAATTCGATTATTCGGGGTTCGAAAATTCGAATAATATTCGAATTTCGAATACTTGCTTGTTTCGAATGTGACATAATGATGATCTTTGTAAGCGACGTTCATTCCGGTGACGACTGTTTTCGATAGCACACCGTCGAGGATCTCGCCGTTACGAAAACGAGTACTAGTGTATTTAGTGTACCGCACTAGATCTTGTTCAAAATAGGTCTACTAGAGGTAATCTGCCATGGGAAGAACGAATATCATAGTCGTTTTTTGCGGAAATGCCGTATAAGCCTGCTATATTAAGTTTGAATCGCCCAAGGCCTTGCGAAATAGCGCGCGCTGGTAAGAGACGCAGAAACCGCCCCATGCACTAGTGCCCGAAAACGCATTCAAATATTTATTTATTTATTTATTTTTATACGCGGGTATAAGTATAGGAGGTATATATAAGTTAGGGTATATATATATATATATATATATATATATATATATATATATATATATATATAAGTTCACATATGATTCTAACGCAAGATGACAGGTGACTAAATAAGTGACTTGTGGCTTGCACAATAACGCAATACCTCAAAAACAACATCAAACTACAAAGTTTTCTGGTGATACCCGTCAACCAGTCTTTCAAATTGCCTTTGGGTGTTTGGTATATTGTTTTCCTTTAAAGGCTTCAAAAATTCAACCCCTGCTCCATATGTGAAAAATGCGGATCTTACCTTGCTTTTGCTCTGGGAAGTTGAATTTTCCATTGAGCACCTCTTGTAGGAGAAGAGGAGGCCGAATAAAACTAGAGGGCACCATACCATTTATCAACTTGTAAATCATGACAAGATCACATTCTTTTCTTCTGTTATACGATACGCAAGAGCACGTTAGTTAAGGATCATCTTCCTGGGCAATGTCAAAGGTGCCGTGGTATGCTGTTGTAATTGTGATATATCCGTGAACTCCTATCCAAAATCTCCCAGTGAAGCTGATCCGCACCAATTCAATTCTAGCTACTTCTCTTTTGCATTAAGACTAAACACAGCGGTACCGTAGTGCAGGTGTAGTACAAGTTCTAGTTCAGTGCTAGTACATAGTACAAGTGCTCAGTCACGCACTTGCTGTTGATGTTGCAGTATCACTAAGCCGAGAACAATCAATTCAAGCTGCTTGCTATACCAACTCAGCCTTCTTCACTCCCTAGCAGTACAGATGGCAATATTTGAGAACCCTATTGTGCTAACCTTACTGGGTGCGTGTAGCGCAGCCGGAGGAGGTGCCGGCTGTCGCGTGCACCCCATACCAGGTTCCCGGTTTGGATTTCCCGCCCAGGCCAACCAAGCCTTCCATCTTTCCGGGGTCAGTGAACTGGTACCAGACTTATCTGGGAAGAAGAGAGCGCAGACTTGTTCATCGTCTGGCCACGGCAAGTCATGTATGGCCAGATACGCATTCAAATCGCCTCCACGATATCCCGTAGAAGTAGAATGCTTGGCGCATCCCAAAGGGGATTGAGTACCGCCGTCCTTTATCCTTACCCTTTATTGTGTTCCAACCTTGATCAGGTGAGTAGTTTTATAAGCCAGTATGAAGCCATCCAGCCCTCCCCCCCCCACCACCACTACGCTTAATATCGGCATCTCCAGAAGGTTCAGTGATGTCGAATCTTCTTCTGATCAGTGCCTTCGTCCCCAAGGTCATTCGACGACCCACTTGATGCCCCAAAGCACGGTCCTCCACTTCACTCTAGCCCCAAATTGACTGCAGGCAGCTCCACTCTCTATCCTCGAACAGTGGACCTCGGGCAAAAATTGAAATTCTCTATAGGTATTGAGCTTCTTATCGATTTTGATCCTACGACAAAATGCCTTTTTGTCGGAACCGACCGTTCCCAGCGCTTCTATTAGGTTGGTGCAAAAGTGATGTAGGTTTTTTTGTTTTCCTTGTTTCAACACTATTTTTAACAACAAACTAAGACCATTTCATAAGGTATTATACATTGTTGGAAAGGTTATTACATGCGCTTTCTAAGTATGTATTAGGCTGTCCGGAAAGCTCTCAACGTTTTGAGTGAACTACCATGACTTTCTCAAATCTTATCGGGTTTAGTCGAATCAGCACACTGTTACCAACGGGCCAACAGTCGACTTATTCCATCAGCGAAAAAATTATGTGGTGAAATTGAGATTTTTATGATGAGATTCGACAAAATCCATGAAAGCTGTTTTGGCTTGGTCCTGATTGGTGAAGGTTTTACAGCGAGAAAGTTCTGAAAGTGTTTGAAAGGGTAGTAGTCGGTTGGTGAGAGGTCTGGAGAATATGGCGGGTGAGGCAGAACTTCAACCCTTAATTCGTTCAATTTTCGAGTAGCGATTTGTGAAGCGTGTGGGCGGGCGTTATCGTGCCAAAGAACCGGGCCTCTTTTGTTGACCAATGCTGGCTGAAGTTAACGCAGTTTTCGGTGCATTTCGTCGATTTCCTTCCAGTTGGTGTCTGCCGTGATCGCTTGGCCTATTGCCAAAAAGTTGTAATGGATCACACTAGCCGCCGACCACCACACAGTCACCATCACCTTTCTTTGTTGGAGGCTCGCCTTTGGAAAATATCTATGGGATACATCGGAGTCCAACCACTGCCCGGAACGTTTCCTATTATTATACAGAAACCACTTTTCATTACAAGTGATGATTCGATCCCGAAACGGGTCAGTTTTGTTGCGTGAAAGTAGAGAAGAACAAACCTCGAAACGTGACTATTTTTGCCGCTCACTCAACTCGTGGGGCATCCACTTTTCGAGCTTTTTCACCTTCTCAAGGCGTTTCAAAGCACTTTCGAGGCTGAAATTTCCGGTCCAAGAGACCGAGAAAGAGGTTGGACTCCGATGTATCCCTTACTGAACTGAACCACTGGCATACAGTGCTTTCTCCAGAACTGAACCACTGGCATACAGTGCTTTCTCCAGAACTATTAGGCCCCACACTTGGTTGATTTGTCGGGCTGTCTCGGCTGCGGATTGTCCCAATTTGAAGTTAAAATTAAATATCTTTCGGAATTACTCCTTCGACATCCTTCCAAAAGCCCTTCAAGAACAAAATTGTAATAAACATTGAAACATAATTTATTTAGCCAGATAGAGCGAAAAATTCTGAACAGATAGTAGCATTAATGCGCAATGAAAGTTGAATTTTTACTTAATAATAGACGATGAAGAACAAACAGTAACAAGAACAAGCAGTAGTAACACAAAACGCTGAGAACTTTCCGAACAACATAATATATGGAACTTGATTTAAGTCGGTTGTTTAGAAATAATTTGGTTTTTATTTTTAGATGTCCAAACCGATTTTCGTAAAATTTTCCGGCTTTGGCTGATGTCGGGGAACTTCTTTTTGATTCAGCCACTAGGCAAACGCGCCTGTTATCATAAAGTATTCATCCCTCATCGGAGGTCACAATCCGTTCGAGAAACCTCATCGTTGGCATTGGGCAAAAGATGGGCCGACGATATCTCAAGACTTTCTTACTTTCGGTCAATTTAGTTTCTTGGTCTTCCCAGTTTGCTTCAAATGGCGAACAACTGTAATGTGATCGACGTCGAGATCCTCGGCAATATCTCGCGTGGTTTGCGCGGATCAGCTTCGACTGACGCCTTCTATGGATCATTATCAACGGCTCTCATGTGGTTCGTCTTCGAGGCTGGTGTTGCCGGCACGAAACTTTTGGAACCATTTCGTACTGTGCATTCATTGATCCTTCCCTGGTCCCATACTTCATTTATATTTTGAGCGGTCTGAGCGGAAGTCCGGCCCAGTTTCAACTCTCAGAAGTAAATTTGACCAAAATCGCGTTTAGACATCTGAAAATAAAAACCAAATTATCTTTTTAAATAAGCGATTTGAGTTAAATTCCATACACATACATAGAAATCGCATATAATGAAGCTTTCCAACAATGTATAACACCTTATGAAAAGTCTTATGGTTAGTTTATTGAAAAATAGTGTTAAAACTACAAAGACAGAAAACCTGCATTTCTTTTGCACCAATCTAATAATGCTAAGTTGAACAGAAAGTTTTTCCACACGGGACCGCTACGGCAGGGACGGGCTGCCTAACTGTCATTGACATACAAACAAAGAAACTTCACTTTCAAGCTCCAATCAACAATATCGATCGATATTGACCTCTCGATCAAAACCTTTCACTCGCTGTAAAGCACAAGTTTTTTGCATTCCTCCATCACTGCTGAAGAAGGCTGTTGCATCATTAGCTATACTTACCAGTTGGTTAGTACATTTTTGATTCCATTCGTGTAAAGAATATAATTTGTCTACAACACCTCTTCATCTTGAAACAGCTTGGCTGTTCGAAAATAAAATGGCCCATGCACTGTACTACCGAGGTCGAAAAAATAGTTATTCATACTTCGCTACGAATTGGGTTGCTCATCACGAATCTGACATCGGTTTCTGAATTTCCGGTTTCTTATGGCAGGTTAACTCTTTCACGACACGCGTATTTTTCCCGCGCGCCGAGTGAATACGGTTTTTGGCTTGCTTGATGGGGAAATCAAAAATGCGCGCCTTTCCACTTACAAGGAGCTCGAAGAACGTAAATGACATTTGTTGCCATGCTTTTGTTCAAAAATGCGTTGGAAATGGCGATAAAAGCTCTCACTGACGATAAATCGCAAAACGCAATAACAATGGTGTGTGCGGGAATCGAACCCATGTCCACTTTCTGTGAAGCGAGAACACTTCCGCTGCGCCGCCGCCTAAGGTGGTCATGCCGCTAACGACAATGCTGATTGCGCAACACTGCGTCCACGCTGCATCAACGCACGCGGCACACATTCCGCAGACTTTGGGCAGCTAGTGCTTGCTTATGAAATCCGTTTGACAAATTTGGTATAAATATTTGTAATCAGCGTTACGATCTCTTTCACAAGACGTAGGTATATCCGAAGTTCCATGGGAAGCTGAAGGCATTCCGCGGTTAGTGGTTCCTCCTTTACGGGTCTCCCTTACTCTTCCAAATTGCCAAGCACGTTGGACGACGTCTTCGGCACGTCAGCTGAACTCCGACCAACTTTGGACGACGTTTTCGGCATGTTTGTTGAACACTCACCCACGTTGGACGACGTCTTAGTTAAAGGAAAAATCTCATTGTCCTTATTATGTGTGAAGTTTATTCGATTATTCGATTTATTCGGATATTCGATTATTCGTTCGTTCGAATAACCGAAAAACAGGGTTATTCGATTATTCGGAAATTCGAATAAGCGAAAAATGGGGTTATTCGATTATTCGGAAATTCGAATAAGCGAAAAATTGGGTTATTCGATTATTCGGAAATTCGAATAACTGAAAAATTGGGGTTATTCGATTATTCGTTCATTCGAATTTTCGAAAAATGGGGTTATTCGATTATTCGGAAATTCGAATAACCGAAAAAATGTGGTTATTCGATTATTCGTTCATTCGAAAAAATTTGGAAAAGCACAAGTATACTAGACAACACGAGTATGCTGAGCAGGTGACCGATTCCTTCTTCGTCTTAGGACCGCTCTTCTAGTGTAGTAACGTCACCTCATGAGATGAACTTCTTGGTCGGGGTGGACGCCAGCATCCTTCAGGTGCACATGCAGCGCAGAAGAACAACGCCGCTTTGGTCGCTCTTTAGGCCGATTTCCGGGCACATTTATATATATATATATTTATTACACAAGTTACCTTGTGTGATTCTATAATGGATACTTAATAAAGCCAAAGAACAAAGGTCGAACAGTAGTAGCAAAACACTAGCAACATCATAAATAAAGCTCAACTGGAACTAACAAAATCAATAACGACTTGATGGTTTGAAATGAGCTAATCAACAATGTCGAAACAAAGAAAATAGCAAAGAGACCGTCAAGAGCGGGAGAGAATGTAATCGGAACACATTTGAGGTATCAGGAGCCTAGAGTTAAATTGAGTATTTTTTTAAATGTGTTGAGGCTAAATGAGATTTTGTGCTTCTTGCGGATCAACTCAAAGGAAGAAACAGTTCTAGCAGTGAAAAAATAACGTCGGCAATTAAGTCTGGCCCTGCCGATGTCAAATTTGACAGTGCCTCCTCGAGTTATTGCGGTTCTCAGGGAAAGAAGATCTCCAATCTTGATGCTGGTCTTACCAAATACGATCTTATGAAAAAGCAAAAGATCGTTTCTCTTCCTTCTGGTGGCAAATGACTTCAAGCCAAAATTCAGATTACGAACAGAACTAGATGGAATTTGGTCATAAGTGAAACCAACAGCACGTATCATAAGTTTCCTAGTGAAATTATTTTGAACCTTTTCCAGCATATTAGTGAGTTTACTCGTGTAGGGATTGAAGACTGGAGTGCCGTATTCCAAGATTGGTCTGATATAGGACTTATAAGCATGAAGGAGAACAGCGGTATTTCTTGTCGACAGCGCTCTGAACAAATTGTACAAAACTCGTGTAGCCTTCTTGGAAATCATTTCGCAGTGTTTGTCAAATGTTAGATCATCTGTTATCACAAAGCCCAAGTCCCTTACTTCCTTGACGCATCTAATAGAAGTTCCTTCCATAAAATAATGGAATTTTTTATTGCGTTTGCCCAAATGGAGAATTTTGGATTTATCCTGGGATAGTGGCAGTCTCCAATCAGTGGACCATTTTTGTACAAGGTCCACTACCTCTTGAAGAGCATTGACATCCTTCTCGTCAGTTATTGGACGGCAAACTTTTAAATCGTCTGCAAAAGCACAATGGTCAACGCCATTCAGTGAAAGGAGCCTTAGCAAATCATGGGTGTAAATGTTGAACAAAACTGGTGAAAGTACACCACCCTGAGGCACACCACTATGTACTGATCTTGGAGTTGAAAAGGAGGCATTTACTCGAACGACATACTTCCGCCCGGATAGGAAGGATTTTACCCATGAGATTATGCGTGGATGAATACCGACAACACCCATTTTGGAGAGTAGTGAACGATGAGAAACCCTGTCAAAGGCTTTGCTAAAATCAAAGTATATGACATCGACATTTTTCCCTTCATCCATCCATTTAGTCCAGTGATTGAGCGTTTGAATCATGGCGGTGACTGTCGAACTGCCTTTTTGAAAACCATGTTGGTTTCTAGATATCACTTGGTGTTGTCGTAAGTGATCCTCGATTCTTTTCTTCAGAATTGTCTCGAAGAGTCTTGCGAATATAGATGTGATGCTCACAGGTCTATAGCTCGTGGGCAGGTCATATGGAGGTTTTTTAGGAACAGTGTTATAATGGAAGAGGTCCATCGAGTTGGTACCTCTGACCTCATGAAGCTGAGATTAAAAATGAAGGCCAGCGGACCGCATATAGTTGGAGCCACCTTTTTAATAAATGATAATGGAATATAATCAGGTGTAAGAGCTTCTGACTGCGGCCATCGCAAAAGCAAGTTAAGAACTTCTTCCGCGTGGAACCAAACCGAGTCTTCCATGGTGGGAAAAATCGTCACTATAGGTTGGGGGTCTTCAATTTCATCCTCGCTGACTACAAAGTTATTCTCAAAGGTGCTCGCAAGAAGCTCGGCCTTATCCTTGTCATTGTAGAGGACTATTCCGTTGGAAGAACGCAGAGTTGCAATGCGGGAATTTTCTCGCAAACGAGTCTTCAGCAGCTTATAGAATGCCTGCTTACAATTCGAATTTACAATTTTCTTTTCAACTAAGGCATTATATTTTCTTAGCTTCTTCGCAAACCTCGCAGCTGAAAGGCGGAATTGTTCCCAGTCCATCGGGTTATCTGTTTGTTTAGCTTGGAACCATGCCCGGTCTCTTGCTGCAAGTAACCTACTTATGTGAGGTGGAAGGAAGGACTTCTTAGACCTGGTCTTTATAGTTGGTACAAACAGCTCAACGCAGTGATGTAGGATTCCTATGAACAGTTCATATTTCTCATTTACTGTTTCCACGCTGTTGAGAGAGCCATACCAGTCGACATTTTCCAAATATCCTATTAATGCAGAGTAGTTCGCCCTAGCAAAGTCGCGCCTGAGTACAGTCCGGCTAGAAGATCGTTTAGTGTTAATTAAAATTTTGAGGGCGCAGTGGTCACTTGAACCCAAAGGTGGATTTATAACTAGCGACCGTATAAGTTTTTTGTCATTCGACAATACTAGATCAAGTGTATTGTCACCTAATGTGCTCGAATGCACTTTTTGAGTAAGTGCATGAGTTTCGCACATATTAAGAAAAGCTTGCGCCATGGCACTAGGGGATTTGAGCTTTGGGACACCTCCCCAACTAATCTCTGGGAAGTTGAAATCACCTGAAATTATGCATTGCTGATTACATGACATCATATCACTAATACATTTGAGCAGTTGCTCGGTCATAGTGGCTGCACAACTTGGAGTCCTATATACAACGATAAACCGTACAGTGGTTACATTAAAGAATAAATCAATGCACAGAATTTCGTATGCACACCTTACCGACTCGCTAAAAACCAGAGCAGGTGCGTACGATTGTCTTGCAATAAGGGCCACCCCTCCTCCTCTTTTGTCCTGACGGTCACTCCTCAATATCCTATACTGAGAACCGAAATTACCCATTAAAGGCATCATGTCTATTTCAGGCTTAAGCCATGTTTCCGTTAGAATGATAACGTCAGTGCTTTCTTTGAGAAGTCCCTTAAGAGCAACACTGTTTTTGACTACAGATCGAATGTTAGCCACAACACAAGAAACAAAAGAATCGAAATTCCTAAGATCACTCACACGTTTTCCGATTGCATAATAGCCATTGAAGATGAGCTAGGAGGTTGGGAGCTATCTAAGCGAGTCACGGTACAACCTGCATTACTACCATTACCTGCTAAAGGAACAGCGGTTGAGTCACAACAACGGTCTGACCGAGTAGCATGTGTAGAATTCAATCGAGCCAATCTTTCAGCTCTTAAGCGATCACGATCAGGTTTCGACAATGAAGGTCTGATGTACACACCTTTCTCAGGAAAGTGCCTAAGATAGGAGGCTCTTTTTAGAGACAATGATGCAAAAAACGAGGCCGGGAAAACAACTTTCAGCAGGCGGGCTTCTCCTGCAATGAAGCGGCCCATACGATAAATAGCCACAGGACGGCAATCGATGGAAAGAAAGAAAATTTATTTATTTATTTATTTATTTATTTATTTATTTATTTATTTATACTTATTACATTAGGCATCTCATGTGGTAGCATATAGCAGAACAAAGGCTAAAAATTAACAACCTGCAGTCGGACTCATCAACGACTTACAGCAATTTAACAGAGAAAATGCGGCCGAAATCCCTGATAGCGCGGCTTATGAAGCGATATGGTGAAACATTTCGCCGCGCTATCATCGATTTCGGCTACATTTTCTCTGTTAAATTGTTGTATTTAAATCGTTTATGAATCCGGCCCCAGGTTACCTGTAGATCACGATTTGTGAATGGATAGAACAAGGGAATGAAACAACTCAAAACAGCAACCACTGCGGAACCCACTACCGTTTTTTATAGTGCTTTTAAAAGACGTTATTCCGTTCGGGAGTATTTCTTTCCTGGTAAGTCGGATGCAGTCAGACCCAGCCCTAATTGTAAACCGTCACTACGTCTATCACGCGCGCTAAAGTCGTAGCTCCACTTTTAGCGTATTTTGTTCTGTGGGTAGAAAACTGATCAAGCTGTAGACCAAAGACACCTTGAGTAATCTTATGGAATAAAATGAGGTCAAATTTCCTTGAACGTGAGTCTTTAAACTCGCGCACAAGTTAACCTCAAATGTCAGACTACCATCAGACGCAAATGCAAATGTTCCGATTTTTTGACGTTTAACCTGAGCCCAAACGCTACCGACCGGTCACACCAAGCTTGCACTTGGCGCTCCAGTTCGGCTTCGTCTTCGCTGACAAGCAGTTCATCATCTGCATTGTCCGAGCAGCGTTCGCGCTTGACTCCTTGGGCAAGAGTGGGAGAGCGCGCCCACCCAGTAACTTCTTCGGGAACACCGTGCTGTCGTAAGGCATACTGCGTATAGGACCTCATGCGGCACATCAGCGAATGCTTTCTCAGGGACAGGAAGAGCAAAATGCAACTGCTTTTGTTTTTCGCTACGCCTCTCTACCAGACGACGAACGGCATGCATGGCGTCGGCGATGCCATGGCCAGCAACCAAGTCATATTTACTGGTTGAGGGAAAAGTAGCGTAAAACCCCCTGATATGAGATTAATCAGCCTCAGGTTTGGTGGTACTTTTCACCGTTATCGGCCGGTAAGCGGTTGTTGAATCTGGTTCCAGGTGAAGAAACATCATTAGAAAAAGAACCCGATGCATATACCCCTCCCCGACTTGGAGAAAGCCTTCGATCAGGTACGGCATGAGATTATCCTCACGGCACAACGTACTGAGGAGCCTATAGACTGGGCGCAGATGTACTGTTCTTGCCCAAAGAGTAGAGTGCAAGCCGCAGCAAGATCCTCGATGGAGTTTCCCATCACTGATCAGCTGCACTAGAGCTCTGTACCTTCCTCACTTATCTTTATCTTTATCTTTATCTTTGTTGTCGTTATGGATGCCATTGCGCGAAATCTTCTACGGACGCTGTATTATGCTAATGGCGAAGATAAAGGTGATCTCGAGCAGCAATTGCCAGCTTGGTGTGACCGTCTGGCGATGTGGAACTCACATTGAAGTCAAGAAGACCGAGTACCTAACAACTGACGTAAAAGAGTCCAGCTCCATCAAGGTTAATGGTACTGAGCTCCCACGCACTTCGGTCTTTAAGTGCCTGGAGCAGGGTCAAGCGTGGGATTCGATTTTTGATGAAAATTTACGACTCCCCCCCCCCCCCTCGAGGCGGAATTCGTACGACCCTTCTCTCTTCCACTGTTTTATTCCTTACACTTTTTGGTTTCTTCAAGGTTTTATGTGCATTTTGAACCCCTGGTTCTTCTTGTCAGGTGCGGCTTCTACACTGAGGAGAACATTGAAAAGAGGTCAATGAATAGTACATGCTTTGATAACACAAAAAAGTTCTTTAAAGTCTTGAATGCTATTTTTCGACACTTCAAAATAATGGTTTTCTGGTAGCAGTCTTACAATCATCGCCGCTTGATTTGTGCAGATTTTTTTTCTTTCACGACGTCTTGGACACAACACATTTTTTTACCCGGGCCCGTATGCATATCTCGGCGTGGCGGGACGCCCCACTCGGGTTGCCCCATCTACAGGTCTTGCCCGGCGTATTTGGTGCCCTCAACCCACGATGCATATAGCTCCCACCACGCTCGGGGAACTTCCGAGCCGTATGTAATTCGCGTCGTACGTAGGAGCCGATTAGATTGTTCATTTCTCGACGGAAATATGACCGGTTCGGTGTTGCACACTCAGCGCGTTTGGTGAAAAAAGACGGATAAAGGAAGACAGGGAGCACAGTGGGCTGGGAATTAGGTTGCAGCATTAGTATTATTTTTTATGTTCTGGTAACCATTTTACTGGAGTGAAACCAATCGCGTGTTTATCGGTGTACAAGTTTTAATTCTTCCGTTTTTTCGTTTCTATGAGGGATAGTGCTGCAAGTTTACGTAAGCTACTCCATGTATAAGAAACTATAATTTGGCGTGAGGAAAATGTGTATAGGTAGGTTTTTCAGAATTTCGTGAAAGCTTTGGTTCCCTTTTAAGCATCCTTAGACGCTCCCATTTCAGTACCCAAACTTTGTTGATATTCTTCTTCTTTCTGTTATTATTCTTGCTCTGGAGGACCTCAATACCTTTAAAAATATCATGTCATAAGCTTTCACAGCTTTGTGACACCACACAGTATGGATGGGCCTCCGCTTTAAAAGAACACACAAAAACATCCAAACGACAGTCCTGAATTAATTTTCTAACACGCTGGTAGCGCACCATTCGGTCTTCGGAAAAGCTATGTATATACCGACAGCGCATGATCGCCCAGTTGAATGTATCTGGTAGCGCGACACAATGCGCCACTTTAATGCCGTCTACTGCGCTATAAGGTTCATTTCTTAAGGTGAATTGATATTACAATGCAATAATAAATAATGCCTTTAAAACCTCGAAAAATCAAAAACTGGAGTAACAAATAATCTTCGGTGAAGGAAACAGGTGAATGGCGCCCAATAAGGTGAGAATAGTGAAAAGTGAGGTCCAAATTATAGAAAACTACAGCTAAATATCCCTTCTCCTCACGTCGCCTGCGAAATTCCGCTCAATTCGTACGTTTTACCTCGCTGCCCGCAGCGCTCCCCTACATCGGAGTAGGTGGGCCCCTGAACTCGAGGGGGGTGGGGAATACGGCGTTTCCCCAGAGGTGTGCATCACGGGACTCCTCCGCCCTTTAAATTATTCCCCGAGCGAGATAAGCATACCGGCCATGAAGGAACGACGTCTGCATCTGAAATTGTGCTCTGAAATTGTATCATATAAAATTTCGAGTGTTACCCTCTGACGATGACTTAAGTGCTTCCCTTATAATTTCTTTGAAGCATCGAATTCATTTCATCGAATTGATTACGGAGCGACAAATGAATGGTGGACGATGGAATTTCCATGGAAATAATTTTCTCCCATCCTAAGGAAACATCATAAAAATGAAAATGAAGCCTACAAAAATCCAAGCCCTGTGTGTCTTACAGCGAGAAACAAGCTTCTCCGCAGCGATGATGGAGCTGCGATGACGATATGGTTAGGATGGATCGTATAAAAAATTTATTTATTTATTTATTTATTTATTCAAAGCACATAAAAGTGCGCCAATACCAAGCACTAAAAAAGCAATCGTTAGAAAATGTGACAACCAAAGACAAAAAACTAATGAACTGAAAAACTCATGAGCAAACTCCAAAGACAGCAAAGAAAAAAAGAAAAGAAATGAGCAAGAAATTACGACATGGTTTTTTAGACCAGCAAGAAGTGATCCGCCAAGGCTTTCCAGCATCTAGAGAGGGCTAGTGTTCACCCTGCCGAAGAGTAGTCCAGCAGTTGTTAATTAGTAAAAGCCTTAAAAAAGGAATATAAGCTTAGAAAGAACGTTTTGCAATAAAGACATCCTGCACTTGAAACTATAGAATGCGCTTTGCCTACGACCTTCTATACGCACGATTCCGGGGCGGGTCCTGTATCTCATGGACCTCTTTAAACTAGTACGCACCCCGGGCGATGGCATAGAAGGGAGCACGCACCTTGATTTGATATGTCGATACGGGCCAAGAAGTCATAAAAATAAAAAAAAATAAGAGGATTTCAAAAAAAAATTATTTAAAAAAACATTAACAATAGGGACTACGCTTAGGCAATGCGAACCTAGAACTTCTTCTAAGAGAAAGCCGACACGGAGTAAAATGAAAGCAATAGGCGAAAACAGTAAAGAGCTTCGAAACCTCTGAGAACAAGAACAACTTGCAGGCACTATGTAACGAAAACATTGGTCAAATGGTTAAAGAAAACATTTCTGAAGATGAGCGGCCAACCGGAAAAATGTGATTCTTATATTCAGCTCCCGCAACTTAAGACACATGAAGATACAAGTTCAAAGTTAGAACTTTTGAGGTATCTCGCCGAATGTAGCTCACTGCGTGTTTACGAAACGTCGTTGACCTATACACTGGGGCTGAAAAAAGAGCTATGAAATGCTTAATTGAAAGTAAAATTAAACACATTTAGCCTGTTTTGCTCTAGTGGAATACTCGACTTCAACCATGCTTCAATCGAAGCGCACAAGCAGTTGACACACCTAAAATAGTTCAGGTGAGGGTTTCTAGCATTTCAAAGGCTGACAAGATCTGACAAATGACAACCCAGAGATGTTTCACTAGGTTATCACCCACAGACCCTAGGTTCAGAAAAGAGAAAAAAAGGAAACTAACCGACGTCCTCGATTTGAAGCATTTCCAAAACATCGAGCTTTTTCAGCTTCCTTCTCGTTTTTCATAAAACAATTTTTTAACCGAAGCAGACAGCAGATGAAATTCTCTCAGAAAAATTTCCAGTCTTGATCACAGTAAAAAATAATGATTTGCTGGATCGAGCAGGTTGAATCGACCTCTGGTCGACTTTGCACCAAAGTCATCGGAGCATAAAACCGAACGTTCACAAAAAGGTCATAACTCGGAAAGTTTTTCGAATTTTGAAAATGTCTCTAACTTTTTAGAAATTAGAAGAAAGGCACTTTCCCGCCATGTAAAAACCGTTTTCTAAAAGAGAGCTGTTCAGAGAGGTGGACGGCTCAATTCTTGAGCAAAAAAGTTGCAGTGACTTCACAAAAATGCTCATAACTCGGTAAGTTTTTCGAAGTTTCAAAATTCCTCTAGTTTTTCTGAAAGTAGATAAAATGCGCTTTCTCGCCGTGTAAGCAGCGTTCTCCAAAAAGGATCCTCTTGCGCGGCGGAAAGGGTTTCTAGGCCATTTCGCGAAAATACGGACCGAAAATCGAACCCACCGCCGCGCATGAAGACCCCTTTTCGAAAATCCGTTCTTATATGGCAAGAAAGCACATTTGCTCTGCTTTTTTTTTGAGCGAGTGGGATTTTTGATTTTCGGAAAACAAGCCGAGTTATGATCAATTTTTTGCAATCACTCCGATGATGAAGGAGAAGGACTCAGTTCACTTCTTCTTCTTCTTCAGCGTTTGTCCCGCTTCGCCGCGGGGTCCGCTCTTCTGGTGTCATGACGCCACCTTTCCCGGTCATGCGCTTGATCAGGGTGGACGCCAGTTACTTTCATGTCCATGTGTAACGTATCCGACAAACGCTGCTTCGGGCGTCCTCTAGGCCGTTTTCCAGACACTACGAAGTTAAGGCCTATCTTACGGACGCTGTCTTCCTTTCCACGCAGAACGTGGCCGTACCACCGCAAGCGAGCTTCGCGCATCTTGTCCGCTATCGGCGCGACACCGAACTTCTGCCGAATAGCATCGTTTCGGATGCGGTCCATGCGCGTGACTCCTGCCATCCAGCGCAGCATCTTCGTCTCCATCACGCTGAGGCGCGTTTCAACTTCCTTAGTCGCAGGCCAACACTCAGCGCCGTATATTGCTACCGGCCGTACGACTGTTCTGTAGACCTTGGACTTCAGGTGCTCTGGTATCTTCCTGTCGCAGAGCACACCAGTCAGCGAACGCCACTTGGACCAAGCTGCACTCACGCGTGAGTTCACTTCAACCATCAGACCCCCGTCAGATGCTATTGCTGATCCCAGGTATTTAAACACCGAAGTGCGAGCAAGCTCAGTACCGTTAATCTTAATGGAGCCGGACTCGCTTACGTCAGTCGTTAGGTACTCGGTCTTCTTGACGTTCAATTTGAGTCCGAACATCGCCAGGCGGTCACACCAAGCTTGCACCTGCCGCTCGAGATCATCTTTATCTTCGCAAGCGAGCATCACGTCATCAGCATAGAGCAATGTCCATGGGACAGGCTTCTGAAGATCTCGCGTAATGGCATCCATGACGACAACAAAGAGGAGTGGAGAAAGCGCAGAACCTTGGTGCACCCCAACAGAGATGGGAAACTCCATTGAGGTTCCAGCTGCAGCTTGCACTCTACTCCTTAGGCAAGAGTAGAGTATCCGCACCCACTCTATAAGTTCCTCAGGTACGTTGTGTTGTCGCAAGGCGTACCATATAACCTCACGCGGTACGCGGTCGAAGGCCTTCTCCAAGTCGAGAAAGGCTATATGCACCGGCTTCTGTTTCTCGCGATGCTTCTCCACCAGGAGGCGGGCGGCGTGTATAGCATCAATGGTTCCACAACCAGCTACGAAGCCGCACTGGTTTTCCGAGAGCTTGACGATCTCACGAATTCGCCTATCGAGGATTCGCTCGAAGATCTTCATGCTGTGCGAAAGCAAGCGAATCGGACGATAATTGGAGCAGTCTGCAGGACTGCCTTTCTTCTTCCAAATCGGGATCGTCGTACTGTTGCGCCAACACTCCGGTACTTTCTTCTCCTTTACTACCTGGTTGAAGAATTCAGCCAACCACTCAGCAGGATACCAGAGCTTCGACTTCCAAACATCGGCTGCCAGATCATCCGGTCCTGTCGCCTTGCATGGCTTCATCTTCTTTAGAGCCGCTTCTGTTTCCTCCACGGTCATCTTGTGAACGGGACCGTGAACAGGATCCACAGAAGGGATGGCCGGGTGAGGAAATTCCATAGTGGAAATTTCCTCAAAGTAATCACGCCATCGCTTCAGCGCCTTTTTGCGGTCTGTCAGAAGATGGCCGCTCTCATCATTGATGCCAACAAACTTTTCAATATCCTCGGTTTGGCGATAGCGGGTCTTAGCAAGTCGGTACAAATACCGCTCACCATCGCGCGACGCGAGCTTTTCGTTGACATCACTATAATGAGTGGCTTTCGCAACAGCCACAGCTTTCTTTGCAGCCTTCTTCGCCTTCTGATACTTCTGCCAGTTGTCGGCTGTTTTATCGCTGAGAAACACATGATAAAGCGACTTCTTCTCTCGAACCTTCGCTTTCACATCGTCTGTCCACAGCCATGTCTGCTTGTCGACCTTGCGTCGCCCAGGCTTCGTAGTGCCGAGTTCCAACCTTGCAGCTTGGCGTATCGCGTCGGTTGCTTTCTTCCAAGTTTCGTCGACAGTCGTGACTGTCGGCAACCGTACGCGGGAAATCACAGCTGCTTCCTTCTCTTTCATTCGCCACCACTTGTTTCTTGCAGCACCGCATCGCTCAACCTGCTGCACCCTCGGAGGGGTGATCTTAAAGGTGCACACCAGCGGTCGATGCTGTGGGGCGACCGTCTCATACGGCACGATCTTCGCGTCTGTGACAATGCTTCGGTCGCGATCCTTCACAAGGACAAAGTCAATCTGTGACTTGGAGCTCCCACTATAGTATGAGATGAGGTGGGAGTCGCGTTTTCGGAAAACGGTGTTCACAATGGTGAGATTATGCGATTCCGCATACTCAAGAATGCGCTCACCATCGGCGTTACGAGACCCGTACCCGAAACCACCATGACAGTTGTACCCGTCCTTCGCAGCACCTACGTGCCCATTAAGGTCACCAGCGACTATGATGACATCTTTCGACGGTACCTCTGCTGTCTTCTCATCAAGCAGGCTCCAAAACTCTTCCTTGGCTTGATCGGAGCAGCCACTCTGCGGAGCATACGCAGAGAAGAAGTGATAGAGTCGCTCCTTCGCGGCGACAACGATCTTCATCAACCGATCGTCATAGCGTTCAACGCTTACAATCGAGTCACGAAATCGTTCGGAGACGATTATTCCGACACCACTGGTGGTCCTGGGACTTCCACATAGAACGGCCTTGAAGCCACGTCCTATGTCCCTTGACTTGCGGCAGGACCACCTCGTCTCCTGCACCGCACAGAAATCAACTCTTCTACGCTCCAGTGCTTCAACCAACTCGCACGAGCGGCCCGTCAATGTACCCACATTCAGCGTTGCCACGCGGGTCCTGCTTACGTTACGGGACTTTCGGACTAGCTCAGTTGCCCCCCGATGCCGTCCTCGCATCAGGGACCCTCGCATACTTCTCACACTCGCCGGGCTCTGCGAGTGCGCGTCGGCTCCCGCGGACGCCGTAGCACTATCTCGAGAAACTTGACTTGTCATACACCATGTGATGTGACATGGGTCTTCGTAGGCCGGCCTGTCACAAGGGCCTGTCGCCTGCATTCGAGTGTCCGTGCTTAGCTTAGCTCACAAAGCGAGCAGTTTCCAGTGGCACCACGTGGAGGAACGGACATCGCCACCGAGAAGGACTCAGTTCACGTCTTCACAAAATATGGGTACGATTTCACTTTCAGGTACTGTTTCTTGCAGAAGAGAAAAAAATCTTCTCGTGGCAAGTCCGTCCTTTGGTTGCCATTCCTTCACCGACTCGAAGAGCGCTTTAAAAATCTTGTAGGGAAAGTACTTAGGTCGTCCATAGTAATTGACACTCGAAATTTTATAGAGTGCAATTTTGGAAGAAGATATCCTTCAGGAAGAAAACTGCCATGTCCATGACGTCCTGGAAAAATCTGAAAAATTGAAAGCCTCTCATTGACTCTAAATCTGCGGACAGGAAATCTTTATTTTTCACTGAACACTAATTTTTTTGAGATTCAATCCTATTTTTTTACTTCGGGAAACGCAAGTGCTTGTGTGTATCCGTAGCCACACCTGAAAAAAAACTTATTGAAAGATGCAAACATCTAAAAACCTGAAATTGGAGAGAATCCTCTGCCAAAACCAAGAGAGAGTACGACACCCCCCCCCCTTCTATTCCCGAACCTCAAGCTTGACCCTGACCTGGAGTCAGCAATGGCGTCTGACGGCGGTCTGATGGTTAAAGTGAACAACTGCGTGAGTGCAGCTTAGTCCAAGTGGCGCTCGTTGACTGGCGTGCTCTGCGATAGAAAGATTTCAGAGCGCTTGAAGTCGAAGATCTACAGAGCATTCGTCTGGCCGGTTGCAATGTACGGCGCTGAGTGTTGGTCTGCGACCGAGGAAGTTGAAACGCACCTCAGCCTCATGGAGACGAAGGTGCTGCGCTGGACGGCCGGGGTCACGCGCATGGACCGCATCCAAAACGATGTCATTCGGCAGAAGTTCGGTGTGGCGGCGATGGCTGACAAGATGTGCGAAAGCTCATCTCCTCTTGACAAGTCCCCGCCGTATTTCCTTCCTTTCGCGTCCTAGAAGGTTTAGGTTTTCGAGCAGTTTTACGCAGACCTAGAGTTCTCCAACATTTCTTATAGTCAACTGCATTCATGTTTTCAAACAAGGCGTTCTCTTCCGACATCCTGTAGACTAGTGACAGCATTGAGGAGGTATGTGTTGTGCTGTTCGGTCAACTCGACCAAATTTGTGACAACGCCAGTTGTTTTGCACCACTGAGATCGCTCATAATTTATAAATCCCACACATTCTGCTTTCATAAATGATTTTCATTTCATTATCCATTACTCCTGTGTGGGGTATTGAACACATACAGATTGCACACAGATGCATATACGTGGCTCCTTTCCACTGTATCAGCGTCGTCCCTGTAAATTTCCTCTACAACAAACCGTATAAAAAGAAAAAATCTATCCCACTATACAGTGGGCAGCGAAAGGGTGTCAGTTGCATACGTCATCCCACGCCACAGAGCTATATTCCCTGAATTTCAACAAAAGCCCTCGAATTATGGGACAGCAGCTGACGCTCATCTAGAAACTCAAGGCAGGGAACGAAGATGCAAATCACAATGTGCTCCCCCTCCGATTGGGATAGGTCCAAAGCGGCAGCTCACATTGTAGCGCCACGAACCCAAATTGGGTTAGTAGTCAACAACAGTATAACAATCCCCAGTGATAAGAACAACCACATTGTCGTGCCGATGAAGGTAGTCTCACTCGCGATGTTGCAATGAGATGGGTAGCACTTGCGTTGTTTCTAGGCCTTATTCCAGGCGTTTACGGCCTTGAATCAGGTTCGTTTCGGTTTTTTTTCTAACTTAGTTACTGCGAACCGCTGCTCTTCGATAGGAACCTCTATAGTTACCTTCCTGCAGCTCCTTTTTGATTGAAATCATGACCCTTGTGACCCTGTTAGCCGTAGTCGACCAGTCGGTTTGAGGGTGTTTTGCCGGTTATGGATATATGTCCGCTGCTCGTGTGGAAACTGCTTCCGTCGCTCAGGGGAGTGTGCAACTGGAGGAAAGAGACTCCAGGATGTGGGACAAAAACGCCGAAACGCAGGCGAACTAAGAACCCCCCCCCCCCGGCTCATCCGTATGAAGCAACCATTCTACTCACTGCGCCACGATCCGCATACCAGTAGGGTCGTCGCGAGCATGCGAGAGACGTCTACGTGGGCCACGACGCATCGGCAGCAGGCGCACGATACAGTACCCCGCAAACCTGCGCATCAGCCGCCGCGCGCCAATTTGATGCATTCTACGACGTCTTGTCCATGCATCTATTCTATCTTCTAGTGGTCTTACCAGGGAAGATAGCCACTTGCTCCGCTGGCAATATGCCAGCTCCTGCTGGAGTACCACGCAAACTTGCACATCAATCCGTGCCGAGACTGCTTTCGTCGCTGAGGAGGACATCGGAGATGGGTTGTGCGCTCTTCGAGCGCACAACTCGGCCAGGGAAGGGACTCCGGGGTGTGGGCCATCCAGGCGGCTCGTGCCAAGAATGCTTTCGTCGCTGAGCGGGACATCGGAGATGGGTTGTGCGCTCTTCGAGCGCACAACTCGGCTAGGGAAGGGACTCCAGGGTGTAGTGCGTCCAAGGTGCTCGTGCAGGAACTGCTCCCGTCTCCCAGTGCTCTCCTGTAGCGGCGGTGGAAGAGCCGCGATCCGCCACCGACCGCTCAACGACCCTCCTCCATATCGACTGACCATGGTGTCGGTGGATATCGAAAATGGCCACGTCGATATGACGCGACATCAGAATCTGGTTAGATCTAAGTAAGACCACCAGGGAATGCCGTTAGCTTCCCATGAAACTTCGGATTGCGACCTATATCTGGTGAAAGAGCTCGACACGCTGATCACAAATATGTAGACCAAATTTGCTAAATGGATCTCCTAAGCGAATTGTGGCCCGCGAAATTCGCCAGTGTTGCGTAATCAGAGGTGTGGTTGGCAGCGCTGACAGCAGCTGCAAGGGCACAGTGGTAGAGTGCTGGCTTCACAGGATTGGGATCACGGGTTAGATTCCCGTTGGTGACGGCGTTTTTGTATCTTGCGACCTATCTTCGACGAGGACCTATAATCTCATTTTCAGCACATTTTGAGCGAACGGCTGATGGCGGCTTGCGTTTACGCCTATTAGGATACTTGAAGTTGGAAACATGTTTCAGGAAACATGTTTTATTCACGGCATAAAGGAAGTTGACTGAAAATTGGCATTATCCGTCCGAGAAAACACCTTGCGTAGGTTGCAATCATACCTGGTCAGGACTTACAGCGGAGGTGCCGAAGTAAACTTGGCAATCGCCCAACATAAGGAGGCAATTGGTCGCCGTTTGGGAAGTGACGTAGAGAAAGAGAACGGAAGCGCAGAGATGATGACCCCCTACCCCAGCACAGTAGGAGAGCGCAAGGATGAGCTCTTCGCAGTGGGCAAACACTGCCTTAATTCGCTGCACTTCCTTGCTTGTGAGACTCTCCTCGCTTGAACTGAATAGTCCTAGTTTGCAGCGATAAAGGGCATCCTCCAGAACTACATTCTCCCTGTTGCAGTGGTAGTTATTCTTCTGGTGGTAACAGTGGTGGTCATCGTCATCGTTGCGATAGGCATTGCATTCTTCATCTCTGAGACGGTGAGTCTGACTCTTCAGTTGATACACACGATGCATGAATTCGAAGTGTACAGAATCCGCTGACCACTATGGTCTGATCGTTTCCTAGCGCAACTCACCAAGGAAGGGTCTCATAAGGAAGGGTCTGAAGCGTATGTCTGGACGGGGAAAGCGAGTAATATAGGAAGAATCCCTACCCATCAATTAGTATCAAAATGTGTTTATTTTTTGCCAATTTGTTAAATCCAAGGAGTAGGGGGAGGGGTCCCCCTACTCCTTTGGTTTAAACCCAAGGAGTAGGGGGACCTTGAAGTCACAAAGGAATAGGCGCCTTACGAGTTCGGCGGTCTTGTACGCCCGCAATTCCTCCGCCGGTAAGCCGCTCGGAGAGCAGTGGAGCGTTGCTTCGCGCGAGAGAGGTCGGGGGGTTCGATCCTCTTGCTCCGCTGTCTTTTTGTGTTCCATCTGATTGGTTGAGATTTGAAAGATTCTGATGTCTATACCATTTTCAGAGGTATTTTGCCTGATTTTTCAGCAGCATGCTGTGGTATTCAACATGATGATGTTCAAATGTTCAACGCCAGAGATACACAGGTACAAGGTGCATGAAGCAGCACTGGTCACAGTACGGGCAGCGTACAAACGTTTGTTTCCCTACATGGACCAATGACCTCAGGAAAAATCATCCTGCTTGGATTTTCAAAAGAGACCAGGATGCGACCTCACAGGTGGTTAAAATGTGAAACGAGGTCTGGGGATTCTGCAAATTGGCCTAAACGGCTATCGATACACTCTTTCCCTCATCTTTGCCTGTCACCTGGAAATCAGAGGTCTGCTGGAGGTTTTCTAGAACCTAACACCAACGGTGTCCGCCAATGCTCGAGTGGTGATCCACCTTTAGACAAGGAGCCTTCGAGGAAAGCTCAGCTTCAAACGGGACGAGGGATGGCCAGCGTACTGAAGGACTTCGAAGCACTTCAACATGAAGTTGATGAAAGCGAACAGCTGGAAGTGATGGAAAACAAGAGGAAGATTGGGAACAGACGTGGAAGGACTAGCAAGCAGTGGACATATGATAACGCTTTCGGGTGGAGCTCTTGTTTTGGAGGAAACGGTAAATCTTCAAATGGATGGCGTCTATGGAGCCGATGTCATAGGTCCACGTATGGAAGCAAACTGTGAAGAGCCTGTAGCCTTTATACGCTGTCCGTATTGTGACCAGTGCTTGTGATCGTTATGGTGAATAGCTTTCTCATTAGCCTTGGTTACAAAACCCGTCAGCAATAACCAAGTCGCAGGAAAGTTACTCTCTACAGCATGCACTGGAAAATTCCACAGAAAACGCCTGAAAATTGTATAGACACCAGAATCATTCATATCTCGACCAAGTTCTCAG
The DNA here is from genome assembly GCA_947359475.1 of Heligmosomoides polygyrus bakeri. Classification (NCBI taxonomy): domain Eukaryota; kingdom Metazoa; phylum Nematoda; class Chromadorea; order Rhabditida; family Heligmosomidae; genus Heligmosomoides; species Heligmosomoides polygyrus. Next base: position 37,769,041 of record OX375867.1, read on the forward strand.
TTGAAATGCAAAAACGCAGCAGCGCAGAAGATGTGAACCTCCGACCTCCCTCACATGAAACAACGTCACTATCCACCGCTTGCCGACGAAGGCAGGAGGCGTACAAGACCCCCGAAATCGTGAGACGCCGATTCCATTGTAACTTCAAGACCCCCTACTCTTGGGTTTAACGATTTGGGACAAAAGAAACACATTTTTATACCATTAGGTTGAATCATAAATCTTTCAAGATTTCTGTTGTTTTCTGGAATTCAAGTAAACCCGCGGAAGTATTATATTCTCTTTGAAAGCATGTTTCCTAGAAATCATTTTGAGTTATGAGTCGTTAATTTTCCTTGCGTTTGAGAAAAGTTATTCACTAAAACAATGTTCACTCCTAGCGAAAAAGTGTCTGATTTGATTTTCAATTAGTTCAAGCTTGGCAGCAACCCAGCCACGTGGGTCAAGCACATTCAGGAAGTCACCGACAGGTTCACTCCCAACCGAATAAATTATTGGAGATGGTATCAGCAGTTCCTTTCCGCCCAGAAGGGCAACAAAGACAAACCACTCCCGGGAAGATCAACTGCTGTAAACATCAAGTGGAATTCTTCTCAAACCATACCAGGACTGACAGCTGATCTCCACACCTCCCAACGAACCACCGCCCGTCGGCTGCAGAAGATTGGAAGGTTTCCAAAATCGCCTTCGCCCGTGCGTAATACGTCCACGGAAACCCCGGTAATTCGCTGTGCTTCCGACTGCCGAGAGCTCCGGCACCGGCTCATGCAAGGAGGCCTGGATCGAGTCCTTGCCAGCGATGAAAAGCGGTGCTTCACTACAACTGCGAAGCCGGAAATCAATAGCTGAAACGCAACAAGCTGGGGTTCTGACGTCAAAACCGAATCTCCACCGAAAGAAGGTCCTGCCGGGCGTTGGGTGGAAGTGTAGTGGTCCAGTGCACCAGAAGCTGCTTCACGTAGTCAAACCATCATCGACGCTCGCCTCTGCCAACAACTTGACTAGCTACAGCAAAAAATAGTGGAGAAAGAAGTCGATATGTATCAACGTTTCATCTATCAGGGCAACAGCCGACCGCTTGCGGCCCTTTAGAAGCTGGCAAAAATCTCGGAACAGGGCTGGACCAAAATCAAACAGCCACCATACACTCCGGACATTGCGCCGTCTGACTGCCATCTGCTTCGGTCGGTGGATCATTTCCTCCGTGGTAGGCGCTTCGCCGAAGTCGATGATGTCACGGCGGTGGTGCACGACTTCTTCAGTTCGAAAGCGACCGAATTCTACAGAGATGTAATCCACTCATTTTATGAAAAGCGGAAGAATCTCATAGAGAATAACGGCAATTACTTCGTTTAAGTCAATTAATTTTCTTTTGTGGTATAATCTTGTTTTTGCTGGAAGACAAATTTTGTTGCAAAATTTGACTCAGTCTAAGAACTGAGGAGTATAGATTCGTCCTATATGACTCGCTCTCCCCGTTCAGACATGCGCTTCAGACCCTTCTCTTGTCAGGCGTATTCTGAACGGGGAAAACGGATAGCACTGCAAGAATCTCCGCCCTTCATATAGTAGAAAAACATGTCTCGTTTTTGCTGATCCTTGAACCCAAAGAGGGGCCCTCGAAGTTGGGTACAGGATTGCGTCAGCGCGTGCCCACGTGCGCCCGCGAGACATATGCATACGAGACGTGGCGAAAGGCTCTACGGCAAGCCGATCGGTGGCTCAGCAAGATGCGACGCTTCTTCACAGGTGCTACTCCCTTCGACTCCCGTGCTATGCACTATTCTTGCATTTTTTCATGATCACTGCCTCCTTTACCAGTTTGCTTTTACACATTTGTTTCACTCCAAATTGTCAAAAAAGGATCAGATTCATGTCCATCACCCCAGACAAACCCTATAGACAAAGCTTGGGCGGAAACAGTGACCAGGACCTTAATCACTCCTACCTACAGTAACCAACCGTACTCCAGCGTAATATGAAAAACGTCAGATTCGTGATCAGCACTCCAAATAATCCCTGGGAGAAGTTAGGGCGAAATCGGTGATTATGACCCCGACAGCCCTACTACCCTTGCCTGCTGTAACCCACCGTATTCTGCTGAAATTTCACAAACGGATGTGAAAATTGTGATCAGCACCCCAAAGAGCCCCCCCCCCCTCCCTCCGCCCGAGTTTTGGTCTAAATAATATTTCGACCTCTCATCCGCGCGCACGTACGCACGTGGGTACGCATTAATGGTGTAATCATGTACACAACTTCGAGAGCACTTTGGGTTCAAGGTCCCAGCAAAAACGAAACATGTTCTTCTACCATATGAAGGGTGGAGATTCTCGTAGTGCTATCCGTTTCCCCGTTCAGACACACGTCTGAAACCCTTCCTTGGTCAGCTAGGTTGGCTAGGCTAATATGGTACTCCGCGTTCATGAGACAGTAGGTGTTCTTTAATGTTGGTGACGTTTATGTTAAGAGGAGGAGAAAGAGAATGAAGAAAGAGAGAGAAGAGCAGGAAGCAGAAGAGGCCGAGGAAGAAAAGGCAGCCGAGGCAAGGCGTCGCCGGAAAGAATCAGCCGTTTCCAAGTCGCAGGATAGGAAGAAGTCGGGGGTGAGTGAGAAGAAGTCGGAGCACCACAAATCGGGCAAGGGGGACAAGTCGGAGCAACGCAAGTCGGGCAAGGGTGAGGAGAAAGAGGGTGACGGGCACAGGAAGGGAAGCGGGGAGCACAGGAAGAAGAGGAAGAAGAGGAAGAGGAGAATCGACTACCCCTACCCCAAGTCGGACGTCCTGAACCACCTCGACGACCCGAATGCTGCACAGCCCGATCCCAACAACGATCCGCTGAATGACATGAACACGCTGATCACGCTGTGAACGATACACTCTGACGTCGACGCAACAATTATCTTATTCACAAGCTCTACTCTTTCCCTAATAAATCTGTGTTTCGTTGACCGGCTCTGCGGCATGTATCTGTCATGAGGACATGGAAGCACATGGGGGCGTTTTATTAATCGAAGAAAAAACCAACAGAATTTACACATTTTTGACAACGAGTCCTTACATAATGCTTTACAATAAGAACTGAGACCACAGAATTTAACGAAATGAAGGGAGGGCACATTCAACATCAGCCAAATTAATGAATTGTTTCTGACACAGATGAGAATCAATGACACAAATGAGTTCGGAAAAGTGGTGGTCAGTAGGGGAAAGGTCGGGAAAGTATGGTGGGTGAGGGAGAACTTCGATACCTAAATTGGTCAATCTTCGCCGAGTGATTTGTGAGGCATGTGGCGTTGCGTTGTCCTGCAACAGGAGCGACCCTCCTCTATGCACCACTTCCGGCCACGACTTTTGCAACTTTTCCTACACTTGGTCTAAATCACAGCAGTGGAGCTCAGCTGTTCCTCAACTTCATCGTCAAGCGACGACCTGCGCCCGCGACCCGGTTTTTCTTCGAGATCAAAATCGCCAGAAGCGAATTTTTCGAAGCAGAGCCTCATCGTTCGTTCACAAGGACAGTCCGTCACAAAAACCGCTGTTAATGTTACGGGATGCCTCTGCAGCAGAATGTCCCAATTTAAATTCGCAGAGCATGATGACTCAATAGTCGCGTCGGTTCATGATTTTGCGGAGGCCTGGAAAAGGTCGACTGGAAGGATTAGAGCGGCATCCACATATGTTTTTTGAAAGAGCAGGAAAAAACCTACCGAATGGTATGTGTGGCTTTCCCTGAGATGGAGCGATTTAAGGTAAAAACTTATTTACTCACAAATGTCTCGAAACGGAGGTTAATTTTGCGACAGCCTAATATCTATCTACCACTATAGCGTTTGTCAACCAAGGGCCGGATTCACCAACGACCTACAGCAATTTAGCAGGGAAAATACAGTCGAAGTCCCCGATACCACGGTGAAATGTTTCACCACACCGCTTGATAAGGCGCGCTATCAAGAATTTCGGCTGTATTTTCTCTTTTAAATTGCTGTAAGTCGTTGATGAATCCGGCCCCAGATGTTTTCTTAAAGTTTATCATGCGTGTAGCTATCATTGAACTGATAAGCCATCACCCGAATGAGGGGAGTACTAAGAATACGCTTCATACATGATCCACTTTGTTGTTCTGAAATCAAAGATCGACAGCAAACCAGAGATCTGATTGTGAGAAATGCACACCCAGAACACAATTTCTCAAGCGATACAACAAACTCTCGTACACACGTTGGTTAGCGATTCGAAGCCAATACACATTGATAAATGAACGGCTAACCAAATCAAATCAAACAGCCGCAGATGGCGTCGAATTGGTGGCCATTTCAAGGCATGATGGAGCTGAACAGAATAATGGCGACACTGTTTGCAACCGACCCACTCGGTCCGCTTCTCTTACTGACAGGTCACAGTCGCGTTTCACCGCTCAGGCGAGAACCCAGCGAGAGGGACAAGTACTATAGGGTTTTCCGCGAACAGCTTCTAAGGAGTATTACTGAGCTGCCAGCACGAAGTGTATGGGAAGGCGTCGACTTTTTAAGTAAAGGCAATGAATGGAACTAAGGAAGGGGTGTCATTGGAAAGCATGTTGAAGCAAAACCCCGTGTCGAACAAGCGAAGTTACCATGGGAGGCGGGGAAGCGTTGAACAACGAGGAAAAGTGACTTCGCCGTACTGCCTCAATTTAGCCCCTGATATTAGGTGCGCTCCCAGCTTCTTCAGGCTCGGGGCTAAACATCCGACGAGCCTGAAGAAGCTGGGAGCACCCCTAATATTTTCACATACTACATATGAAATTACTCTATGTATTCCATATTTCCATACATCACCTGTATGCATAGCCGGGTTCTGCAGAAGCTTACTCTAAAATTTAAGCTCTTGGTAGGATTATGAACGACACCAGGCATGCGATTCACCGAAATCTTCTAGTGAAACTTATTTTTGGTTGAAAATTTTATAAAGGTTGAGATCAGGTTCTTGCTTTTCTCTAATCTCGCATGTGAAAGGCAAACTGTGCAGCAAGGTGCTATTCTTCGAAGCGGGCAAATGCGAGACACGCAGGTGTATAGTAACACTTGCGTCATTGGACACCTTAGGAGCACGTTGGTGAACGGTAAGGCGATTATGCTTCACGGCTTAGGAACAACTGGACGAGCTTATAGGCCCTGAAGAATGACTCCCATGTGTCACTACTCAGGTGACTGCCACGATCTCTACACGTCTCCTGTAGCCATATTCATGACGTGGCGGGAGCGGGAAAGCAGGCGATGCCTTCCCGCTCCCGCCGCATCCCGCTCCCGGCTTCCTGCAACCCGGAAGGTATTCATAAACCGCCGGGAAGCGGGAGCGACCGCGACGCGCGAGTTAGATTCGCAGCGGAGGCGGGAACTGCAAGATTTCAAAAACCAAATTCTCAAATTGCCTGGGTTTCAACCAGGGATGAGCGAATAACGAAATTTTAAGACCCGGCTAACGGACAATTTTGCCTAAAAATCGCCGCATAACGGAAAAACGAATAACGAACAAGCAATAAAAATTAAAACTGGCTTGAAATTGTTCGAATCTCAACAGAATATCAGAAATTCATGAGCTGTTAAGTTATATGCCATCTCTTACCATTTTAAAAGTATTTTGAAGAACTTGTCGGGGACAAAAGTGGCACGATCCCCAATAGAGAAACCAAGATTATTTTGTAATACAATCTCTTGCCACTCCACTCGACTGATGTTCCGGCAGAACCTTCTTCAGTGCCTGGAGAGGACAAGGAGAGCTTAAGAAGCTACTCGTTTATAGATCATTTTAGATTTAGATCAGTTTATAGATTTGCACAAATTGCAATTTCAAACTTTTCCTTTTTTTGAAGTTAAAGGGGCCAAACACGAGGATGGATACGTAAAGCAACCTAAATGACCTTATAGAAGCAATTGAAATGCTGATATTCCACTCTTGCAGGTAGACAAGATTCATTCAATTCCTATTCACCTACATTTGTCTCTACCCTAGGGTATTCTAAGAATAATCTTAGCAAAAGCTCTTTGAATCTGCATGTTTTGCAGTACGCGCCATGGGAAGTTAATTGGATGTAATTTATAGCTGCACCATTTAAATTTTTAATAAAGAAGACCCAAGTCCTAGCATTACAAACGCACCACCATTATCGGCTGGAATCGCCTTCTCCCTTTATCCTCTATCCTATGACTGAAAGGGTACCTTTGCCGCAAGTAATTAAATGGAACACGCTGCAGCCGTGGAACCTCGAAGAGTAGTAGAAAGTCAGCACTATACAGCATGTTAAGATTATTCTTAGGATACCGTACACCCTCCAGCTCTCACGATCAGTAATATCATCGAAGCAGTGTGACATGACATGCGGGACAAGCCGATGGGCAGTTCATTGTTTAAAAGATCTCATAACGAGCATCGTACAAGCTTTGCCATCCTGGAGGACATCCTCGATGATTTGGCCCATACGTCAGTGTGTCTGACTTTCAAACGTCTTTAAAGATCGAAACAGTTGCATATAATATGCGGGATGACATTTTATTTTACACATGCCACAATTTTACACATGCCTTCGGTTATATTTTTATTTTGTTGTTGTTCACTACGAAGTTCAATCCTATTTCGCTGACGATGTTTTCTTTTCCACGCAGAACGTGCTCGTAAAATTTTCACCGACTGACAACGGAAAAGGATAAGAAGTGGTATCGCAATATCCCGTAGAAATAGAATGCGTGACGCATCCGACGAAAGAGCCACTCATTGTCAATGTTTTTGATCAAATATGTGATTTCTTTCCAACCAAGTAAGCGACAGAATCCGGACCTCCCTCCCACACCTCCCCCCCCCCTCCCCAGAAGATAGCCCAGGAAGACGTTAGGAGACATATGGCGAAGATAACCCCCCGTGAAGACGACTTTCGATAGTAAAATCGCCATCGAAATCCTATTGCTTGCGATTCAACACACCACCTCATTGACGGCTTCCCGACGTTCCCGACCGGTTGAGTGCGGGTAGGCCGGGATCCTCCCGCCATCGGCGCGGGAGGCTCCCGTTGCTTCCCGGCATGTTCGTGAATGCGAACTTTTGCCTCCCGGCCCGGTCGCTTCCCGCGGGAAGCCTTGAACGTTCCCGGGAACGTTCATGAATACGGCCACTGGAGGAAAACCCTCAGCGCATTTTGGACTGAGTGGCGCGAAACGAATGCGCGGTTCAATGTATTTCCACCTAATGGGCCATGCACCAGCAGGTCGTTACAAGGGAAAGGTTTGAGGAATGTGTGTTGATTCATGGCTTTGAGGTTCGAGGTGGCACACCCAGTTTCATGTGAGCGCTTTCCAACTTATGGTTAGTAAACTGAGCATTCAGCGAGAAAGAAGAAGTGGAGTGAAGATCTTCGCAATTCATGGACTGTTTTCTCGAATGACGCAAACTGTCAGTGCCATGAAGGTAGCACATCGGAGGTCTTATCCGGGATCCAAATGGAACCGTTTCTGCTAAATATTTTGTAAGGCAAGGTTTAGGAAATGAAATCCAAAATGTGTTCTCCCACAATTGGACGAGCCTTCACCGCATTTGGGGTGCACAGTCAGAACACTACCAAGAACCGTAAGAGTCCCTTTTCAGCTGTGTGAGCCTCGTTGGATATGAAAGTCGAGGTAGAGCTGTCTTTATTGTCCTCACTTAACTTCTGCAGTGTCGCCCATGAAAGGCCGCATCTCACGATATCAAGAGAAAAAGCTGAATTCATCATGATTTTCTGTTGGTCTACCGAACCACAAGTCCTGCAACAAAAGCTTAGTCGTATAAAAAGGCTAAGAGTCCATATTATATTATATACCATATTTGGTACAATTTGAAACACAGTTTGCCTTTTCCAGGTATGATATTAGGTTGAGTCATAAATTGTGCAACATTTCGATTTTTTCTGGAATTCAAAGTGAACCCGCTGAAGTGTTATATTATGTTTGAAAGCTTGGTTTTCTAGCGATCAATCGAAGTTATGCATCGTTAATTTGCCTTGCGAAAAAGTGTGTGATTTCATTTTCAAATAGTTCAAGCCCGGCAGCAACCCAGCGACGTGGGTCAAACACATTCAGGAAGTCACCGGCAAGTTCACTCTTAACCGAACAAATTATTGGAGGTGGTATCAGCAGTTCCTTTCCATCCAGAAGGGCAACAAAGACAAACTACCCCCGGGAGGATCAACTGCTGTAAACATCAAGTGGAATTCTTCTCAAACCACGCCAGGAATGACAGCTGATCTCCACATCTAACAACGAACCACCGCTCGTCAGCTGCAGTGGATGGAAGGCCGTCAAAATCGCCTTCGTCAGTGCCTCATGCGTTGACGGAAACCCAAGCAAATCGCTGTGCTTCCGACTGCCGAGAGCTCCAGCACCAGTTCAAGCGAGGGAGCCTGGATCGAATCCTAACCAGTTATGAAAAGCGTATGCTTCCTACAACTGCGAAGCCAGAAATCAATAGCTGAAACGCAACGAGCCGGGGTTCTGACGTCAAAACCGGAGCTCCACCGAAAGAAGGTCCTGCCGTGCGTTTGATGGAGGTGTAGTGGTCCAGTGCACCAGAGCTGGTCCACGTAGTCAAACCATCATCGAGGCTCGCCTCTGCCAACAACTCGACTAGCTACAGCAAAAATTAGTGGAGAAAGAAGTCGATACGAACCAATGTTTTTTCCACCAGGGAACATTGGCTGTTGGCTCAACGTTTCGACTACGACCGAATACTTACTGTACTTCAGACGCTGGCAAAAATCTAGGAATTGGGCTGAAACAAAATCAAGTAACCACCATACACCCCGGATATTGCGCCATCTGACTGCCATCTGCTTCGGTCGGTGGATCACTTCCTCCGTGGTAGGCGCTTGTCGAAGTTGATGACGTCATGGGCGGTGGTAAACGACTTCCTCAGGTCGAAGCCGACCAAATTCTACAGAGATGTAATCCACTCAGTGTATAAAAAGCAGAAGAAACTCATTTTGAGAGCAACGGCAATTACTTGTTGTTACACGGTGTTTTTTTTTGGCGATCAAAGCTCTTACTTGGTTTAAGTCAATCATTTTTCTCCTGTGGTATAATCTTATTTTTGCCGAAGGCAAATTTTGTTGCAAAATTTATGACTCAACCTAATACTTGGCAGATGGCCAGGGAAACACAACCATTTTCGTTTTGCTGTTAGAACAATTGCTTTACAAGAATGTGCATTTTGTCTTTAAATAGCACGATTGGGACCAGAAAATATGGTGTTATATTTTTGTCCCCATCGAACAAATATTTTTACTGATTTTCACTCTTTGCACACAAAAAACTATGGTGTGTGTGAGTGCAGATATTTTGGAAAATCGGGTAAGGCGAGCAGCTGTTATGCGTAGCCATTGTATGCATATCAGGGGTGAGCGGTAACGAAATTTTGAAAACCGGATAACGGATAATTTTGCCCGAAATGGCCGGATAAGGGAAAACGGATAGCGAACAAACAACGAAAATTAAAACTCGTTTTAAATCGCACTAATTTCGACAACAGATCAGGACTTAAAGCACTGTTAATTTATAAGCCATTTCTAGACGTTTTAATAGTGTTTTTCGAACGTTTTGCAGACGCCACATTAACGACGGGGCTTTCTGCCCATCCGTAGGAAGTGAAACGCAGCACCATACCCGCCTTTCACCTGTTTCCAAGGGGTCGGTTGGATTGTCTTATTTATCAGCCTTACTCTGCGCTTGACTCTTTTTTTCAATTAGAGCAGTTGAAAAATAGAATAGTCCTTGGAAGAGCGATTCCTCCGGTGTCTCTGGAAATAAGAAGAAGGCAGGAGACATCCAGCCAAACAAACTTCACGTAACGATCTTGTCCTACACATGCTATGAACCGTTGTTGTTGCTGCTCGACAGCATCCCAAGATCCAAGGTGCTTCAACATGGAATTATCTGGGATGGATAAAATACTAACTTTTGAGTAGTAACTGCAAGCAATTGTGTACGGCAAACACACACTCAAAGAGTTATGACATCTAGTCCTTCTGGAAGAATATCCAACCTAACCCCAAAACGGAGGTGTTCCCTATGTTGCAGATAAGTTTCACAAAAAAACTCACAAATTAAAACAAATCTAATTGTCTTCAGCATCCACTATGATAAGTTTGTTCCGTAGTTTATTGCTCCCCTAAAGTGTTTAATGGAGAAGTTGCTTACTCTATGTATTTGGATTAATCCTATTTCTTTTGCTAGTATTCATTGCTGTACTGCAGTATTTTTTGATAGTTCCCGACAGCATATGTCTAAGAAGGTACCATTACCGCCTGCAATCAAATCGAACATACTGCAATCGTGTAACCACAAATGATACGATAGAAAGAGCGGCGACAAAAAAAAATTCTTCCTTTCCACTTTTGAGAATTGCTAGTAGCAGTTTGTATGCCTTCTTTGTCAGCACAGAGCTTGAGATGAATGAGCAATGCTGTGCTAAGTAGGCCTCATATAAGTATGGTTCAGGCTTGGCGGCCCTTCTGGAAGGCTGGAAGTTAGATATCTTTAAAACTATGTAGCCAGTTCCCAAGTGGGGAAACTTCAATAACCCTTCTAGATTTGAATACTTCTGTTGTTTCTGACGACCACTCTTACGATCGTGAAGGATCCTGTACATAGTGTACCCATCACCACGTCCAAAGCTAAGATTCAACTAATTTGTTGTTCGTTATCCGGCCCAAAATAGCCGAATAAAAACAACAAAACGGATAGGTCAAAACCCCCGGAAACCGGATAACGGATAACGGATAACGGTTAGTCCGCTCAACCCTGATGCATATCGAAATGTTCCTCAGAGGTAGTATCGAACATGCTATTATTTTGGCCTTTCTGGTATCGCTCAGCTTTGGGAAATTTCTGTCAAATGAAGCGGTGGCTGAATACCTAAGCCTGAACGACGCGCTCCGACTGCGCTAATCTACTCGCTTCTCCCCATAGCTGAGTCTGTGCCTCACTTGTAGACCTGTACAGCTCCCTTGAAGATTTCGAAAAGCTACACACTGTGTAATAATAGGTTACGCACAGGGCTGAATATTGCATTTGCTCCAGCTCGTTGCTGCATCGTGTAACCACGACACTTGCAGGGTGTATAGGACTAAGGACATGCACCATAACAACTGGTATGCGGTTCTCTGCATTTGGAAAAAGACCCCTAATAACGTCCCCTGATTTTGTCGCAGGACTTACGGCTCATCCTGGACGCTCCGGTAGATTACGAGGGCGCTCTGCACATGCGTAAGTGCCGCAATACAATTCCAGTTTAAGAGGCAGCGGATAAGCGACGGACCACAAACCACTAAGCATCAGTCATCTCTGAGCGGCTCTGGGTTTCGTGATAAAGCCGAGCTTTTCTACCCCGTTGGAGCACCTCGCTTATAATCGGATAATCGTGGCCGGTCGTTTATGAGATCCAATGTCACAATGTTTCACCAAACGTATTTGCTTCTTCTTTAATAAACAGAAGGAGCGCAGATGAGGGCTCACCAACTCTTCTCACAGAACCTCGTTTGAATCCGCCCGTATCTGCTTCCGGCTTCCCCGACGAGACCGTTTTTGTAGAAGCATGCAAGCCCTTTGCGCTGTAATTTGGGGTATGCAGATTGAACAGAAAGTTGCGACTGTACACGCTTTGAAAACGCAGAACGCACACGCAACTGACTCTGCAGATAGCCCTCAACATTAGCTACCTTGTATAAACCGAGGTATTACCGTAGGATAATGTTGAACAGCGCTAGTGGTTAAAGTATATATAGAACTGCTGGCTGCTTCATTTCCAGATGCTGCCACCTGATCCTTTCAAAACACAACGATATTCTGAACCGCCACGAATATTTTATAGGATAGTCCCTGTTAAGCAGTGACTACTACCATTTTCAAGTGCGAAACTGGTCTCTGCAAACTCTCTGTGAAACTCGCTTGCAAGCGTAAGAGTGGCCATAAAATTCCCCCAGCTTTTTGCTCATCTTCAACTACCTTCTTATGATTAGAGAAGGAACCTGCTCTACACGTCATAAAAAAAGTGAGTCCGACATCGTCCTTGAAGCTAATGACGGCCAAAATTTTGTAGGTGTTGTGGCGCGGCCCCACTCTGAGGGTTCTCATTAAGCCAGCGGTGGGCAGTCATGAGTAGTACTGCTCCACCATGATCTTTAAACTATGAGGAAACGGTGTGTTTAAATTGTATCGAATTTTGTCCACTCTAGCCGTCTTTATACGACCTAGTATTTACTACAGTAGTTATGTTATTTACTTAATTATGCTGCAGTGTTTATATATTTACACGACATCCAAAGAAAAAACATAAACTGAATATAACTACGAAGGCCCAATGAATCTGTCAACCAAGCTGCTGATAAAATTTTACAGGAACATATAAATTTTGCAGCATGTGACCGTTCACCCCATCCAAAACTTTGTATTCTAGACTTACCGACCGTCTGTTGACTGTCTGACTGTTGACCGACTGTCGAAAACTAACTTTATACCTCCGATACTCTCTGGTATAAATACCATTTTGAATTATCGATTCGATAATGCGAGGCACTGGCACTAACGGTTTATTCGGTGTGCGTATTAGGAGCGGGTGATGTACGAGATACACCAAATGATAGTTGATACATGCAACTAATAAGTGACAACGAATCTACACTAAAGGCAACAGCAACCTCTGGTCTATTTTTCAACGTAACAATTAACTTCATACCGCGATCAACTGTTTACAAGAGTAGGTGACCTGAGATGGGTCGTGAAATAACATGTTACAGGAACAACTGTACAATATCTCATGACGGATAGTGATTAATTATCTACACTTTAATGTACAGTGAGCATATGGTTAACCTGTAGAAGAGTCCACATTGCATATGTCACTATATGCGCTAATAAGGAAAAAAAAGACATCAACGAGGAATTAGACATGTGGATGTACATACAATGAGAACATGACGGCATTGGGTTATAAGGTCGAGTTGCTAGGAGCCGTAGGAAGATCAAGCGGCTTCGGACTGACGTAGCATTTGAAAGCTGTAACCGATCGCCATCTTCCTCCCTGCATGACCCTTGTTTGGTCGTAGCCCATGTCCAAAGCATGAGAAGCCGCCCCTCCTCTAAATGAATGGGAGGTAAGATTAAGGTGGTCTAATTGCGTAGCTGTAAGCAGGGCCCTTAGCCTATCCCTTAAAGCCGAGTACGTGAGGGGGAGCCCCGAAGTCGCCGACTGGAACAAAAACAGCTGATTCGCTGCTGAATCTACATAAGTCCTTAGTAAGTTATGCTCCAGTTTATCGAGCTTGATTGGTATGCAAGTACCCTCACCGAACTGATCCGTTTTGGACCTCCTAATTAAGAGGGTCCACAGCCCATGCTGTTTACACGTCAGATCTTTAACCAGTATGCTCATAGCTTCGCTTATTCTAAGTAACGCCTTGAACTGCAGGAGTGCTACCACGGCGGCCTGTGTTGTTTTGGGGTCACTGCTACGTGTACCCTCGAGCACTATCTTGCGCATCGCTGCTGGGTCGACCTTCGCGTGGTGTTTAACCGGAGGGGATGCCCTCTTCTCGGCCTCTACAATGCTCCCTTCGATGCTCCGTTCTGCCTCCGGTAATGGCCCGAGGAAATAGTTCATTGCTGCGACTATTAAAGGCAACGCTTTCTGCCGCCCATCAACCGCGCATTGCGCTACGTAGTAGTTCCTCATCTGAGGAATGGGAAGATTGGGGACCTTGACGTTCCTTCTGAAGTCCTCAAACTTCCTCAGTTCAGCTCGATAGCAGGATAGCGTCGAACGAGCTCTATCTGTAACCAGGGCTCTGCCGATCCTACTTCCTGTTTCTCCCAGCCCTAGGTCTTCAGCTTCTTTCATCATCGTTGCTCCCTGCTGGAACCTAGCGGCTGGAAAATACGCGTTTCATTTCACTGTCGCTTCCACTCTTGTAGCTCTTAAATGCCTATAATTGTGGATTTTTTTTTCAAAATCCCTCTATTCACTGGACTCCCGTAAGCTATTACAGGGTGGGTGGGAGGGCCGACCGCTCCACGGACGCCGAAAACCTGGATGACCTCGTCAGGTTTCGTCACGCGAGGAGCCTCGTGACTCCTCCCCTTGGTCCCTAGGTCGCGGCCTAGCGAGATCGATCGATCTATAATTCAAAATAACACTTATACCTCCGATACTCTCTGGTATAAATACCATTTTGAATTATCGATTCGATAATGCGAGGCACTGGAATTGCAAAGCCGGGGGACTAAAACGGTATGCACCTTCTAACGCACGAATTTTCCCTGAAATCCACCAGCAGGAAAATGAACGGGGATTTTGAATACTGAGAACCAAATGCTCCTGGAAGAGCTTCTTCCTGAAATATTCTTGTCCCTACCGGGAACATAACTCCGTCCTTGACAAAGTCGGCCCAGTGATAGCCATCTGTTTTAAGAATGGGGAAATAGGCCTGCGCGGGCCACAACGGGCAACCAAGAATCCCTACCGATTTGTAATGGCGAGACCATTTCAACACTGTTGGTATGAGGCAGACAGGAGGAACTAACCAAAGTAGCCCTGTTCTCCAAGCGTCGGGTTCAGTGAAGGCATTGACACCGGACGTTCCTGGGCAAAGTGCACTGGAATAAAATGTCTGACATTTTGCGTTCCTGTCATTGGCAAATAGATCCTTCTCTGGGGTACCCCATTTGGCTGTTATTGCTGAGAATATCCTTTCATTTATTCGCCAGTCGTCAAGATCGACTAGTCTACTTGCCTCATCAGCTTCCTGATTTAGTTCTCTAGGTATCCATTTCAGTAACAGCTGCAGACCATATCTTCGTTCTATGTCCCATATCTCTTCTGCTATCTGGTGTAGTCTGAGCAAAAGGCTACCCTTTTTATGGATGACACACGCTGCTTGATTATCCGTATAAAGGACCACTCAGTGCTCAAGATTTTGTCGGAATGTTTCTAAACCAAACTTTATCGCGAAAAGCTCCCTAGTTGTACTAGACTCTTAGATTAAGTCCGTCGGTAGTTCACGAAAAGATCTAGCTAATACGGAATTGGATGCATCTTTAAGAATTGCCCCAACCGAGTGTGCGGAGGCATCTACGTAAATGCTATTCCGGTAGCATGTTCCTTCTGTAGGAGGAAGAAGAGACAGAGTTGGGCACTCCAATAATCGAGATTTCCAATAAGCTAGCTCACCGTTCTCTTCCTTGGCTTTCCTCCATCTCCAGCTGAGAGGGTACTCTAGGGATTGAGCAGAAGCGATTTCTCGAGAGATTGCTCGGGAGTTTCGAATGTCTGAAGAGTTCATCACTAAATGCATCGAGGCTAAAGTCCCCGACCAACGTAGTCTTTCGTGCAACGAAGGTTTCGAGACCTTTCTCATTTGTTCCACCCTCTCTTTTGCTCTTCCTAATCTTTCGGAAGAGAGGGAAATTTGCATGCATCTCAAATCTATCGAAAAGCCTAACCATTTAGCGACTTGTGCTGGAGACCAATGGCATTTCTCATGGGCAAAGTGCCATCCAGCACCTTCGAGATCTTCTTTAATGAGTGTTGATATTTCATCACACCTTGATCTGGAAGAATGGAATATAATGCCATCATCGAGATAAATAGCTATACCTAAGCCTTGAGCTCTCCACTTTCTTATAAATGTCCTTAAAATCTTCGTGAAGATATGGGGTGCTGAACATAAACCGAAGGGTAAGCACGTGAACTGGTAGAAAGTGTTATCCCATATGAATCCGAGATAGTCTGTGTGTTCTTCACAGATTCTAACGTGATGATACCCGGATTTTAGGTCGAATGTCGTCATGTACCCGTCGTGAGGAAGAACGTGCATTATTTTCGATAGGTCGTCTAATTTAAATTTAGGCACCTCTATGAATTTATTAAGATGGGACAAATCGAGAACTAGTCGCAGTTTCCTACCTCGTGCAACCGAGAGAGGATGGATATGAAGCTGCTGCACGCGATGTTGGGGGACCTTCTTTACTGCTCCGGAAGCGAGGAGTTCTGTAATTTGAGATGTTACGAAACTGCCATGCTCGAGAGCTGACCGCCTGTTATGGGCTACAGAGGACCTCGACGGTGGAGAAGTGAAGGGTAAAGAGTACCCATTAATTATTGTAGTCGAGACTAACTGTGTCGGCTCGAGAGCCTCCCAGACTGACTGGTGTAAATGAATAGATCCTGCAAAGAACTCACTATTTGCGGAGTGGGCACTCCCTCCACCAATGTCCTTCTTGACCGCACTTCTTACACTGATCCTTCCGTCTAAGTTGATGATCCCTTTGGAAGGTCCTATCGCTGAAGGTTCTTGATGGAAATGCGGAACTCCTGGAAAGCGTTGGAGGACGAGCCCACGAAGCTTCATATTGTGAGCTAGGGTCGTAGTTGAGGCGAGAGTAAGACTGGGGCCTGTAGCTACTCGACGGAGGGTAGGGGGAGGCAGGAGGCCACGCTGCTCCCCTCTTACGAAAGGGCTGACCCGATGTCGAAATCTTCCGCTTTCTCGAGTCCTCTTCATCTTTCTTCTTCAACGTCTCCATAAATTCGCCGAGCTTTGGGTCCATTGTCTTCAGGGTTTCTGCCTTGGACTTGTTCTCTAGAAACTGGAACACCTCTGGATGGTCATCAGCTATCTTCAAAGTTTCATTTCTTGTTTGTAAGTCATGAATGGCGTCAGAAACGATGAGTGAAATCTCCTGATACTCTTGCAAAGGCAATAACTTCCGGATAATACTGGCATTGAATTCGTACTGCTTGGCGTACCCTTCTCTCTTGAACACTGGAGCTAACGAGGAGCTAGATTGCCGGGCTTGGCTCTGTTCAGTGACTGAATCAACAATGATCTGGATATCTTTCGGATCCAGACGAAACCCACTTGCACTTGGTACTTCATCCTCATTTGCTGCGTCGGGCGGTTGCTGTTGCGAAGATTCTCCTTCCATGATGACAGAGAATATGATACCGACCGCTCCACGGACGCCGAAAACCTGGATGACCTCGTCAGGTTTCGTCACGCGAGGAGCCTCGTGACTCCTCCCCTTGGTCCCTAGGTCGCGGCCTAGCGAGATCGATCGATCTATAATTCAAAATAACACATATCTTATGGTGTCTCTAAAGTCTGAGACTGAGGAACAGCACCCGCAACTTGTTGCAAAATGGGCACTCAAAAGAACAAGTGCTGACCAATGCAGTGTAACTCTGCTGTAAGACTACCAGCAGGCAAAATTGTCTTAAATGGAAGGTCAGAAAAATGAATTTTATTTATTTATTTATTTATTCAATGCATCTAGCGTGAGGAAAATAAGAAACAGATCAATACGAAAACACAAACACACAACTTCAACAACATATGTAAATCAAAGCATCAGCCTAGTGAAACGAAACATCGCCTCCAACAAGGCGTATGACATAGTAAAACACTCCAAAATTTTTACCTTGAGAGACACCTACAGGTTTGAACAGAGAGTTCCTTCAGGTCGTCGTGCTTACCAAGCAAAAGGTTGAATTTCCTGAGAGCTCTTTGAGAGAAGGTTCGACTCGGACCTGGTGGGACTCTAAATTTCAGTTTACCTCTTACAGACCTTGTCATTATCGCATCGAAGAAATCCGATGGATTTATTGATCGCCTTTGAGCGAGAATCTTGTACATCATTATAACATCAGCAATCTTTCCTCTATTCTTCAGCGAAGGAAGACCAAACACCTCGGCTCGCTGCGGACCCCTTGGAACATTACTGTAATCCATTGAAAACATCTGTTTTGTTTTGTGTTTATGCGAACTGAGATGTTACGATTACACCACACACTCCTCTAAAGGCTCTAGTTGTCGCTACCACTCACTGCGAAGAGGCTGCATGCATAATTCAGTGTAATAGTAAGAGGCCCCTTGTTGCTTTATATAATAATATGGTAATGACCAGACGTTCAGCGGCCTAGCCCCCGCCAAATGCCTGGTTGGGGGCTTCGACCTCACACCCCGAGAATAGAACAACTCCAATCTTCCACCGATCTCCTTTAGGCCTTCATACTTTTATTAATTAAAAAACCGGTTTTACTATATAGACTACTGCGGCGGGATATGGTAGCGCAGAACGTTCAGTGCTCCTATGAAGCGCATCAACCCTCTAAACGCGATTTATTCCTCAAAGTGTCCGGTCGTTCTCTACGTGGCGAGAAACAGATCATGAGAGTCCCGATCCGAAGTGCTTGATCTGCAGAGACAAAATTAAAATTAATATTGGTCGGCAGGTGGACACCGTTTACGGTTCGACGGCAATAATACTCCTCTAATCCCGTAGTCACTTTCACTACCTCTTCCCCCCCCCCCTCCTCCCTCCTCGCCAATACTTCCTTACCTATGTGCTGGCAAAGAAACAGAGAGAGAGAGAGAGAGAGAGAGAGAGAGAGAGAGAGAGAGAGAGAGAGAGAGAGAGTCAACCACGCACGTGTGACACTGAATCCTGCGACTCACTTGTCACCCGCTTCCACGACGAATATGTCACTCCTTCTGCACCCCGACACACGTGCCACCACTTCTGCGACCAGTCTTCAGAAACACGATGCACATTGGTCGATATTGAGAGAAAATACTGGTTCCTCTTACTCCTCTCTGTAGTGGTCCTCTTTTGCCGATTCCCTCTTCACTGGTCTCCTTCCTACTGGTCCCCCTTACTCGGAATCCCTACGCAAGTTGGACGTCTTCATACGTCTTCTGAATCCCTACGCACGTCAGAGGATGCCTTCAGCACGTGTTCTGAATCCCGACGCACGTTGGACGACGTCTTCGGCACGTCTTCTGAATCCCTACGCTCCGCACCTGGTCCTCATTCACACCCTGACGCGTTGCCCGCTGAATATATTGTAAACTTGGGTGAAAAGATGTCTACCTCAGTGCGGCGTATGCCAGCCGGGCTTTCTTTGAGCTTATCCATGGGCGTTTGCTGACGAACTATATCCTTGGCGGTTGATCGTCCAAGTTTACGAGATATTCTAGGGGCAACGCGTCAGTATATGAATGGGGATCGAGTGCAGGGCGTAGGGATTCAGGAGGCGTGCCCTAGACGTCGTTCTGGTGCGTCTGGATTCAGAAGACCTGCGCTAGGCGTCGTCCAACTTGTGTAGGGATTCCGAGTACGGCCCCTGTTATACTCCCGCGGGAGCTTCCGCGGATGGGCGGAAATCGCGCTGGGATCCCGCGCCGGGCCACTCGTCGCGGCCCGCCACACCCGCGGATCGCCTCCGACAGACGACGAGAGGGGTGTTAGGCGCCTTTTATACTTGCGCCGCAGCGCGGCGCGGCGTGACGGTCGGCATGGCTATCGATTTTTCGCGCCGCGAGGCGGCGCCGCATCGCATTTATACTCCGCCGCCGTAAAACACCACACTTGACGGAATTTTGGGTTACGGTATTCGGCGAATCGCGCCGCTGAGGGGAAGGGCGCGGCGCGGCGCGATCAGCCGCGGCAGACTCGGCGTGGGATGGGAGATTTCACCTGTTCGACCAAACTTCTCCTATTGGGAAGGAGGGGGGAGGGAGGTTTAGGGTGTTGGTCACGAATCTGACATCGTTTTTTGAAGTAACGGGCGATTACGGTAGGTTCGGTTGATTAGGGAGTTTGGGCGAAATCGGTGACCATGACCTTAGCCCGTACCTTCTGTAACCTAGGAAGAGAATAGAATTTCCGAATAATCGAATAACCCTGTTTTTCGGTTATTCGAATTTCCGAATAATCGAATAACCCAATTTTTCAGTTATTCGAACGAACGAATAATCGAATATCCGAATAAATCGAATAATCGAATAAACTTCACACATAATAAGGACAGCGAGATTTTTCCTTTAACTAAGACGTCGTCCAACGTGGGTGAGTGTTCAACAGACATGCCGAAAACGTCGTCCAAAGTTGGTCGGAGTTCAGCTGACGTGCCGAAGACGTCGTCCAACGTGCTTGGCAATTTGGAAGAGTAAGGGAGACCCGTAAAGGAGGAACCACTAACCGCGGAATGCCTTCAGCTTCCCATGGAACTTCGGGCGTACCTACGTCTTGTGAAAGAGGTCGAAACGCTGATTACAAATATTTATACCAAATTTGCCAAACGGATTTCATAAGCAAGCACTAGCTGCCCAAAGTTTGCGGAAGGTGTGCCGCGTGCGTTGATGCAACATGGACGCAGTGTTGCGCAATCAGCATTGTCGTTAGCGGCCTGGCCACCTTAGGCGGCGGCGCAGCGGAAGTGTTCTCGCTTCACAGAGAGTAGTCATGGGTTGCACAGTGCATGGGCCCTTTTTATTTTCGAACAGCCAAGCTGTTTCAAGATGAAGAGGTGTTGTAGACAAATTATATTCTTTACACAAATGGAATCAAAACTGTACTAACCAACTGGTAAGTATAGCTAATGATGCAACAACCTTCTTGAGTAATGACGGAGGAAAAAAACGTGTGCTTTATAGCGAGTGAAAGGTTTTGATCGAGAGGTCAATATCGATCGATATTGTTGGTTGTAGCTTGAAAGTGAAGTTTCTTTGTTTGTATGTCAATGACAGTTAGGCAGCCCGTCCCTGTCGTAGCGGTCCCGTGTGGAAAAATTTTCTGTTCAACTTAGCATTATTAGATTGGTGCAAAAGAAATGCAGGTTTTCGGTCTTATTGGTTTTAAAACTATTTTTCAATAAACTAACCATAAGGCTTTTCATAAGGTGTTATACATTGTTGGAAAGCTCATTATATGCGATTTCTATGCATGTATATGGAATTTAACTCAAATCGCTTATTTAAAAAGATAATTTGGTCTTTATTTTCAGATGTCTAAACGCGATTTTCGTCAAATTTACTTCTACGAGTTGAAACTGGGCCGGGCTTCCGCTCAGACCGTTCAAAATATAAACGAAGTATGGGACCAGGGAAGGATCAACGAATGCACAGTACGAAATGGTTCCAAAAGTTTCGTGCCGGCAACACCAGCCTCGAAGACGAACCACATGAGAGCCGTTGATAATGATCCATAGAAGGCGTCAGTCGAAGCTGATCCGCGCAAACCACGCGAGATATTGCCGAGGATCTCGACGTCGATCACACTACAGTTGTTCGCCATTTGAAGCAAACTGGGAAGACCAAGAAACTAAATTGACCGAAAGTAAGAAAGTCTTGAGATATCGTCGGCCCATCTTTTGCCCAATGCCAACGATGAGGTTTCTCGAACGGATTGTGACCTCCGATGAGGGATGAATACTTTATGATAACAGGCGCGTTTGCCTAGTGGCTGAATCAAAAAGAAGTTCCCCGACATCAGCCAAAGCCGGAAAATTTTACGAAAATCGGTTTGGACATCTAAAAATAAAAACCAAATTATTTCTAAACAACCGACTTAAATCAAGTACCATATATTATGTTGTTCGGAAAGTTCTCAGCGTTTTGTGTTACTACTGTTTGTTCTTGTTACTGTTTGTTCTTCATCGTCTATTAATTATTATTAAGTAAAAATTCAACTTGCATTGCGCATTAATGCTACTTTCTGTACAGAATTTTTCGGCTAAATAAACTATGTTTCAACGTTTTATTACAATTTTGTTCTTGTAGGGCTTTTCGAAGGATGTCGAAGGAGTAATTCCGAAAGATATTTAATTTTAACTTCAAATTGGGACAATCCGCAGCCAAGACAGCCCGACAAATCAACCAAGTGTGGGGGCCTAATAGTTCTAGAGAAAGCACTGTATGCCAGTGGTTCAATAAATCTTGGACCAGAGATTTCAGCCTCGAAGATGCTTTGAAACGCCTTGGGAAGGTGAAAAAGCTCGAAAAGTGGATGCCCCACGAGTTGAGTGAGCGGCAAAAATAGTCACGTTTTGAGGTTTGTTCTTCTCTACTTTTACGCAACAAAACTGACCCGTTTCGGGATCGAATCATCACTTGTGATGAAAAGTGGTTTCTGTATGATAACAGGGAACGTTCCGGGCAGTGGTTGGACTCCGATGTATCCCATAGACATTTTCCAAAGGCGAGCCTCCAACAAAGAAAAGTGATGGTGACTATGTGGTGGTCGGCGGCTAGTGTGATCCATTAGAACTTTTTAGCAATAGGCCAAGCGATCACGGCAGACACCAACTGGAAGGAAATCGTCGAAATGCACCAAAAATTGCGTTAGCTTCAGCCAGCATTGGTCAACAGAAGAGGCCCGATTCTTTGGCACGATACCGCCCGCCCACACGTTTCACAAATCGCTACTCGAAAATTGAACGAATTAAGGGTTGAAGTTCTGCCTCACCCGCCATATTCTCCAGACCTCAAAAAAACCTACATCACTTTTGCACCAACCTAATAGAAGTGCTGGGAACGATCGGTTCCGACAAAAAGGCATTTTGTCGTAGGATCAAAATCGATCAGAAGCTCAATACCTATAGAGAATTTCAATTTTTGCCCGAGGTCCACTGTTCGAGGATGGGGAGTGGAGCTGCCTGCAGTCAATTTGGGGCTAGAGTGAAGTGGAGGACCGTGCTTTGGGGCATCAAGTGGGTCGTCGAATGACCTTCGGGACGAAGGCACTGATCAGAAGAAGATTCGACATCACTGAACCTTCTGGAGATGCCGATATTAAGCGTAGTGGTGGTGGGGGGGGGAGGGCTGGATGGCTTCATACTGGCTTCATAAAACTACTCACCTGATCAAGGTTGGAACACAATAAAGGATAAGGATAAAGGACGGCGGTACTCAATCCCCTTTGGGATGCGCCAAGCATTCTACTTCTACGGGATATCGTGGAGGCGATTTGAATGCGTATCTGGCCATACATGACTTGCCGTGGCCAGCCGATGAACAAGTCTGTGCTCTCTCCTTCCCAGATAAGTCTGGTACCAGTTCACTGACCCCGGAAAGATGGAAGGCTTGGTTGGCCTGGGCGGGAAATCCAAACCAGGAACCTGGTATCGGATGCACGCGACAGCCGGCACCTCCTCCGGCTGCGCTACACGCACCCAGTAAGGTCAGCACAATAGGGTTCTCAAATATTGCCATCTGTACTGCTAGGAAGTGAAGAAGGCTGAGTTGGTATAGCAAGCAGCTTGAATTGATTGTTCTTGGCTTAGTGATACTGCAACATCAACAGCAAGTGCGTGACTGAGCACTTGTACTATGTACTAGCACTGAGCTAGAACTTGTACTACACCTGCACTACGGTACCGCTGTGTTTAGTCTTAATGCAAAAGAGAAGTAGCTAGAATTGAATTGGTGCGGATCAGCTTCACTGGGAGATTTTGGATAGGAGTTCACGGATATATCACAATTACAACAGCATACCACGGCACCTTTGACATTGCCCAGGAAGATGGTCCTTAACTAACGTGCTCTTGCGTATCGTATAACAGAAAAAATATGATCTAGCCATGATTTACAAGTTGATAAATGGTATGGTGCCCTCTAGTTTTATTCGGTCTCTTCTTCTCCTACAAGAGGTGCTCAATGGAAAATTCAACTTCCCAGAGCAAAAGCAAGGTAAGATCCGCATTTTTCACATATGGAGCAGGGGTTGAATTTTTGAAGCCTTTAAAGGAAAACAATATACCAAACACCCAAAGGCAATTTGAAAGACTGGTTGACGGGTATCACCAGAAAACTTTGTAGTTTGATGTTGTTTTTGAGGTATTGCGTTATTGTGCAAGCCACAAGTCACTTATTTAGTCACCTGTTATCTTGTGTTTGAATCATATGTGAACTTATATGTATACCCCTTAACTTATATATATATATATATATATATATATATATATATATATATATATACCCCTATGCTTATACCCGCGTATAAAAATAAATAAATAAATAAATATTTGAATGCGTTTTCGGGCACTAGTGTATGGAGCGGTTTCTGCGTCTCCTACCAGCGCGCGCTATTTCGCAAGGCCTAGGGCGATTTGAACTTAATATAATTGGCTTATAAAGCATTTCCGCAAAAAAACTACTATGATATTCGTTCTTCCCATGGCAGATTACCCCTAGTAGACCTATTTTGAACAAGATCTAGTGCGGTACACTAAATACACTAGTACTCGTTTTCGTAACGGCGAGATCCTCGACGGTGTGCTATCGAAAACAGTCGTCACCGGAATGAACGTCGCTTACAAAGGGCATCATTATGTCACATTCGAAACAAGCAAGTATTCGAAATTCGAATATTATTCGAATTTTCGACCCTCGAATAATCGAATTCGAATAATTAGTCGAATTTTCAAACGTCGAATAATCGAATTCGAATAATTATTCGAATTTGCGAAACTCGAATAATCGAATTCGAATAATTATTCGAAATTGCGAAACGCGAATAATCGAATTTGAATAATTATTCGAATTTGCGAAACTCGAATAATCAAATAATCGAAAATCGAATTCGAATAAATTATTCGAATAATTATTCGAATTCGATTATTCGAGCACAAACATAGGAGGGAGGGACTAGCATCTTCCCTCAACATCGCTCAGTGTGTGTCGGATTTCTGAAGACGGCTTACAGAAGTCGTAGCACGGGTGTCAGAGTGCAGAAGGAGAGTCACAGACGTCGTGGCAACGTAGTGACACGTGAATCTGTACTCAGTGTCACATGTGCGTGCTTGACTCTCACTCCGTTTCTTTGCCAGCACATAAGAGAGGAAGTATTTCGGGAGGGGCGGGGGGGGGGGGGGGGGGGAGGGGCGAGGGGTAGAGAGAGTGACTATGGGATTCCGAGGAGTATTATTGCCGGCGGACAGTAAGCGGTGTCGACCAATACCGATTAATTTTAATTATGATTTTGCTGATTAAATACCGGATTAGGACTCGCATTACCTGTTTCTCGACAGGTAGAGAGCGAGCGCTTCAGGGAATAAATCGCGTGCATGTGATGGAGGGTGGATGGACTTCATATGCGCAGTGAAAATTCTACCCTACCACATCTCACTGCACTGCACTAATCTATATAGTAAATCCAGTTTTTTTACTGTAAGAAGGCCTAGAGGAGAAAGGAGGAAGATTGGGGTTGATCTATTCTCGGACGTTTGGCGGCCCTAGGCCGCTGAACGTCTGGTATATATAGTAAGACATTTAAGCTCAGCCGTCACTACCAACACATCTACGATGATGACAGGAGCTGAAGCCAGTGGCTATTACTGCCGACAAAGTTATCGCGTTTCAAATTGCGCTTGCAGCTCTTTGTACCAGAAACCCGCTTCCTTTTCCATTTCAGTAACAGTTCATCCCATGTTCCACATCTTAGTATCAGTGCCTCCATATGGAACTTATCGATATTCCCCACTCATTTACGGCTCTTCTGCAAATTTAAGGGACTGGTTCTCTTCTACTAGTCAGATGCCTGTTGTTGCGCGCTTGTTGGAGCCCTCTTATTCTAATGCGGCCTACGGTCCCTGATAGCACATATTCTGAGCTACAGACATCGTGATCCTACCATATTAGTGGGAGGAAACTAAGCTTTGGTTTTCTGAAGCAAATTTAGGCGAAAATTCCCACACTTCTACACTTCTATCTATGCACTACCAAAGACAAACTCGTTTTCGAGAGCTTTAAATTCTTCACGCAGTAGGCTGCAGGCGAAAAACGAAGCGTATCTGGACCACCTAATATTTGGAGATCACAGTATTTCGCTATTCACCAACCCTGGATCTACTAACGGTCCTTTCAATGTGACCTTCTCGACCTTTGTATTGGCTGAATGAATGGAAAAATGTGTAGTCTTGCTCAATGCAAACTGACGCGTCTACCCCATCAAACTCTGAAGGCAGACTCTGATGTGCCTCGTGTGGACATAGACATCAGCTCATCAGCAGCATGTAGAACGCTCAGGATCACCAAGAGCAGCGCACGGCTCTGCAAGTCTCAAACAGGAAAACGGCGAAGGATCAAATTTTTATTCGCGCGATGCATCATCGATTTACAATCGAACCAGTGTCACGGGAACAACTTGCTCTGCTTTTGCTCTTCGAAGACTGAATAAAATAGGCGCACAAATAATAGACTCTGCAAAATGCATCAAAATAACAATGAGAGACAGGAGAACTCTTATCTAGCGACGAAACGAAACAGTGTACATCGTGGGGAAGCGAGGGCGTACGCACTAGCCGGGCCGGACCTCTCACGGGGAGCAGTGGACTGGAGGACGAGATAGGTGCGAGTGGAATGGAGCGGCCACGACCCACTAGTGTGCACGCCTTTGCACTAGAGAACACATGAGACAGGCGCACAACTCTTAACAACCTGAACCTTAAGTATAACGCTATCGGCGACCATCCGATCTAAGTCGTCCGCAGTGGAGCTACAGCACGCGGGCGGCGCCGCGCAGGGCGCCACGAAACGCCTCGTCATGGGTCGGGCGGCGGACATGGCAACGAGAGTCGAATTCAACGAAGCAAATCGCTACAGCCTCACGAACACAACAGAGAGACGGAGAGAAGGAGATATGTGGCGCGACGACGTCACCGCCAGCGGCACGTCTCTCCGGCCGGCGCTGGCCGGAGCGGTGACGTCGCCAGAACCGGGAGGGACGATCCTTAACGAGAACGCGGACATCGAGGCCAGCTCGATGCGGCTTCTGCGCTCGCAGAGATAAGAACAAGGAGGAAATGACTGATTCGAAACGGAGGTGGCGACATGGTCAGCACATCAAGCGGAAGAAGGGGGCCGGAACAGGCGAACCAGGTCGTAGCGAAAACGAATGTAGATCTCGAAAGGAAGTTCACCGCGAACAGAAAGAGCAGTGGAGTGGAAACACGTGCGTCACATCTTCGTCCGTTTCAGGCCCATTCCATTCGGCAAGCTCAGGCCGTTGATCAGTTGTTGTGCTTGCGGTATGTACATACTGGCTGCGTGCTGACTCGACAGAAGGTCGACCTGAAGAATACAACGAAATTCGCACCAAACCGAGAATATACAGGTGTCTTGATAGTTGGGCATGGCAACGAAAGCTTTAAAGAGGAACGTCGAAGAGGTCGCATTCGCTAATCTCTCTCTTTCTTCGGTAAGGGTGTATGAGGGTGTCTAGCTTCAATGTAGGACTGGGGCCGGATTCATCAACGACTAACCCGCAGGTATAGGAGGTAGAGATACCCACGATGATGCCTGCGTCTCTGAATCCTACCTTATCTCTACCTGACTCTTATGTTATCTCTACCCCTTATACCCCGCATACCCACGGGTTTAACTGTTGATGAATCCGGCCCCTGAACAGAGCTTAGGTTCGGGTGATGGTAGGGTGGTATTTCAGCACTACAAAGTCTGCAGTTGGGTCTGAAACTGCCTGAGGAGGACAATAGAGAATCCTTTCACGAATAGTTTTTGATATCGAATGGGAGAATGGGTACATGACTACAATGGCCTACAAAAGCAATGCCGAAAAGCGCCAGCCAATAAGTGCACCGATCGTATACGCCCTCAAGTGGCTTTTCCCCTCGACGCGGCAGGGACTCAGAAGCACAGGCGGGACACATGAACTATCGAGCAACTGCTTCCAGGTAGGGATTCACTAGTACCGCAGCCGACAGCGGAGGAGAAACTCCGAGTTGTGGACAATCTGAAATCCTGCAGCTTGGATATACCGCACTCTGGAGTTCCCTCCCTTGTCGAGCTCAGTGCTCTCAAGCCAAAGATAGCGTGTACGATGTTCTGATTGGCTGCGGCGCCCCTCCCGAATCCACATTGTAAACTAGAGCTCTGCAGCTATCCTTCAGTCACGTCCATCTCCACTAAAGTGAAGCGGGTTGGTGCTTGCGGCGTAGTTGCGCCACCCACTGCGCAGCGCGTCACCGTATTCGGCATGAACATCATTTTTTCGCGCCGCCCCATCTCATTTATCCTTCACCACCATAATACACCTCATTTTACCGAACTTTGGAATGCTGTAGTGGACGAATCGCGCACCAAAGAAAGGAGCTCAGGGCGGCGCGACGAACAGCGGTTGGGCGGCTTGAGTCGTGCAGGCGTAGGAAAACCCCTTAACACGACCTACCATTGGAAGGGGAATCTTGAGAACATTGAGATTAGGAGGCGATGTCTAGATTTGCGCTCGCCCTCTGAATCCTGCCAGCAAGCAAGCCATCGGACAAGAGTCCTAGCGGGAACTGCAGCACGCGATCTGAATGCAGCTCAAAACCCACGAATCGCCGACTGCTCACATGCCCTAATCACTGCTACGGGAAGGGAACCACCAAATGCGCTGTTTAATACTGACGTCAGTCTTCAAAAGCCACTAGAACATGAACAAGGTGACCGACCTATAGCGGTCAGAAACTGTTCAATCTTTGGCGGTACACGATCGCCCTACAGTCATCACTGCTGAGCAGAGAAACGAAAGACACTTCATGAAGCCGAAAATGATTAACGCCATCACGCAACATTAGTAGCGGAGGAGAAATAGAGGCGCTAGCGGCGCTTATTTGGAAGGCAGCAAATACGCCCGCCTTGCTCAAACAACTCTGGGGTTTTAAACAACAACAGGCATCGAAGTGGCAACTTGCCGTCTAATTCTAACACCATTCCCTTTATTTCGTCGTAGCCACAAAGACCTAACCTCTCGCGAATATATCCAGTGGTCCTCTTATTACATGCTGGAAATCGAGTTAGGTTTGATGAGCTTCCGGTGCTGCCATTCTACTACTGATACGCGGATATTTAGCAAGACTGCTTAGTAAAACGATCGACCATCTTTGCCAAAGAGTCGTCATGTCCGATGACAAATCCAAAGTCGAGGGAAATCCAGATTTAGCCAGCAATCGATCATGGATTTAACGAATCACATTTCACAGGCTCCAAGTGTTTCAAAATGTTAAAACAGACCATAGCCTACCTTTATCTTAACGTAAAGTTCGAATCATAGCGATTAGATCTTACATCGACAGGCGACTCGGCTCGCAGATCGCTGCTGAGCGGCATTCCTTTCAGACACACACACCGAGCTTCTCGCTCACGCAACAGCGCGGTCACCCTTTCGAGTTCGCGTCGGAGCACTTGGTTTTGCGTCTGAAACACGCCCTGTGAAACGAAAGTATAGCACATCGAGGCGGCGACGTCGTCGAGCCGAAGCGGACGCGGGAGGCGGCAACTCACATTCAGCTGCACCTTCTCCTGCTCGAGCGTGTGCACGCGGGTGATCATGTCGTCGTGCTCCTCCTTCTTCCGCTTCCTGTAGCGAACGGCCGCCGCTTTGTTCCGCTCGAGAATCGTCATCCTGCAGCTACAACGTGATCAGAACAGAAGTGTTTCACCGCATCTTACGATCGCAATATCTTGGGAAGGAGTCTCTTTCGGCTGCGAACTCGAAATTTTGAACGGACCCAAATGGGTGCTCCCATCGGCAAAATGTAGAGCAATCGAACCCCTTGGCAGAAGTATAGCACTCTGCCTCCAACTTTTCAGTCTACAACCCGAAAACTGCCCTATCTGCCCTATTTGATGATGGAGGTAAACTCTGCTCCTCGTCATCGCCCCTCTCTAATGTATTTCCATCGAGTGAAGAGCTCCAACGACAAAAAACACCGCTTTTGCCTGCATCTGACTGGTGAACCAATTCAAAGAAAACGTTCCCGTTCTATGCCGTATTAGCAGGTCACGCTGCTGCAATAAGGAGCAACCGTTCTCCAACTAATACTTGACTGCATGACGGTGTGGTCTCCTTACAGAAGAACTGCGACATCATGGAAGTAAAGCTCACTGAGAAGTAAGCGCTTATCACTGAAGGCCTGTCTCCCAAAAATGCCCCGAGTGGGACAACAAGTTCCTACCTAGACCGCGAGCAGCCACAGCTGCTGAGCACGCTTTCATGGCATTTCGACAAATGTCTACAGACGTTCAACTCTATGAGAACTGATGCTGTTCGAAACGCGTGAAGCTCTAAGGATGAAATTCGTAGGATCGACGCGAGCGACCGAATCGCCTGTGTAAAGCAAGCGAACAGATCCATGTTGCGGAACCGATCGACCAAAATCGATCGATATGCTTTGCCCGGACGATCAATCGCTACCGTCGCAGACTATGAACGGGCTTTAAGAAGAAATGGCGTCATTGCTTCCCATTTTTGTGTACTCTACGAACTTTTTGATCTTTTACCGCGTGGTAGCGCAGTCGCCAGCTATCGCGTCCACCCGATAACAGGTAGCCGGTTCGGATTTCACAGTCCAACCAAGCCTTCCACCTCTCCGGGGTCGGTGATTTGGTACCAGACCTTTCTGGTACCAAATCACAGACCGATCATCGCTGACTTGTACATCGGCTGATCACTGCAAGCCATTGTATAATATAAACCGAATACTCATTCAAATCGGCCCCACTATATGCCTAAAGTAGAATACGTGGCGCATCCCAAAATGGATTGAGTAACGCCAGCCTTTATCCTTTATCGTTCTTCAACACACCTTTTGAATATTGAGAGACTTGATAGCGACCCGATCACGACACAAATAAGACTCGTTACTGGATCAGCACTTACCGAAGAGAGGCAAAAGCTTGCTCTCAACGGGAAATTAAGTTTTCTCAGTGGTTCCCTTAAAAAACTTCAAGGTCCAAGTCATGGAAGGATTCAGTCCAGGTCGGGATATATTTGATCCCAAAATCTGAATGCGGAAAAGAGCTGCAACTGTTCAAAAAACTTTAGACCTCTTCGCAAAGTGTACTGATTTCGTTTCGAATCTGAACACAGGACCAAAACTTTCATAGGGAGAAACTGATGTTGTGCGGGTGTGGAGATGACTGGGTGGGGAACGGAGAGCAGACGGTGCACCAACCTCTGCGAAATACATGTCGGTCCACTCGCTGTAGATCTGTGACAGCGACGGGGGATACTGTCCCCATTACCGTAGTAAACCACAGGATGTTCCGAGATGTTCCGGAAACCAACTGTACCATTTTCTCCCTCCAGTCCTTCACATGGCACAACTCTTGTCTAGCCGAATGTGTAAGAATACTACGACAGAAGTGTTGACATTTATTGGGACATTCTGTAAGGGTAGTAACCCCTCACCACACCCATTCAAACCCTAGAAGCAACATATCCCACGTAGAACGTTTTCCATGTTGTTTCAGCCTCAGAGCCTACGCTTTCTCGTGCCGTTTCCAGTAGGTCGCAAACTGCGCGAACACTTCCCGAAATCCCATTTATGAAGCGAAAGATAACACACTTCCTCTCATCAGGGAGCATGTCAGCCGCGAATGACGCTCTGCCTCGACCGCGTCCTCTACCCGATCCAGAAGAAGGCGGCGGTGCTTCGCGTTCAGTGCTGAAAATTCAAACACCATGAACTAAGGTCCTCTGGGGCCCGTTGTCAGGTGAATGGCTGCGTCCTACACTAAACTCACCCAGAAGCCCTCACGCAGACTAACTATTTTAGATCTCAAGCATGCTATCTATCCGCAAAAGCCAACTGCACATGTAACTAACGTTGGCTTTGACGGGCTCCTGTCATCCAGCGATAGAAGATGAGGTGCGCCGGTCGACGCCACAGTAGGAGGCAACGTGCCGCAGTTCGACGACGGCATCAGCGGCTCTTCTTGATCATAGTACCCAGTGGTACTCTGAAAAGAGAGTGCATTAGTTACAAGGTGCCATCCGAAACGCGGCTGTGCCAGCTTCAGCACTCCTCCACACTCAAACTCATGAAGCGTTAAATGTTCACTACAGCAATGATGCACGAAGGAGCTCCAGCTTAAACACAGGGAAGTGGGGGTGGGCTAGCTGCGCATCTCTGGGCAGTTTCCTCGGCTCTGCAAACCCTCATCCAACGCTTCGTCCTCTTTTTCACTTTTTAGCAAGCATGCTATGCACAGATCCACAGTAGCTGTGACCGGTAGCCACGATGCTATAAAGGACTTCCTGTGCCGCGACGCCGATATAGGCTACATATGTCTGGATAGAGTCCTTCCATCTTTCCTTGCGGTGGCGGTCTCTTTCCAGCTGCCTCGAACTTCAAGCCAAAGCCTATAAAATGATCCACCTCAGACGTAGTTCCCGCATCTACAGCTGGAAGCAGGCTGTCGTCATCACTGCCTTGACATCTTCCTTCCGTCCCCTGCTCACCATGCCTACCCACATATCCACTAACCAAGCGTCATCACAGCAGCGTGCAGCTACCGCCCCACGCCTTATCCAAGGCCCAGCACTAACCTTCACAGGAGGAGGCGGGGGGGGAGGGGGGCAGGCTTGATTTATAGCTTCTGCGTTTTAAGTGTTCAAGAGCATCTACGAACGCAAAGTATTTCAGCGCGCTCCCTCCAGTTGATCCGTGATTTGTTTAGCCGACTCCTGATAGGTAACCCCAGATTGCATGTTTCGAATGGGCTGTTCCCGAGGCATCGCAATCGCTCCATATCGATGACCTCTCTCGGTCCAGAATGCGTCTTGAGCAGCCTTCCTCTAGATCTCGAGCGAAGAGGACAGCACTCAAAGCAGACGCTTGGTGTACCCCACTACTACATCACCTCATGCAAGACTAGGCCCGTAGCTTCCGAGCATTCATACGTCTCTTTTGACCGTGAACAAGTCTCTTGTGTTTCCTCAGACGAACTGGACCATCGCTCGTTTCCAAAACAAAGGATCCGCTAAATACCATTTACTGTTATTCACTGAACAACGTACATGTTTGCTGACGGCCGGCTTTACATCCCTGGGATCCCAGCTCGCCGGATCGACTCCTGCAGCTGCAGCTACCGCAGAAGCGGCTGAATGCAGGGCCGATAGGAGATGTGCTTGTGAGACAGGTGCCACTCCCTCTGATTCGGCGGAAGGACGCTTCCTTAAAACACAAACAGTTAACTAAGGCATTGGCAAAAGAACTGAATTCGAACATTTGTATCTATTCAGCAAATACGTGGACGACGACTCACTCTCCCCCAGACTGATCCTTCATGCGCGGCGACTGCACTGGGCTGATTGCGACGCTTCGAGGTGGAGGTGCCAGCAGTCCTCCGCTGGTTGATGGAGCGCACTGAGCAGCAGCGGCCGCAGCAAGGATTCCAGCAGAGTTCGGTGCAGAGCCGGACGGCGTTAATGAGGAGAACATCGAGAAGTCCGGCCTTAACACAAACTCTGAGAACGGAGAACACCGATACAGGAAGCGTCGCAGCGCCGTCATCTTGAAAGTCGAGGAGATATCTCTCACTCAATTACCGCTGCACACATCATTTAACAATCAGCAACAGGCGCTGGGCAGAAGATAACAAAACCACGACCTTCGTCGAAGAACCGTTTGCTCCTGACCAGTGAGGGAACGGAAAAATCATCTCGTACCCTGTGCTTTCGACCTCTCGACACGGCCTCCCACCCTCAAGGTCGAATCCAGGGACCGAGTCAGCTTGCTCCCCAAACCTCACCTTGCTCTATAGCACGGCCTTTCACCCCCTCTAACGCCCGGAATGGCTATGAAATGAATCCCCTCACAATTCTCGCACTCGCTGGGCTTTGCGAACACATGCTAGCATCTCCAAATTCATCAGCACTAACTAGAAGAAGTTGTACTACCATTCACCATGAGTGTGTGACACGAGGTGTTCGTAGACTGGCCTACCACGTGGTCCTCCCCTCTTTAGCTCAAAATAATAGGGGATGACCTCGTGACAGGCCAGCTCCCAGTTGCCCCGCCCAACGAGGAGCAACATTGCCTCTCGCAAGATATTAACAACGCAGATAAAACCCACGTAGAACAATTAGATCCCCACAGCCGAATAATGCATAATGAATAACACAGCACAGCTCACTTGTTGATGTAGTTAATGGTGTGGAGACGATCCGAGTGCATGTCAAGCACTGCGTTCAGCACATCGGCAGTTCTCGGAGCCTGCTGCGAGCTGGAACCGTCCGCATTCGCAGAGTTCTCCCTCATCTGCAAATGACTCTCAACTAGATCAATGATATTGCAGGTCCGTGACCTCCCGAGTACCTGCAGCAGCAGCTTCGAGATGTCGGCAGTCTTCAGATTCTCGTTCACCACACCGTCGGCGTCCGTTTGCAGGATGCTGATGTTTGAGAATATCCCGGGCGAGTCGGATAGCGATGACGGCAGTTTCAGTAGAGAGAACGCTGAAGAAGCAAAAATGCCTTTCTTTACAACTAGTCACTTCATCGCTATCCTCACCGTTAGTGCTAGGTAACGACATGGTGGCCGGAACGAGGCCGTTCGCCTCCAGAGCACCAGTTGTCATCTTCCTGTTCGCTTCCCGAAACTTTGCTTCGAACGGGTTCACAGTCATGCACTTCTGCATCAGTTCAGCAGTCAGCGGGAAATCTGTAGTGAAGGCCGATTTTACAGTGGAAACTGCTAACTCTCATAGAAAGGAGAACGGCTGGCATAAGCCTCGTTGAAAATGCTGCCAAATTATATGCCTCTAGAGCGGCGCTCATTCAAGCGAACATCTGGAGACTGAGGTGCGCTCCAACACACAACCTTCCTACCATGTTCGATGTCACCTTAATCACAGTATACCGTTTCGCCGTCGTTGCAGAACACGGACACTTCATCCTCTACCCTGCAGAGAACCACTGAAATTGACCAATAGACCCTTTTTCGTAGAAATCTTTCGTGAGATTTAAAAAAGTGCCCATTTAACCAACGTGACCACTCTCTTTGCAACATTCGCCACACAAAAATGGATCTGGGCTAACGAGGTCAGGCGATTACCACAAATATTGTGCAACGAGGAGTCGGAACCGCGCTCGGTGCAACACAGTTCATTTCTGCCAAGAAAGGCTACCGGAGTTCTGAGACTGATGTAGCTTTTCACGTCGAAAATTAGGTGAGCCGCCTACCTAGTTGCCCCATACTCCGCTCTCAAAGCTTCCGTGGAACTTCTTGGCATACCTCAATCATATTTCACAATTTTACACTGCAAGCAGCAATGAGAGAATTAAGGAGATCGTGAAATTACCTCGTCGAATTCGAGATTTGGAAAACATACATCGTTGGCATCTATGTAGGACGATGACCCATAACGTTGGCAGAGCCACGTGATTTATGTACCGAGTACAAAGCGTCATACCACAAACGCAAACTCAGATTAACCAATTGAATGCAATTCTACTTACTATTGCAGTTCGGCAGTATTATGCATACCACTTTACCTTCTAAGTCTACAGTCCTTAACATACCGCAACGTCTGCATTTGCGTTCTGGATATTACGAATGACCACATGGTACAATACTACCATTGTCATGCGATGGTTCGTCGTCCTACCTGAACACCACCGCTCAGGAGACATAATCAAGCCAGAATGCACTTCGATTTGAAACACTGGTAATAGGTCATCATTTCGCTGAAGACCATGTGGCCCATCGAACAGATCTCGGGTAAGAATGCGCACTTAAATGAGCGTCAAACACCCCCCCCCCCCCCTGCAAAAAGCCAGCGAGCCACACTTCGGTGAAGAACAACTTTTCCCTACGACGCTTCTAGTCATGATGTACCCTTTTTCGTGTGTGGTCACACGAATTACCCAGCAGCTTCAGCTCAGCGCTAAGCACACTTTGCACCCCATGCCTCCTGCGTGACTACACAGTCATCGTTGCTGGCGAGTGTTGGAATTCGAGACAGTTGGTACTTAGTAATACATCGCAATGCCTGGCTTCGAAACCATTCTCACCGTACAAATGTCACAATCACCAGATCTTACAACAAACTACGGAGGCAACCTGTACATATTCAAGAAACCCCTCCCCTCGAAGAAAGGTAGGACCACCTGAGGACGGCTGGTAGTACTATGCATTAAGCTTCCCACACATTTCAAAATATAATACAAAGGTTTCGTTTGAGTGTTAACAAAGAGTATGCTCTTAAAGAAGGGAACAAACTTCGCTGCCAGGCATTTTCACTTTCCACTGTAGGAAATGGATCGCGACGATGACTCTTGCACAACGGCGCGAATTCATCACAGGACGTCATTCATTACTGGCAGAAAAGTGCAACGCTGACCGATGCAGTGAATCAGCTGCTACACCCCTTGGGATCGCCGCGCGAGGCAGCGCTTGATATACTGATTAGCCCGATATCACCTTTGCGATGGAAGTCTCGAGAAATGCACCATGCATTATTCTTCAACCGTATATCGCGAAGACGCTTTAAATACGCTTTTAGGTTGCAATGAAGCGTTGTGGCCAGCCGATGTGCAGGACTGTGTAATGCTGCCCAATCCTGTCACCAATTCACTGACCCATGAAAGAAGCCGAACGAACTACCGATCGATTCATGGAGCAACAAGGGAACACGTCTCCTACCTAGAACATCACTTGTACCAGTATAATGAAACTCCTGAGATACGGAGTCCGCCCGGTGGTGCGTGTCCTGGGAGACCGGGATCAGGAACTACACCGCGAAATACATTGTCCCTTTACAGCTACTCCGGGTGGTGTTCTATAGATAGCGGTTTGGCTCATATTACTGCTACGTGTTTTGATATAATAGGATCTTCCAAAACTTTCCCTTTGCAACTCCCGTTGCATCTAGGCGTACTCCGGTTGGAATGGGTTTTTTTTGTAGAATCCACATATAGATATAGTTTACCTACCGTTGGATCGACTGAGAATAATGCTTATCACTCAGAACGCGCATTTGGTTGTCCCTTTGCTTTTATTTCAAATGTTGTATTGCCATTAACCAGTACTTGGAATCGTTGATTTTTCTTGCAAAGTTTTTTTTCGCCCACTACTCTGTCCTTACTAACCTTGTCTTTTATTGTTAAAATTCTCAGCACGCCCCTAAGTGGCGTAGCATATAAATAAATAAAGGACGACTCCAATCAGTCCCTGCTGTGACGGCTTGGGGCCAACAAAAAAAATCAATCCGTGCTGGGATGGTCTGCGCGGGATTCGAAGAACTCCTACTTGCAGTGCACACGGCTTTCGTCGCCTCCAG
Source organism: Heligmosomoides polygyrus bakeri (assembly GCA_947359475.1). Lineage (NCBI taxonomy): Eukaryota > Metazoa > Nematoda > Chromadorea > Rhabditida > Heligmosomidae > Heligmosomoides > Heligmosomoides polygyrus. Next base: position 37,805,946 of record OX375867.1, read on the forward strand.
GCGTCCAAGCAAAGAGAACGTTGAGCTAAGTCAACAGGTACATGCACGGCGGAGGTATCCACCTGATAGCGAACACCATGCCCTGGCCAACATGAAAGAACCTGGTACAATGCCCTTGCAGAAACATCTAAATGCGAACACATAAGGAAGAAGCAAGAAGAAGGTTCGCTTTGTTTTGCACACAGCTCTGCTGGCGAACGCTGGAATCTGGAGGAGGGAAGCGCTGACATCTTTCGTGACATTTACGCGCGGCGGCCATGTGTTGCTACATAACCTCGCTACTGGGCGACGAGTGTACAACGCAGAGTACATAACGCGAGATTCTCCCATTTACTGCACAATGGGCCTAAGCACTGTCCTTAAGCAAATGCAGCGACTTCTACTCCGTATTGGAACGCGCACTCGACACCACCACGCGTCGGCAATGATGGGTCTTGTAGTGGCTCACAACCAACAAATAACAGCTCTACCTGGCACTCCGTCGTTGCATAAAATAAAGAACGGTCCAAGGTGACAGTGGTAGCATAGCATAGCCAGTTCAGCAGCGCAGTAATACGGCGACCGCAACAATGACGCGCCGGGACGCATCATGACCGCCACCTACTGATGGCGCTGAGACACCACACATCACACTTCCACGACAAAGATCGGCCAGAGGCTGGCTTACTGACCAGCGGTTAAATCGCAATGTAAAACTCAGACACATTCTCACGGCTGTCTATGGAGAGCTTATGAACTGGGCACACTACATTTCATTCCAAACCCGTTAGCTCTACGACACTCTTTCGATTTGAATAAATATTGCGAGAACGGCAGCGATGAAGATTGCGCGGCACAATGCTCAGCTATAGGCACATAACGATGCTATTCCCAGCTAGTTGCTCGCTTAGCAGTAAGCAAAGCCAAAAACGAACTCTCCAACAGCTGGTGTAGAGCGGATTACAGAGGTGAAAACTACTCACCTCCAAGTGGCGTGGTTCCTCCTAATCCAAGAAGTCTTTGTGGATTCGGTGTCTCCAGCAGATCAACTCCCGGCGATACGTCGCTCGTCGAGATCTGCACCCGCTGAAATTCGAGGAACTCATCGACAAACGAACCAAGAACATGCTTGTGATAATGAATGAATGAGCTTGTGATAATAAATCTGTTCATCAGACCGCATACCCTACAGCCCTCCAACGTAAAACTGATCGCTGCTAGATAGACTTCCCAGTACGAATCACACTACCGCATAATCCGATATCGATTTCATCGACCGACACAAACTGGCGGTCGGAAGGCAGAATGACAAGTAACGAATACTAGTCGGTCACCCAACGTCGGTCAAAGCTGTTTTGGGAATCACGGTATTACTGACCCCCAAAATAGATAGATAGTGTACCCCACGAAGTTTACGTTTTCAGTGATACGCTTCTCAAATCCACGCAAGTATTAAGCGATCGTAACGGCCAACGCATAAAGAAACGGGACTCTTTCGGAACACGATCCATCGAAATATGACGGACCCCAGTAAGAGAGTAAATAGAGTTAAGTCGTAAAAGTGTTGGGCGTCCTCATGAGAATAGCAGATTCAGTCGAAATGCTTCCAGCTCATTGGTAGGTGCCCCTGAAGCCTCAAGCTCAACACGAAACTTTTGAAGGAAACGATCTGAGAAACCTTAAGAGCAGAGAACACGAGTTATTCAAATCACTTCATTCCATAACCCCTCTCTTCTGACCGTAAACCGTTATCGCAAGAGAATGACGTCAGCGATGTGAAATAGAGAGCATCTTCTCGTTCATTCACTTGTCTGTGGGGAAATTCTCCTAGACTAACTGTAGCGAGCTAAACGAGATTTAAAAAGTCAGCGGAGTGACGACGGGCGGCGCCGCTGACGTAACGGACGAGAACCAGTTCGAGCGTGGCGCACTGCCAACACGGTTTTCACTGCCGACGTCACGGCGAGAGAACACCTGGTCGGAGTAACTGCACTGCAAACACAAGAGGGGGCGTCATGCAGCAGCGACATGACACAAATCATGACGTTGTCAACTGCTCAACGCGACTCCACGCTTTGCTGCAGATAACGCGAGGTAAAAATAGGAGAAACTTGTCCTCCCTGGTTCAAATTACAATACCTATCCAATATTAACCATAACACTGAGAGTGAATATCTATCTCTCTTGAGATCATCTCTGCTTCATTTTTCTTACTCACAAAGCCCCTTCTCGCCCTGTTCTCATGCCACCCACGCTAAGTTTAAATTAAAGCTTTACGATGAGGACCAATCGTAAACGGTAAGTGAAGCAAACAAAGCGAAAAGGCGTTTTTCGCAGTCCCAAATAACAGCAGATTTGTCAATGAATTGAGGGTGAAATTGTTCTCGTTTTGCGTGAATGAGTCCAATTGAAAGCGTTTATTCCTGACCAGCGTCATTTCCCCGCTTCGCCGGCGCCTGATGCTGGACGTGCGGGCCACGCCAGGCTTGCCGGCTTCGGGTATGGCGGGCCACGCAAGGAACGTAGCCCTAGCCTAGCTACGGACGCTTGCTAACCCAGTTCCTGATGTCCAACAGTGGATCTGATTGAGAATATAGGAGTACTCGAAATCTGTGATCACTCAAAACCATTTGAATAATCGAAAAAATTTCGAGACCCCAACTATAATTGAGAGTCACTTCCTGTCTCTCGAGTAGAACAGAAGTGGAGACGCGAGTTCTATCTGTGAACCCGAATTCTCCGAACTGCTTAGCCTGCATTTTATGGCTAGGCTTTCACTACCAAGGTCAGCCTAAGATTTGCCGTTTCCAGAAATGCGTAGTCATTCGTATTTTTATTCAGGCTAGTTTGCACTGGTTCCAACGCACTTGCACACATAATGAAGCAGCCGACGAAGAGTAAGGATACGGTCTACCTCAGTTATTCACGCAGCCTTTCGAGCACAAGCACGGTGAATCAGCTACCATTGTATCTCTCCGAATTTCTGAGATCTTAATTGCTCATCGAAAATGCACTACACGGTCCAGACCCGGTGCTTTCTATCCTGTTTGCGACCGCCTTCCAAGTGCGTCTCAAGCGATTCCTTTACAAATCGACACAGTTACATGGAAGCATAAATTTCTTCACCAAACGTTCCACCATCTAATTGCCTGCAACTCTGCTCGCGACCAAAGGACCGCCTGAAACCAACACATCTTATTCCAAGCGAACTGCCAACGCTTCTTCGTCGCCATCTGAAGGGCTACAGCTCGGCTAGTACCGTCGGAAGGAGTCCGTGCTCTCACTATGTGTTCTCAGTGGAAAATTGTAGCAAAGCAGTGGGCAGCATGCACTCGCAGAAAAAAAAAACAGCAAGCAATACCGCATAGAAGCAGTTTCCTATATTTTAGCGCAAGTACGACGAGTTGTCACAAAGCGTCTAAAACCTAGTGTGACTAAGCCATCCGAGTTTAACAGAACTATACAAAGCTGAACTGAGAGCAAAAACTGCGCACATGCTTCGCCTGAATAGATGGCGAAACTACTTCGAGGAAATCTCGACGGTACAGTTTGCCCATCCAGCCATTCCCTCTGCTCTTCCAGTGTACGATCCCGTTCAGAAAATCACTGTTGAGGAGACCGAAGCGGCTCTAGTGAAGATGAAACCAAACAAGGCAACGGACCATGATGATCTGGTAGCCGATTTGTGGAAGTCCAAATCCTGGTACTCAGCTGAGTAGCTGACGATGTTCTTCAGTCAGGTGGTTGCGGAGAAGAAAGTACCTGATAGTTGGAAGATAAGCACGACAATTCCGATTTGGAAGAAGGACAGTCCAGCAGACTGCACAAGCTACCGTCCAATTCGTTTGCTTTCGCATACCATGAAGATCATTGAGTGACGCATTCATGACTTCGTCCAGCTTTCTACAAACCAGGTGGGTTCGTATCTTGGTGTGGCACTATCGATGCCACACACTCCGTTCGTCTAGTTATAGAAAGGCACTGCGAGAAACAGAAGCCGGTGCATCTTGCCTTCCTCGACTTGAAGAATGCCCTCGATCGTGTTCCGCGTGAAGTGATACGGTATGCCTTAAAACAGCGTAATGTTTCCGAAGAGCTCATTGAGTGGGTGCGGCTACTCTACTCTTGTTCGAGGAGTAGAGTCGAAGCGCCAGCAGGAACGCCGATGGGGTTTCCCATCTCTGACGGAGTACATCAAGGTTTTGCGCTCTTCCCACTGCTCTTCATCTTTGATATGGATGCCATATCGCGTGATCTTCAGCAGCCAGTCCCTGGACGTTGTTTTATGTTGACGATGTAGTTCTCGCTTGCGAAGATACGACTAAACTCCAGCGGCAGGTACAAGCTCGGTGCGATCGCTTGGAGAGATCTGGACTCGAAATGAATGTTAAAAAGACCGAGTATTTGATGACTGACAAAAATGAGTCCTCTCCATTAAGACAAACGGCATTGAGCTGCCACGTACTTCGCTATTCAAGTGCCTGCAACCAGCAAGCGCGTCCGATGGCGGTCTGTTCGTTGGAGCCAACTCACGCGTGAATGCAGCGTGATCCAAATGGCGCTCTCTGACGGGAATGCTCTGCGACAAGAAGATACCAGTGCGGCTTAAATCGAAGATCTACAGAGCAGTCGTCCGGCCTGTAGCTATTTACGGAGCTGAGTGCTGGCCCGTCATTAAAGAAATTTAAAGGTGCCTCAGCGTAATGGAAACGAAGATGCTGCGGTGGGCTGCCGGAGTTACGCTTTGGACCGTGTGCGCAACGACTCCATTCGGCAAAGAATTGGTGTTACCCCAATAGTTGAAAAATTGCGTGAAGCTCGTCTGAGATGGTACGGCCATGTTCTTCGCGCAAACGGTGACACAGTCCAAAATACTGGCTTTAAATTCGAAATGCCCGGAAAGCGGCCACGAGGAAAACTCCAAGTTTGCTAGGTTACACCCTGATCAGGCATTTGATCGGGAAAAGTGGCGCCAGAATTCCAGGAAAGCGGACCCAGCAAGAAAGCGGGACAAACGCTGAAGAAGAAGAAGAAGAAGAAGAAGAAGAAGAAGAAGAAGAAGAAGATGATGATGATGATGATGAAAGATCCATGCGCGCGCAGAAGCCTATGATGAAACCGTTAAAGAAAAGCTGATAGGGAATGAGTGAGAGCTCAAATTTATAAAGAAGAGCGTAATTACTACATTGTCAGTACAACGTGAATTTCTACGAACAGTACATTTTTTAAATCCAGACAACGCTCAACAGAAAAACAAACCAGTGATTCTAACCACCGTCCGCGTTCGCAACGAGCTCTTGCCACATCGATATATTGCTCTGCACCTTCAAAATTTGCTGATGTCCTCACGCAGAAGGAAGTCACTTATGACCATGTTTTTTTTTTAACGCCAACCCGTGCTTGCCAACCACAGCACCGAAATTTCCGCATCACTGAGTGGCACTCCATTTGATGTGGCCCATTCGTCTGGTGCGTCCTTACCTCCAAATGTTGGCGACATTAACGACTAACATCTTTCTCACCTCTTTTATCACTTCCAGAACCACACCAACAATTCATTATGTCAAAACTGTGGATGAAATATCATTTGATACCCATGCTAAGGGAATTCAAAGAAGCCTGAACATTAGCGCGCGAACAGTGATCAATAGAGAGCAAGACATACCTTCTCCTTGTTGAGATTCGCAGCAGAAACAGCATGACCGTTCGATGTGACTACAGACGACATTCTCTGAACCGGTACGGAGAAGCTCCACCAAGTCAAGGAATCATTTTAGGAACGCTTGTCTGAAACTGGATATACCAATAAGGCAATATGAACGTCAGTGAGGGCAATTCTCAGTCTCAGTAGTAAGCAGTACTGATTGGCTAGAACCAAAAGATCAAATTCAACAGATGCCGTAAGACGCTTTATGCGGAAAACCAACAGGGCAACAAAAATGAAAACAAACTCGCACGTCGAAACTGTCGTCGAGGTTCTACAACAATCGGAGCAGCGGCGAAATCGAGGAGCGGAACAGAGCGCTCAGTGCTGACACTTATTAAAAGCTTGACGTAAAACTGGGAACCTAGTAGAGTATGATTAACAATCTCATCAGAGGCATTTGTGCTTCCGCCGAAGACAGTTTGCAAGACGACGACACAGATCATGTGATGAGAAGGGGTCGAATAAAGTCGCAGGGCAACGCCACGGCTTCTAGTAGCCGGACTGCTGCTCGTCGTCTGGCACTCTGACGTCGTCGATCTTGAGGATCATACGGACCACCTGTAAATAAAAGCATGAGATGATCTTCAGCGTAAAAAGCGGCAAAGATCTGCACTCATCAACCACATGGATCCAGGCACGCCTTATGCCTAATATCTGAAAAGCAATACGAATTCGCATTTCACCCGAACTGTGGAAATCGTGGAAGCCAAGCGATAGACAGTTCAGCATTTCATCCTCTGCAGACAGCGCTGGTAGCAATTCAAGAACCCAGAGGCGAGGTAAGGCTTGGCTGGCTTGGGCGCAAAGCATTTCGGGAACTAGTGCGCGGATGAATACGAGAAACATCACCTCCCCTATGTATTTTGGTTAAAAAGGAAGAAAAAACGTAGCGTTCCTGAAAGAGAACTATGTGCCTAGCTCCGCATAGAAAGGCGTCAGTTTCTGGAAACATGTGTGCAACAAACAAGAGGGAATGGAATAGCGATGATAGTACAGCGCCTACGCAGACGAGAACAGCACGATTAGGACGCTCTAGGGTCTTATTCCATCGTAGCTTATTTAATGAACCCAACTACCCGCTGTAGTGGCGGAGAGAAAGGCTATTCTGGTACTTATCAGAACCCAATAGAACTACCAGTAGAGAATTTCTCGCGGTGACCATTTCTGGGCTAAAGCAGCGTGCCACTGCGTATTTGCAGCAACTCTGCGCATCTAAGTATTAAGATATATAGAAGCCCTCGCGCGTCAGGGGAGTTGGTGAGACATAAATGTTCAAAGAGCACAACTGCAGTCTTGCAGAGTTAGCTTCAAACCAGGAAACGACTAAGGACATCTATAGCAAGAGCTGCTTCGACAATTGCAGCACCTGGCTCTTAGGCAATCTTACATTAACCAGAGCATTAATAGTCCCTAACTATCCAAAAAGGTATTCTCTGACACTTCGGACGAGAATATTTACCTGCGTAGCGAGGGAAATCTGCTCCTTCTTCGAGACGAGGGTTTCGACAACCTTTTGCTGCCTCATGTCGTTTGTGCCGGTGAAGAGCGCATCAATTCCTAGATATGGCTTCCCCTGCTCGATCTGCTTCGCCTGAAACATGGACATATTTAGAAATTCGTCCTTCAGAAGACGCCGCTGCAATCGGGTACCAACCTTCAAATCAGTGATTGCGTCAATGGGACCTAGACCACTATTCTCAGCCAGTGCCATCGGAATAGCCTCGAGCGCGTCAGCGAACGCCCGGAAAGCATACTGCTCCAATCCTTCGATCTAAAAACTCTGGTCTGAGAGTGCACAATCGTTTAGATTTTTCGGGATATAAAAGGGATATTTTTGTCACCAAACAAATAGTGAACAATCAGCTGAGGTTCATTTTCAGTTAACCTTGACTTGCTACATCATTAATGAAGAATATAGCTCATATCATAGTGGGACCTCTTTCGTACAAATTCAATCAAACCCCTGATGCATGCAAAAGTTTCACAAAGGACTAAGCACATATACATAACATCCTTTATTTAAGAAAAATTCTGTTAACGATGAGGGTACTGTTAGTTGATAGTAAACTGTTGTTTACACTAGCAAAATGAGGCGTGTATGACACTGTCTGTAATTGAACATCGAAACTCTTCCTTACTGCTAGAAACCTTCAAGTAAAAATATTAAAGCAATCAAATTCTACAAGAGAAGATAGTGGAGTGCCTCAAGCCCACGTATTGTTCCCGATTCTGTTCACGATATAAATGATAAATGACAAAGGACGGCGTTAATCGATCGTTTTTGAGATACGCCATGCATTCCGTCTCTATGGTATATCGCGGAGACCATTTCAACGCGTATACGGATTAGATACAATGACTTGTTGTGACCCGCCGATTGACAAGGCAGCGCTTCAACCCCTTTCCAGACAATAGAATCAGTTGTAAATCTACGCGTAAAATTATTTAAATAATTATTATATTATTATTTATTAAAATTAAATTATTATTTTCATAGGTTTTCAACAACATAAAGTACAACGACACAACAATCTTGGCCAAAGGACAACAACATCCAAAACAACGACAGCTAAAGAACAACTTAAACATGTTTTGTTTCACCTCTATCCTCATACAAAAGAACCAATTCACCGACTGGCCCCTCTTCAAGAGATGTATATTCTTTTCATTCTTGGACATGGAGGCAACCGCCAGCTAGTGGGCCAATCTTTGCCTCCTCGCCAGATCTCTCACTTGCTTGTAGCACTCATCTCTGCACATGAATACATTACCCGTCAGGCTCTCGTTCACCATCGCCACTGCCTGTACTACCCTCAGATGATATAGATTTACACTAGACCTACATGAGCAGTCGGGTGGTAGGAGCTATGCCCATTCACCCACGCCTACCTCTAGCTGCGGATCACTACTTGTTCTCTTCGGCCAGCACCTGCAGCGCTAGTCGCTCATTTGTAACTATGGCATCGACACTTCCCTCTGCTTGCCTTAGGACTAGTATTCTGCACGACGAACTGGTGTTTGGACGGGTATTATTGAAAATATTTCCCAATTTTTCAGCCACTGGAGAAGGCAAAGGCGTCGAAACGTAAGCCGAAATGAAGCGCCTAATAATCTGGGTCAATATCTCAGAGAAGACGTCGCGTTTATCCAAGTCTACATGCCGTCATTCATAGAAAACAGAACATGGGAAAACTAGGTCAAATCTCAAGGCCTCATCTTTTAACGGTAGAGCTCGTTGTCATTTACAACTGCCGCTAGTGTAAAACGCTTGTGCCAAGCATTTTTGCTTCTCACAAACGTACTTGTTGGGAAATTTTCTCCTTCTTTGAGCAGTTACCGGAGGACGGTCTGACACGAACACAAGATATAAGAAAGGGTTCAGATGATGTCAGTTTCAAGCCAGCGGATAGAAAAACAATGTACTTGGGACGTACCGAGAACTACGCGACTACGAATCAAGCGCGCATGACGGAGCCGCTTACCTTATCCGCCTCTTTCGCTACTTCGATGGCGCACGCCGTTTCAGCAGAACCTCCTCCATAGACGATGCGATCATCTCGGACCAAATTACGGATTACACACAGCGCGTCATGAAGCGAGCGTTTAGCCTCATCGATAATCTGCAAGAAGGAAGCTGCTCGGGCGATGAAAAATGCAATTGAAGTGAGACTAGAATGGAAATCTGTTTGACATTTTTCACTTTACAAGAAACATCAGCCCGCTTTTCAATGAAGTTGTACATGTTTTGTACATGACTGAAATCTGCTACTTGTTGGTGCAGAAATAGTGTGATAAGCGTGAATTTAGTATCCAACATGGAAATTAACAGCCAGCTGTGAGTAAGCCGACTCGCGTAGAAAAGTTCTAACGCAAAAAGCAATAGGTACTGAAGAAGGGGTAAGCCGGCCAAGTTCAAAGTTAGCCACCTGACAGCGTCAATAACCGTCTCCTCAGATCAGTGAATACCAGAGCTGTCCACAGCCCCGAGGCAAATTCTCTGCGCAGCCCAACGATCATGTGCTTACGCTCCACACTTATTTCACCAATGAATCGTCGACGGCCATTACCAAACCGCATAGGCGTAGCCTTTCCTCAATGAAAAAACTCGCCACTGCCCTCCTTCATGCAGTGCAAATGAAATAAAATGGAGCGTCGTTATGCAGATTCAAAAATCTGAGGACCGAGAAGCATCCCCAACTTTGATTCGAAAGCGACGCTGACACGAAGGCACAAATTTGGAAGGACGTCCGTAAGCAAAAGATATCAGGGCATTTTCAAGGTGTCTTTCAGTACAGCTCAATGAAGACTACAAAGAAGGGACTGTACAGCAGGGGAGATTCAATGAGACAAACCGGCGATTTCGCCGTCGACCTGCTGGACTGCTTTCCCACAATTAAAAATTTCTCATCGAATGTATAAGAGAAAAATGTGCCTCGAAATCGATTTTGCAAAATTTGTAGCCAGAACAAGGTGTTCTTGAAATGCTACGAAGAAAAGCATTAACTACATATCGGGAACACAAAACTGCACTTTCAATCCCAGTATAAAAGCAAATTCAGACCACTAGCCTTCCTTGGGGATATCAAAAAGTAAATTGCATTAACCACTGGTTTTCAGAATGAGACTGAAGCTATTTACACTTTTAGCAGTCTTATGTGAGCTGAAGTTAACAACTGTTCCTTGGTTGCATTAATAACTGCCGTATTATGTATTTATTTTTGCTATATTATGCACCACATCAAGATATTCAGGCCATGCAGCAGATCAGACGTGGTTATCCAGGATTCGTCAGCTGTGCTACACAGAGAGCGAGGTGATGAGGTAGCAGATGAAACCTCATAAGTTACGCCTTCTAAGGAGTACCTAATTAGTTAAATCAAAACTGACCATTTTATTGCCTCCTCGAACGAATACCGTGACAGCCTTGCTGTTAGGACACTGCTCGACGGACAGCATACGATCGCGAGCGGTACCAAACGTGATCTCACGTACAAGTCCGGCTGAGCCGAGCTTGGCCGGAGTCAACTCCGAGAACCTAAACAGACCCGCGTTCTCTAGGTCGAACACTCTTAATTTTCTTTTTTCCTTTTCCTATTCTTCAAATATTTTCCATACCTTGGCACAATACGACCATTGGTGGCGATAGCTAGTAGCTCAATCTCCGGTCCTCCTACCCAGCGAACAGCTGGCAGCTGGTGGTGGTGGAGTAGATGGTTCGCTTCGTCGTCAAATCCCCACTGGCAGATCGCCAAAGTGGCGCCACAGTCTTTGACCTAAAATAGGCATCTATTAAGTTACGGGAATAGAACGGAAGCTGGAAAGCACATCAAAACGATTTTTATGTTAAGGATTTCACCTAAACTCTACAATGAAACTAGGGGGCAACTACGGAGAAGTCGAAAGCTTTTTGACCAAGCCACTCTTCAAACTGCCTATTTCCCACCGATGAACACTGCAAAAACATTTTCAGGCGGAGGCACTGCTAAGGATAATGGCTGCTGAAATTGCGCAGCACCATTAACGCTACGAGTCCTTTGCTTTTTTTTTGAAACTACAGCACAACAAAGAGCTTACCCGTTCCCGAAGTACGAAAGCCCTTAGTCGTAATTACACCTAAAGCTTTTTAGCGATCCTTAGATTCCGGAAACGACCTCTCTGGTTATCTTTAATCTAATTTCCCTACCTCACGTAGCGAGGGAACTAGCCGAGAATAATGTTATGCTCCCTCCCTTGAGCAAAGGCACGCGAATGCGACAGAAGAGCTTCAATGGAGCTCTAGTCGTGAGGGTGGAAAGAAGCATTATCCAAGCTAGTCATAGCGGTTACAACGACGCTGCCACAGAATTTCAGATGTTAGTGAGGCAACACAGATTCACGCTGGAAACAGCTGGCGTATAGCGGAATTGGAAATCGGCCAGTAGAATATGCACACTTTCTCGACTTTGTCATTTACTTCCCTTCGAGAAGCAGGAACCGCGTTTTCAGAAACTTCTAGAGATCACATCACATGTAATAATTCAGACAGATGCCTTACTCATAAATTGACCTCAGTGTTACTGAAATTCGAAGAGAGTACTGTCTCTGAGCTCTTTTCTGTTCATACTTCCCATCGCCGCGTTAGGACCGCGACGACAAAACCTGTATGTCGATAAGAATTCGACCGGGGGTACAACTGGCTCATCGATAGCAAGGAAGCGCGACGCCTCTGCTGAGGAATCACATTAAAACTTCTGGCGACGCGAAGAAGTATGGCACACCTATTATGCCTCGTTTCATTTCATTTCATTTACAGGGTACGTAAAAGTATTGACACAGTAAATGGCGGTTGTGGAAATAGCAATGCGTTTAAGATTTAACATATTCACTTCCAAAATATGTGAAATGATGTTACAAACGCGACAGAACAACTCGTAATCGATAATGGCTCGTTTACAGTGAACCAGGGATGTGCGGAAATTTTTTTCGAGAAAAGCGGAACACGGAAGACGGAGCGGAAGAGCTGAAAATGGGCGGAAACCGGAATACGAAATACGGAAGCCGAAATAACGCAAAACTTGATAGTTCAATTTTTTCTTAATTTTCATACATACATACATATATATATATATCACAATAATGGCAGTAATAGCTAAGTTGCCGTTGACGAATTTAAGAGGGGTCAGCCAGCATGCGACTCTTTTCCAGCAAAATATAACAACAAAATATCCTTGTATTAGCGTCATCACTTATGATTGGATGAATTTCCAAACATTATTAGTGTAACAAATCGAAGATTATGCAGAATCTTTCCGTATGTAGGAAGAACGTAGGAGTTTAAACACAATGAACCCAGCTGACGAGTAAGACGCCAGAGATTTCGCCACTCACAGACCTTAATCTCCAAAATCGCCAACAAAGAATAATCCAGGCGATTCATGTCCAAATTGTGCTCGTCTAAGAAGCTGTCCACATCCCCGCGCTTTTATCTGTTTGTTAATACCGGACAGAGATTGATAATTTTGGAATTGAACTTATCGTGCTTGAACTTCTTGCAAATCATATCATCTTGCATATCATCTGTTCTGACAGAGCTGTAGTTGACTTTTAAGCCACTGACCTCTTTTCTCACCGACGGTTTCGAGCAGCGCCTAATCCTCTTGTTAGTGAAGTATTCATTTCTTTTGGTAACAGCCAAGAAAGGGCCACCGTAACGACGACGGTATCATGTTTCTTCAGTTTTCTCGAGATGTTTTTTGAACACAATACGGGCGACAAAAATAACACACAAAAACCTTGAAAAGTAGAAAGAGAACGTTGGAGCTGGAACAAAAAGAAGGTGCGTCAATATTTTTTACGCGCCTGCGCTCTTGCCAATGCTAATGATAAGATACGGTGTGCACACTGAAGGAGAAAATAGAGTAATTGGCTGAGAAACACTAAAAAACTGAAATGGAGAGCAGAGAGAAATAGTGCCGAAAACTTAGAAAAGTGAGAAAAATTAATCCAAAAGAGAGAAAGAAAAAACTGGAGCAAAATCAGTGCAAGTGGGCTTAAATGCAATCCTTCTACTCCTGTTCAGAAAGTACAAATGTGCAGTTTGCCGAGCTTTGAGCCAGATGCTAGATTGCGAAAAAATAAAGGGACGTTCCGCTACCATTGGAGAGGTTACCGCACGCTAGAGCTCTTGTCCAGTACTTCAGCCCGAAATCATCCCCTCGTTAGAAGTGTGAACCAGCAGGCCAACAACAGCACTTCGTTCCTGTCTCTGTGGAGGCTGTGGCCGGTTTATAAGATAAGTCTAATTTCCACGGAGCGACCTCCTTTCGCACTCAGACGTCTGAGTCCTAAGGAACGGCAGTACCCGTCTAGAAATACGTCTTCTCTGTGACACAAGGAATTGCTTCTCGACACGGCAGGTGAAAAAAGAGCAGATGCTTGGACCAATAGTAGACCTCTCCTCAAAAAATCATAACCCATCCGAGAACGGGGCGCAGGTCGGTTGCATAGTACGCTCGCGTGGGGGCGCAAAGGCAAGCGGCTCCGATTATTTTCACTAAAGGGGACAGGTTGAAATGAACAGAATGCTTTTGAAATGGGTGCGCCACGAACTTCATTTCTACGTTGGATCCTCGTCAAACCATCCAGCACAAAGATGGTATCGCGAATGTGAGTCTGCGCCTGGTGTGGGCCGCGAAATCCACACAAGACACGTGCACGTGCAAGGGCGGTACAGTAGCCATATTCATGACGTGGCGGGAGCGGGAAAGCAGGCGATGCCTTCCCGCTCCCGCCGCATCCCGCTCCCGGCTTCCTGCAACCCGGAAGGTATTCATAAACCGCCGGGAAGCGGGAGCGACCGCGACGCGCGAGTTAGATTCGCAGCGGAGGCGGGAACTGCAAGATTTCAAAAACCAAATTCTCAAATTGCCTGGGTTTCAACCAGGGATGAGCGAATAACGAAATTTTAAGACCCGGCTAACGGACAATTTTGCCTAAAAATCGCCGCATAACGGAAAAACGAATAACGAACAAGCAATAAAAATTAAAACTGGCTTGAAATTGTTCGAATCTCAACAGAATATCAGAAATTCATGAGCTGTTAAGTTATATGCCATCTCTTACCATTTTAAAAGTATTTTGAAGAACTTGTCGGGGACAAAAGTGGCACGATCCCCAATAGAGAAACCAAGATTATTTTGTAATACAATCTCTTGCCACTCCACTCGACTGATGTTCCGGCAGAACCTTCTTCAGTGCCTGGAGAGGACAAGGAGAGCTTAAGAAGCTACTCGTTTATAGATCATTTTAGATTTAGATCAGTTTATAGATTTGCACAAATTGCAATTTCAAACTTTTCCTTTTTTTGAAGTTAAAGGGGCCAAACACGAGGATGGATACGTAAAGCAACCTAAATGACCTTATAGAAGCAATTGAAATGCTGATATTCCACTCTTGCAGGTAGACAAGATTCATTCAATTCCTATTCACCTACATTTGTCTCTACCCTAGGGTATTCTAAGAATAATCTTAGCAAAAGCTCTTTGAATCTGCATGTTTTGCAGTACGCGCCATGGGAAGTTAATTGGATGTAATTTATAGCTGCACCATTTAAATTTTTAATAAAGAAGACCCAAGTCCTAGCATTACAAACGCACCACCATTATCGGCTGGAATCGCCTTCTCCCTTTATCCTCTATCCTATGACTGAAAGGGTACCTTTGCCGCAAGTAATTAAATGGAACACGCTGCAGCCGTGGAACCTCGAAGAGTAGTAGAAAGTCAGCACTATACAGCATGTTAAGATTATTCTTAGGATACCGTACACCCTCCAGCTCTCACGATCAGTAATATCATCGAAGCAGTGTGACATGACATGCGGGACAAGCCGATGGGCAGTTCATTGTTTAAAAGATCTCATAACGAGCATCGTACAAGCTTTGCCATCCTGGAGGACATCCTCGATGATTTGGCCCATACGTCAGTGTGTCTGACTTTCAAACGTCTTTAAAGATCGAAACAGTTGCATATAATATGCGGGATGACATTTTATTTTACACATGCCACAATTTTACACATGCCTTCGGTTATATTTTTATTTTGTTGTTGTTCACTACGAAGTTCAATCCTATTTCGCTGACGATGTTTTCTTTTCCACGCAGAACGTGCTCGTAAAATTTTCACCGACTGACAACGGAAAAGGATAAGAAGTGGTATCGCAATATCCCGTAGAAATAGAATGCGTGACGCATCCGACGAAAGAGCCACTCATTGTCAATGTTTTTGATCAAATATGTGATTTCTTTCCAACCAAGTAAGCGACAGAATCCGGACCTCCCTCCCACACCTCCCCCCCCCCCCCTCCCCAGAAGATAGCCCAGGAAGACGTTAGGAGACATATGGCGAAGATAACCCCCCGTGAAGACGACTTTCGATAGTAAAATCGCCATCGAAATCCTATTGCTTGCGATTCAACACACCACCTCATTGACGGCTTCCCGACGTTCCCGACCGGTTGAGTGCGGGTAGGCCGGGATCCTCCCGCCATCGGCGCGGGAGGCTCCCGTTGCTTCCCGGCATGTTCGTGAATGCGAACTTTTGCCTCCCGGCCCGGTCGCTTCCCGCGGGAAGCCTTGAACGTTCCCGGGAACGTTCATGAATACGGCCACAGATACGGTCAGCATTCGCTCTAAACAGTTCGCACGACGAAGAAAAACATGCCGTACAAGCGGGAGCGTCGCGTATATGCAGATGTCACACCGACGACAGGCCATTGACCAGGTCGCTTAGAGAGATCGCCTCTCGCGGGATAGATGCGGTCGATTCGAGCGGAGTCGTAGCGGCGATCAGGCGTGTTCATAGTCGGACACAATGGCGGCGACGGAAGTGAGTGAGTACCCGTGCAAGGCATGCTTTTCACACCGAGCGATCGCAGGGCAAAAATCGATGCGCATCCTTTGCCCGTGCAGCCGTTCGCCCCGTCATAATCTATGGAACAGGTCCAGAGCATTATGAACCAGTCATGTTGATGATGAACGAATATAGGCCCATGCACACTTCTGTGATAGCGCGGCGCGGCCATGATGAAGTATAGGGCCGCGACGGCCGCGGCGCGACACTGCGACACGTACCGCAGGGGAGGGGCATGCACACTCTTGCGGCTGTCGCGGCGGCTATCGCAGCCGTTGCCGCGCTGAGTGCCGCAGCCTGGAATGGTTCACTGCCTATAGGCCCATGCACACTTCTGCGACACCGCGGCGCGGCAAGAGGAGCGACGGCCACCTCCGCGAAATCCGGCGGTCGCGGCGCGGTAGCGTTAGAGCATCGTTACAGGCAACGGGACCGACGTCCCAGTGCACGTCGCGCCGCTAGGAATGATTTGAACTATTCCAGCGTGCGACACTCAGCGCGGCATCGCCGGCGATAGCCGCCGCGACAGCCGCAAAAGTGTGCATGCCTCCCTCTGCGACACGTGTCGCTATGTCGCGCCGCGCCCGTCGCGGCCCTATCGTTCATCATGGCCGTGCCGCGCTGTCGCGGAAGTGTGCATCGGCCTTATAACGGTGCTCTAATTTGACCGCGCCGCGGCGTCGCAGAAGTGCGCATGGGCCTTATGACTTTTATAATGACTTCGGGGGCTTTACACTATTTAAAGGCGCGTGTAGCGCAGACGGAGGAGAAGTCGGCTGTCGCGTGAACCCGATACCAGGTTCGGATTTCCCGCGCAGTGCAACCATGCCTTCCACCCCTCCTGGGTCGGTGAATTGGTACCAGAGTTGTCTAGGAAGCGTAAAGCCCTGACTTGTGCTGGCATTAAAATCGCCTCCACGATATCCCGTAGAAATAGAATGTGTGGTGCACCCAAAAGGGATTGAGTAACGCCGTCCTTCATCCTTTATCCTTATCCTTCACACTCTTATTGGGGACGCGACAACTATGAGATGGGGTGAGGCGTGATGCGGCGGCGGACAATAAATGCTACGCAGTGTGAACAACCTACATCGACTCCTGGTACACATGTAGTCAGCTTCTTCCTCATTTATTAACAAAAACAGTGAGTCCCAGGGATGAGAGGTAAAGGATTTGGCTGGGATGCGAAATTAAACTGGTTCATGGTGATCATGGGTAGTTATAAAGGGGAAGACACCAATACAGCCAGCTGACTGGAGCATTAGGTTAGTAAGGGCAAAACGAATGGTAGCAATGAGCTTCGAAATATCACGACGACAAATATTGTGCGAAACGCCATGCCTTTATTTTAGCCAATAAACAACCGGCTCAGAGATGTAATCGCAGAGTCTTTAAGGTCGTGCGCATAACGACGCCATGTGTTTGATCCTTATGCTTCATTATGGCGAAGGGAACCACTCCTGCTCACCTGCTTTATCATCGTCTCGAAAGTCTCCTTCTCATACTGCCGCAGAGCCTTGAAGTCCTCTGAAGAAGTGATGTCGAGCTTATACTTGGTCTTGGGCTTTGGAGGCTCGAACGGGCAGGTGAGAATAGCGACCTGAAACCAGTTCACTGAAACATCAAAACAACGCGGAAACGATCGCGTCTATTACAAAGTGCAGGCACCAAAATCTAAAACATCGCGGAATATTGCTGTCCTCTGTTCTTTGTCAGCATTTATTTAATTCTAGCATCTTATCATCGGGTCATGAATCATTTATTTGCCGCACGTTCCGCACATACCTTGACATCTTTCAGTTCCTTCGGCATCTGAGGATGTGACATGGTCTTGTCAATGACGATTCCCTTCACGAGCATCGTGTCCTCGAGATGACCGCCAACCTGAAAAAAGCAGCCTATTGGAGGACATTCAATCCATTTGACCATTCTAGAAATGCGTTTGTTCCACTTAATCGACCTTTGCAGATTCTCATTTCCGACTGAGTCAGCCTCACAAAAACTTCTCAATTTCAATTTCTCCGCGATCAATCCGCAACACGCTATCAAGCGTTCTCTTACTAACACTTATGTGAGAAGCGAAGGTATTGGACTTCTAGGGAGCTCTTCAGGTACTTCAACGAAATTAGGAGTCTCGCACTCTCGATTAATACAGCACCAAAAATTGTGCACAAGTCCGACTGAATGGTAGAAGGCGGAATTCTAACTGATCTAGCCTAATATGATGGTCAGTCGTAACGGTATGCATTAGCAAACCGACACTCGAAGCCCTTTGTTTTTGTCACTTTAAAGTTGCTGTCCTGTCATGGCCTAGTAAGGCATAGCGGAACGTGAAGGGGTGAAGATTCCTCCAGCTCTCTTCAGCCCCTACGGCTACCTGTGGGCGCAGGTCGGGCGCCTATGGATCCACCACCTACTCCAGAAGCGATTTTCGACTGCAGATCTCTGAACAATCAAGCCCAACAGTATGTTGAAATAGCAGTCATCAACGCATAAAGGCCTAGAAATGTGTGACATGGGTTATCTAAAAGAATAGGACCAGGGAAACCAATATGATTTAACTGAGTAGCCTCGCCTAAATTTCTGCGTAACCCATTAATCCATCAACCACTTCTGTAAACAGGTGATAAAGTGCTCATGAAAAGTGGTATACAGCAACCTTTTCCACCCAAGAATGAGGACGCTACCCTCTAACTCTACAGAAACTGATCGGCAGCGATCTGAATGATTGAAGCCGTCGACCGTTTCAGAAGTCCTCCGCTGAAACAGGAAAACATAAAACACCAGGCTTTCTTCCGTTTCATCTTGTTTCGACCCATGACATCAACACGTGACAGTGGCCATGACGGTAACGGTAACTACTTCTGTAGTATTCTGTGCCACGTGGCCGATAGGTGGAACTTTAACTGGCCTGACATTCAACCGCCTCATCGTCTTCAGAGACCGAAACATCAGGTGATTAACAGCTGCACCTAACAACCTCATGGCACTGAATTAGTACCGAAGTTTTTAGAAATTATGCCGTTTCAACATGAAAGGACATGAAGCCATGACGGTATTTCTTTAGCGGTTTCACTTCGTTCCATTTACTCAACATACGTCGACGGGCGACAAGTTCTTCTCATTTCGTCTCGGAAGGAGGGTTCAGGGCTACGAGTCCTTTCTTTGAGATTGCACAGCTTCCCCATAAAATTTTGTTACATACTCGAACGAAGAAGGCGCCCTACTTATATATGTGAGGAGTGAGGGCCACTCCTCACATATATAAGTATAAAGTATAAAGGTCGGCGTTACTCTATCCCTTAAGCCCAGTTTATTCTTACGCCGCCACGCAGCGCGGCACCACACATATCGATTTTTCGCGCCTCCTGATCAATATCTATTCCGACTATGGTGGCGAGGCGGTGCAACTACAAACCAGGGCTAACGGAAGGAGCCACGCATTCTACTATGCGACATCGTGGGACAATACGAATACGTATCTGGTGCGGCAACGAGTCCACGGACAAATCAGGGTTTTATCCTTCACAGCCAAGCCCGATACTAATTCAACGGCATCGGAGGTGTGAATGACTTGGTTGGCCCTGGCGGGGAATCCGAACCAAGAGGTCTGAATCGAAATGCAGCGCCTCCCTCGACTGCGCTACTATCTACACATACAGAGCGCTCAGAAACAGCTTTCTTCGACAGTAAAGACAGCTGCCGACCAGTACTTAAACCCGACTAGAACTGTCCATCCTTTTCTTTCTTGAAGAAAGGGACTGGATCGTTGATTTTTTCACAGTCACCATCAATTGTGCATTATTATTACTCTTGAGGTTAAGTATCGCTTCCAGCGGCCAGATTCATCAACGACTTACAGCAATATAAGGCCTAGGTATGACCGGAATAAGACCGGACTCCTAGGTGCTTCCGTTTGACTAAGCTGCTCGAAAGTGATTCTCTATCCATCGGAATCACACCATAGCTATACTGAGCGCCAAGCAGACGTTTACAACAATTTAGTGTAGTAAATTATGGCGTTTTAATTATTATTCATTCAAATGGACATTTTATTTTTAGTCCCTTTAGATGTTTTGGTTCCTTACTGCAGTCTTATTGTATTTAAGCTTCTGAATCGATGCGAAACACTAAACTTTATCAATTGCAGCGCACATTGATTTATTGTCTTTATTTGTCTCGTCAGTGTTCAGTGTTGAGTTTATTGCATTGTGTTTGTCTGAGTTCATACGGAATTTGCGTGTTCATGTTCCTGTTGTAGCGCATTTATGGTGCATCTATAAATAAATAAATAAATAAATAAATAAATATAAGGAACCACATTTCACCATATCGGTTGTTGATAGGCGCGCTATCAGGAATTTCGGCTGTGTTTTCTCTGTTAAATTGCTGTAGGTCGTTGATGAATCCTGCCCCAGCAGATCATTTCTCGGTCATTTTCTGCGTTTTCTCCCGAAGAAAAACTGCTGAACAATCAGCAACGAGCATAACATGTGACGAGGGAGCGGGCAAACCTGCGATCCACGCCCATATTCGGGATCAAAAAGCAGCACTGCAGGCGACCCTTCGACTCCTCAGGTCCCCCCGGCAACAGCTAATCATAGCCCGCAAATCTTCGCCCCGCCGAGTGTGAGTCATAACAACAACTTCCTTTCGGAGACGTTTGTGGGAGGAAACAAAGTGCTACAGCCTGCGATCAGAGGCGAGGGGATACCTTTCCTTCCACTTTGATCATTTCGAAGTTCACATCGCGAGTCTCCAAGTCAGCCACGGAGAGCACTGCGTCAACAGCAATCTCGGCGAACTGCCGTATGCATCGATTTACTCTGAAATTCGTTTAAAAAATCAGCTAATCAGAGCGGCAAACACAGCGCTTCGGCCACACACATCTTGCTTCCCAGCGACGTCTGTGCCGTTTCGATGAGCCGCTCGCGATCGGCAACAGGGAACTTATCGGCGATCTTGTCAAGAGTCTCGAGTGCCTGAAACGCGGTGGTGCACTTAAACTGCTGGTCTTTTCCAAAACCGCCATCACGATAAATCTCAACGCTGAGTTTCTTCTCGAAGCTTTGGGCATGAACGAATACCTTCTTGCAAGCCAAGTCGAAGCCATCGGCAACCTTGATCGGATGAATTCCACGGTCCAGAAGCCGCTCGGCCTCCTCTAGTAGAGCTCCAGCAAGCACTACAACAAATGAGTTAGAACATATCGAAGCTGGAAAACGAGAACGCTAAAGTGTCAATGGCAGTCAGAAGAGGAAATATAGATGCTGGCAACGCGTATGACAGGTTTCGCCCATTTTGTTTTCAATACGTTGATGTTTCAGGACAGCAGCCACTTCTGACATTGGTATGTTTTCTCGTCAAAGGAGCTATTTGAGAAGTGCAAGTTGACGGTAGCTACCTACCAACGCGCACAAACCAAGAGGCATCAGAGACAGCAACACAAAGCACACACAAAACATTCAAAGCTCACGTGCTGCTGAAAATTTCAACGCTCGATGGCCTATGCGAAGCAGCTATACCACACCATTTCCACCACTAACGACGAAATTAAGCGTGGGCCAATAACGAAAATTGGAACTGAGCTGTGCAACACTGCTGCCTGCCCTGCCGCACTTTGCGTCTCGTTCAAAGACCGTGTCGACGAACCCCAAATGAGAGTGATGAAGAACGAACAATATTGCAGAGACTAGTGAGTGAGCCAGGATGACGATAGCACTTTGTGGGCATGGCTTCCTCTTGTTGATCAAACGACGAAACCAGTGCTAACAGGACGGACCTTACAGCACTTCAGAGAACACCTCCGTTTTGGTTCTGGACCGCAGTGATAACTGGACACCTGAGTTCGACCCTCCACGGATCTCGCGATTTTTCGGCCTTCGAGCATTCTTTGGAGACTAAGTGTGCTTATAAACTATTGTAAATGCAAAGTTCCTCGCGACTCCTCTGCCCCGTGACAACTGCTTACTTTTCTATACCTCTTATGCTCTGCAAACGGCTCCAGAATTTCAGTCGTTAGCAGGACAGCCCGAAACTGTCGATACAATTACTCGAATTTACATTGTCCCCAACAGAACAGAATTGTGAGAGTACAGTCCAAGTCCGCTCAGTTGTCTACCAGTATAGACAACAACTTTCTTAACGATAATCTCTAGACAGCCCTACAACTCTCTTGGAAGACGGATATCAGGCCTGTCGAAAGGCAACATGGCAGGCTCTGGATAGTGGATGCGATAGCGATGCAGGGATAGGACTCCTAGCCACTGTACGTAGGGGCACTCATATACATTCTGTGTAAGCGTGGATGGTCCGTACATGAGTGCCTGCGTTCCCGGTAGCGAAGCTCATATCCTTCTCCACAGTATGAGCAGACTTGCACATTCGATAAACCGCCAGTAAATTTTTATTTCATTTTACATACAGTACATGAAAGAGGAATAGAGGCCGCCTAGAAAGCATTGTCTGGAAGGCTACTCGCGTTGCACTTACCAATGCTATGGTATTAATCCGACTGATCTCGAAAAACCGCCTATTTATGCAACGATGGAAACGGGGACGGAGTTACTGCCATAACCTCGTTGAATAGTACGGGGAGCCCTACCCAGGCTGCAGAACGTAGGATGACACACTCACGAACGATAGAACGAACAACTCCGGATGCTCCAGCCACTTGCGCCTAGGTTGCGTAACCATCTTGAGCAACTAACTAGTGTTGGAAGTGGATAGAGGTAAAGGAGTAACTTGAGGGACCTTATGCTTATTATTAGGTTGTCCGGAAAGCTCTCAGCGTTTTGAATGCTTCACTTTGAATTACCATAACTTTCTCAAATCTTATCGGCCTTAGTCGAAATAATCACCGTTCGAATCAGCACACTTTTGCAAACGGGCCACCAGCCGACTCCTCCCATCAGTAAAAAAATTAGGTGGTCGAGATTCGACAAAATTCACTAAAGCTGCTTTGGCTTGGTTCTGATTGGTGAAGGTTTTAGCAGCAAAAATGTTCTGAAAGTTTTTAAAAAGGTGACAGTTGGTTGGCGAGAGGTCTGGAGAATATGGCGGGTGAGGCAGAACTTTAACGCTTAATTCGTTCAATTTTTGGTAGTGATTTGTGAAACGTATGGCCTGGCGTTATCGTGCAAAAGAATCAGGCCTCTTCTGTTGACCAAGGTTGGCTGAAGTTGAAGCAATTTTCGGTGCACTTCGCCGATTTTTCTACAGGGGACTCTGCTGTCATCGTTCGGCCTGGTGCCAAAAAGTTGTAATGGATCACACCAGCCGCCTACCACCACAAGTGACCACTACCTTTTTTGGTGCAGGTTCCCCTTTGGAAAATGCCTAGGGGATTCGTCGGCGTCAAAGCACTGTCAGGAACGTTTCCTGTTATCATACAGAACCCACTTTTCATCACAAGTGATGACTCGACCACAACCGGATCAGTTTTGTTGCGTAAAAGACAAATCTCGAAACGTGACAATTTTTGCCGCTCAGTTAACTCATGGGACACCCACTTTCGAGCTTTTTTCCCGTTCCCAAGGCGTTTCGTTTCAAAGCAGTTTTACTAATGTCTAGCTCTTCCACGACCCCGCGAGCTATTTGTGAGGGTTCAGCTTCTACCAATTCCTTCAACTTGTCGTCCAGGATTGCTTTAGGTCGACCGCTACGGGGGGTCATCGCCGAGGCTGAAATCTCCGGGACGAAATTCACTGAACCACACTGGCGCACAGTGCTTTCTCTAACACTATTAGGCCTCTGCACCAGATTGATTTGTCGAGCTGTCTCGGATCGTCCCAATTTGAAATTAAAATAAAATATCGTCCGAATCGCTCCTTCGACATACTTCAATAAGCCCTTTAATAACAGAAATATAAAACAATGTTGAAATATGAATTATTTAGTCACATAGAGCAAGAAATTCTGTGCAAAAGTAGCATAAATGCGTAATGCAAGTTGAATCTTTACTTAATAATTGACTAATGGAAAATAGTAACGCAAAACGCTGACAACTTTCCGAACAACCTGATACGTTTATTTTTTATTGTTGGCTTTCATTCGACTACGCAATTTTTCCCGACTACTAACCGCTCCAAAAAATCTGTGCCCATTAGGAGCAATATGATCAACTATCATCGCCGCACCACGAGGAATCGTGGGGACGATGCACAGGGTAACACAGATCACGCAGCTGCGAGGAGCCCTCCAAGGCGTTTGTCGACATTCAATTATCAAAAACGCTGCCACACCGGCCAAGTCGTCTAAAATTAGGTGGACCAGACACGTAAAACGGTTCGCAGGCACCGGTAGACAAGAGCTGTGACCGACTGCATTCCGCGGGATTCCAAAAGAACACCAAAACGCACACTAACGTATTAGTCGGACTTTTTTCATGAAAGCAATGAACGAACGATATGACGCTTTTCGTGTTCCTCGAGCGAATAGAACCCAGTGCCCAAATAAGGATAAAGGATAAAGGACGGCGTTATTCAATCCTCTTTGGGATGCGCCACGCATTCTACTTCTACGGGATGTCGTGGAGGCGTGTTGAATGCGTATTTGGCCATACAATGACTAGCGGTGGCCAGCCGATGTACAAGTCAGTGCTTTATCCTTCCCAGACAGGTCTGGTACCAATTCACCGACCCCGGAGGGATGGAAGGCTTGGTTGGCCTGGGCGGGAAATCCGAACCAGCAACCTGGTATCGGGTGCAGGCGATAGCCGGCGCCACCTCCGACTGCTCTCCACGCGCCCAGTGCCCAAATACGGCAGGAGAAATGGGAAGACCCATGAGGCGAACTGTGACACAGGTGAAATGAAGGTTAACTTAAATTTCCAACAATGCGATAATTCTAAACAATTCGAAATCTGTCACTGTTGTCACGTCAAATGCATACGAAAAGGAGAAACGGTGATCAGTATGCTACCACTTAACCTTCAGCTTCTCTCTTCTTCAAACCTCGGCATTGTAAGTTGTAAGTCAGCTAACTTTTTGTGTCAACCAATGCACCACGTTCAGCCCTCTGAAGACGAAGAGAAGTCGAAACGTCAGTACCTGCTAAATAAAGGTCCACCTAAAAACCTCGTGTTGGCACAAAAAGGTTAACCGACTACCACTTAATGTTTTTATATCGTCACTTTCGATTACCGTTGAGAGCCACATTCGATAATCGTGTTTCCGGAAACGAATCGTTGTCGCAGTAAGCCGAAGCAAATACTGGTAGACTTATTCCTCTTGCTACTCGCTCTTCAGAGGCAGAAGCAACCCGAAAACTCTCCTTTAATATTCGACCTCATTATTATTGATCTATGCAAACAATTGCCTAGTAATGACAGGGGAAGGACTACCTTACTCAATTTCCGTCTGGAATGCGCTATTCTTCCTCCAGGGAATATCGTGCGAGCAGTTTGAATGCGTGGGCTATATTGGCTTGTGGTGACCAGTCGATGGAGAGTCGGCCCTCTTCCCCGCGAAAGTTCAACCCCAATTCACCGACCAAAGAAAGAATAAAAGCCTTGACTGCGTCGGGTGAGGCTGGCCAAGAACGTCGGTTCGGGATGCCAACGACGGCAAGCGCCTCCTCCGGCTGCGATGCCACGCGCCCTCACACTTGGTAAAAAGTGTTTATGAGCGGTCATGTTCAACTACGTCAATTCAAATGTTAGCACAAAAATAGAAATTCTTATCGAGAGCATTATTCTGACTCAAAACTAGAGGCCAATAGGGCGTGCCAGGCCGCTCCCTCTAGGACAAAGCAATGCTCCCTATGCAATGCGAGAATAAGTTCAGCCGAGCGCAACACACCATGAACAACACGCAAATTGAGCAGGAGCCATGCATTTCATATGCCCCGTCAGCGTTCATAAGGAAAAGCGGTCGCGCCAATGAAACATGGACACCATTGACTGAGCCCGTAAAGAGCTTCACTCGATTCCTCACGATGAAAAGAAGCAGAAGGAAAACCAATACTTTATTGAACTCATCGCAGACCCTTACATCTGGATCGAAGCAGCTCACACCAATTCTACGGAACCATGATCCTCAATGAGAAGAATGGTCGGGTCCATCGGCAGATGCGGTTCTATGAATAGCAGCACGTCAACAGCACCTCTGGCGCGATGGAATATTCACATTCTGCAAACGGCCGCGTTCTGATTGCTCGGAAGTGAAATCGATCTATGTGGCTACACTACGACTCGGACCTAGTGCGCGCACATCATGCGTGGAGCGCAGCAGGAGTTGAAGAGCATATACCAAAAATAACCATATTCGCATGTTGACGCTGGAGAATCTTGCCGCAGATGCATTAAATCAAGACGTAGTGGGCTTATCCACGATTATCGCGGCTGAGGATCTGCGCCGATTGTCGGTGATTGGGAGTGGTTTAGCACACGCCACGCGACATATAACGTTTTACGCTAATGCCGCTGCCAAGTCGATGAGAAACGAGCAGCGCCACCGCGAAGCGCGGGAGACATTCGCCTGACCGTGGGTGAGAAAAGTGGGAAATGTGGAACAAGCACACAGTAGCACAGCATTGCTTTATCTGTGAAAAGTAACGCTTAAAAACCGACAAAAGTCGAAGCGGTCAGTCAGCCTGCGGCGCCTATGCACGGCTGAGGAGACCCACCCGTCAGACGGGCCGGTGGCTTATCCTTCGCAGACACGTACAGTGACAATTCACCGAGCCTAAAGAATTAGAGGCTCCGGGTTCGCGCTCAGACCAATCAAAGCCTCCAAATCCACACGCCAACAAAAGGATATCACCAGACCTGTCCAGAACAGAGCACTGATTTTTTTAAGTTCCGCTCACTCCGATGCACTATACTCCGTTGGAGTGACCCCACGGAGTATAATGCATAGCCTAATTGACACCAACATTAATCCACTGCGATGATCCAATGAGGCACAATGGATAAGTAGCATCTCAAAGATTAAGAATGCGGAGGATTTACTTTCGACACCATCAGAACGCAACAGAATACTGTTCTTCGCTGATTCTCAGAGAATGAAAGTAACAGCGTTTTTTTTTTCATTGTTAACGCAACATGTCCCTATGAAGGCGTGAAGTGTGGCTTTATTTTTAGGTAGCAGCCAACACAATCCCGGTCCCCTACCTTTCAGGGAGAACAAAATTGAAAAATGTATTCCTTGCTATTTTCGCGTTGGAAAGCCAACAGCTAAAATTGTAGTTCTAGCTCAACCTTTCGCCTACCCTTTCCATAACAACGCCGAGCTTCAATTGAGCATTATCGAAATTAGTTTCCCGCCCTCTACTTTTTTACGCTTTTAGCAAGGTTGCCTACGCTTGAACTCTCAATACAAGACTCGAGGATTTAGATGAATAGGCAATCAAATGTATTTTCCTGTTATGACAATGTAATGTTATGACAGCTTACAACCTCGATACCAGCCAACTGAGGCTTAAAGAAACTGATTTGAATCGTTTCTACCAAGACCAGCTTAACTGGTTCCATGCTGATATCAGCGGCCAGCTCATCCCGGATACGGGTGAGTGCTGATCGGTCCCACGAGGTGTGGATGTTGCGTTCGATCAAACTGCGCCGGTGGTGTAATGGCGTAGAGCATTCCTGCCCGCTTAGAGGGAGGTGCGAGTTTGAGTCCCGCCTGGCGCTATAGATTTTGATCGCAACAAAACATCGTTATGACAAATGTATTCTCCATTTAAACCTTCTTAAATACGATAAAGTCACGAGCAATCTTCAAGCGCTTCTATTCCATGTAATCTGCTGTGAACGAGATGCTAGCAGAAGCTGCTCGGCAGTCAAATTCGCTATTGGCACATATAAATATAGGCCTTCAGATGTTCTAGTTCACTATATTAGAACCAGAGGAGCGTAGGCAGACAACAGAGTCAACCGGTTTACCGCTGCCCATTGAAAGTCATCGCCGGGTCGTGCGCCTTGAGCGACCTCGTCAGCTGATCGCCTGCCGCTTCCTACTATGCTGTCCAAAGTTGTCGGTGTTCAGTAAATTGTATCGTAAAATGGGAACAGCGAAACTGTCGCTAATGCTTTCGACGAATGTGGTGTTAGGTACACTGATAATTATGTGCGCTTCTAAGCAGAAAACTGCTGTTTCCATCAGAGAAGGGAAAAGGAATGAATATGTGCTGCGTTCAAATGTATACATGCAAATGACGATCGAGACCGAAATCAGAAGTCGAAACCATAACTTTTCGTGAGAACCGATCTGCAGCAATTAATTTCGTTTCGCTTCTTACGGTTGCGCGTCTCGCACGACAACACGCTCACTGCACATCGGTCTTAGACTCAATTTTTGTTGTAGATGACTACATTCACCTCCTCCAAGATGCAATTACGTAAAATAAAGGAATTACTGCCTTGGATGCAAGCAGAGCCATTCAGACGAATCGCAACAGGGACAGGCGGGCACTGCAGCAGCACGCCTTCACAGCCATCATGCATTAAGATTCGCGTGCACAGCAACAATGTCAGCAGAAAACAGTCAAACATTGGTCGGACGGTTATTCGGAAATAGAATTCTCATCCATAGTTATTCATGGCGCCACGGCTAGTATCGAGCAGCTGGCCGGCCTGGTTCTTCATCACGCGACTCACAACACTTCGGCGTACTTTGTTGCGAACAACGTCAAACAACCGGCAAGAGATCCCACTACAAGATACGTTCACCCTCACCCCACAGATGCTGTCTATTGCGCTCTCATTCACTTCAACAAACCGAGGCGTCTCGCCCAGCGCAGATAAGTGAGCTCATCAGCTTCAGCGTCAGCGTGGCGGGCCTCAGGCTCAGCGTCTAGATGAGATGGGACTGCATAACCATGAGAGACCTGAATTTGTCTCAAGATAGCTCCGAGCACCGACCATACGTGTTCTTAGAAAGTTATTTCGCCTCTGCGAAATCTGTAATTGCCATTTTTAGCCGAGACAAAACTTTCACGAGTGATTTTTCACGTTTCTGGAGCTCCCCTTGTATCCCTTTCAGACAAGAATGTTTTGCGCGCCATGGAGCAACGCTGTTACAGTAAGATTGCGCGTGGGCTTAAGTGTGCGCGGTCCAGCGGTGGAAACACGCGGCCGACCGCAACAGTATGCTAATATTCAGCCGCTGCGGCTGTTTCGCATCCGTTTTGGAACATACGCGTACCAGCCATCAGAGCATGATGTATTAGCCCTGAAAGTAATCGCTCGGGTCCAATGGACTACACATGCAAGGCATGAGAAGATTAAATGTGCAGCGTTATCTAACAATAACATGTATGCCATAGTGGTGTAGTACTATTATCATTACATCATAAATGGCTTACCTCAGTTCACTGTAGGGGTAGAACACACTATTGCTGCAAAAAATACGGTTCAAAGGGCAAGTAGGGCTGTACTACATGGTGACCCCCCCCCCCCCCCCCCGGACCCTAGAACCTAGAACCGCCTAGGAAAACATGGTGGTAGCTAGTTCTATGAAACTGGTGCATCAATACAGATTCTCCTAAAAAAATGTTGTCACTATCTGAATGTCTGAATGGTCATAAACTCCTAGCTTTCCAACCACTTGTACCTTGTTTTGTACGGCAAGAAAGAGAAATCTATGCGCGACTTTGATGTTTGGATTCATTCACTCGTCCAATGGCTCACGATATTCACTGCACTGATAGCCTGAGTGCCATTCACACGAATTTGTCTGTTGGAAGGATGTACGATTTCTTAAATTTTTTCTATCAGTTCTTTGTTCTATGCAGCAATTTACTGTCAAAACCGCTTAAAACCTTGGGTCGGAACAAGTGCAGCACGTGAACATGAATCCCTAAAGTGCGCCTAGAAACATACAATCATGCGAGGAGGTCTGAAGTGCATCAGCAATGGCGATGGAGAATTCCACTTCGTTGACTTCGAAAGCCCAATACTTCGTCACGACACCATCAGTTCAGAGGGTCATTTGCACTCGCAGTTACGGGCTGGTACAGCCGATAGGCTTTTTAGTACTCATGTTTTATCTCGATGAGATGGTCAGTTGTTCTATAATTTGGAACCACCTAGGAATCAAATCAGGTGTAGAATCAATTCTATAACTTGGAGTCACCTCATGTGAGTTAACTAGATTCCTCGGTTCTGCTCCGTTTTCAACCAAGTCTTGGGTTCTCAAATTTCGGCAGTGGTTTGCCCAGTTTTCATACTAACATCCATATGAAGAGGAGGACAGTATTTCTGTCTTAAGTCACCTTTTCCCAATTTCATCACACCTCGTGGCTTAAAGCACAGCGACTGAACCGAAATATCCGAGATTGGATTAGGCTTGACGAGCTGCAACAGGTTGTGAACACAACCCTAGACGGAGCAGTAGGGCTGCGGACATTCTTCTAACAGGATCCATATGTAGTGCAGCTGTGGAGAGTTTCTGGTGGTTAGGTATGGAGAAGCGGGACAAACCACTCAATTAGTGACTTGCATTCAACTGTTTTCAGCCAAGCTTAGGTTCGTAAAGGCAGGGTAACTTGAAAGTTGCCCTGTCTGGAATTAAGCGTAAACACTAATCTTTAACTGTTTCTCGCTATTTGCTTATATAACTCACAATTAAGTGAACTGAGTATTTGGTCACCTTCTTATTACACACACCCTAGAATTTCATCAATAAAACAGTTTTTGGTGCTATCTGTAACTTTTTCTTGTAGAAACAAAGGCGATGATGAAATGTGATGTCATAGCGCACGCTTGTATCCGTTCGGAAGAAGTCCAACCCGTAGCGGCAGGATATTAGCATACTGTAGCGCTCGGCCGCGTGTTTCCACCGCTACACCGGACACACTTAAGCCAACGCGCAATCTTACTGTAACAGCGTTGCTCCATGGCGCGCAAAACATTCTTGTGCCGTGATCAGACAATATGTTTCCGGAAATATGAATCGCGAAGCCAGGAGCTTGCAGTTGGAGACATCTGACCGTGACAGTGCGCAGACAAACGTCAAGGGCAAGATAAACTGTTTACGATTGCCAAAAACTAAAATCCCTACATAAGAGCTGTTGCAAAGTGGCTCAAAACATACTGGAAGTCAGACCCCAATAAGATTTCAAATAAAAGAAAGTTAGCTTTGTCTTAGTTTTTCAAGTCTTCTGCAACTCGAAAACAATGCTAGCGAATGAGAAAAAATAAAAGACTAAAGTGTCGCCATAGTGCACAAAGTGGTGCTAAACTAGACACAAACACCTAGAAAGGAAGCTCTAGCTAGAACGTCGGGAGGTGAGCGGCTCGGCGAGTGCGGCGCGCAGCGTGCTTTGCAAAAGTGCGTCGTCGGCTGGGCGAGAGTTCCCTCCAGCCGTTTCCGAATGCCGTCGATAAGTCCATAAAGCGGCACTTGAACGATCCGCAAATGTAGCCCTTCGCAGCCGAAAGCGGCACACCGCACAGAGCTCGAGGACTAAGCCAATTATCGAAGGTAGGCAGAAAGCGGCACGTCCACAACAAACCGCAACACACGATTTTCGAGCAATACACAACGTGAAGGAGGCAGAGTGACAGATGACTGAGGGTCAGCATGAGGTTTTCTGCAGCCTAATCATTACCATGTGTTACAGCGCTAAGACACAACACCATGCGGGGCTCGTCGTGCCGCAAAAAACGACGCAAAAACGCTGCGCTGCCACAGAATCGATAGCGCTGGCGAAATGTCTCACCCACACCGCGCCAACCGCCCTGACGATCGGTGTTGACGTCAGAAATGAACAGGCCACGTAGAACACCACATCGACGAGGGCAGACTGCGCCATGCGGTCACTTCCCTACTAACGTTCTGCCGCAGACACGAGAACCTGTGTCTCCGGGGAAAGTTGGTGGATCATCGCAATCAAGCACAAACTCACAACTAGCCAGCCAACTTACAGCAGTTCGGGAGAACGAAACAAGGGCTAGCCTTTGTTCAAAACGCTATCTCGCTGTCTAAGAGTCATTCGCATTCGTACGTCTACCTTGCAACCATGCAAAAACCCATATCCATATAAGGCCAAAAGCGCTCGCTACAACGGAATCTGGAGGAGAAATTTGGTGCCTGCGTTATCAAAACTACGGTTGGTCCTATCAGACAAGCCAGTAGTCTGGTGCGCGCCATAGTCTAGCATTGAATTTATTTACTGGAATATGCACAATGTCAAAAAGGAGGCTATGTAGCCGACACATCTACCCAAATCCATTCAGCATTAGCATCGTCAATGCTGTTGCTAAAAACCTTCACTTGATCCTCCCATCTTGCCCAATGTGGCGTCTCGTTCTCTGCGGACATAAGGAAGTGAAACTAGAGGTCTAGCGCGGGGCGAAGTTTTCGATGCCAAACAATCCTTGCATGGTCCGTTGCAGTCTCATAGCGCCATAATTTGAAGCTCAGACTGCTGACTTCCGATACGTCTTGGTAACTACTACGCACCATTCGTTCCTAGGAACGCGCATAGTCGTAAATACATTAGCACCTGATATTACGCTCGACGGTGTCGAAGCCCCAACCTGATGAGCGAGCCCCTCTCCACAGCGTTTCATCATGAGGTAAGCAACTGATCAATTAACGTCTCTAATAGGCCACGTCCGATTTCGCAAGGGAACAATACCTTCGCAGAAGGACGAAATGTCATGCGCATGCGACAGAGGGTAAAGTGCAGTGCAGCGCAAATGAACAGCCACAAAAGCTGTTCGATGCCCTTCACCGCAAGAACTCGTTTACCTGTAAAGAGCAGCACATAAAGGATCTGCTTACGTCTATGCGTGTTGCGAACAACCTAAAGGGCAATCTGTGCTGTACAAGAAGTCCCGGTAAAATGGAGACGACATGCCCATAGCGTTTTTCTTATGCACTCGCGTTTTTGATAAAATACCACCGCAACCTTTACTTTGGGGAAATACCGACATGTCCCTGACATTGTTCAGCTACGCTATCATTGTACCACAGCCGTGTGTTCAGGAGCGAGCCTAAACTGTAGATGGCTACGCCACACATTCACTTTTAGAAACCTTGAACACCTCACTGTGTACCTGAACCGAACAACATATCACTAAAAAGGACGCCCAGTTCCCAATCTGTTCCAGCCTTGTAGAGCTAAAGGAACGAAACCGAATCCATGCCAACACATGGACAAAGAAGCAGTCATCGCAAACGATACAATGAGATACATATTTTGACAACAGAAAGGAGTCAAGTGGCTCAGAAACGTGAGTCCGTCCAGGCAACTTGATCTGATAACAATAACGTAAGCAACTTCAGAGAACTGTTCGAACAAGTGTTAGCTTAGCATTCCTCCTACGCCTCTTCAATGAAGATAAGGAGTGTGAGGACAAGCGCGATGGGAAGGACTAAAAGAGAGAAGATATGGAACGGAAAGGGTGAAAGAAATAGAGAACACCTACGACGAAAAACTTTGGTAACGGTATTTTAGAAAGATGCAGGGATTCGAGCGATTGCGATTAAATAGGAATTTAACCACACAAATAATACTCGAGATGCATGCAATCGAGGTGTTCTTCGATGCATCTCAAACACAACTTACACAGCTGTAGAGGATATCTCGCATGACAAGGTTGTATACGTTTGAAATTTAATCGGAACCTTTCTGATGTGAGGAATAACGTTCGCAAATTAGAACCTCATTTGTGGTTAATTAATTAATTAGCTGGTTAATTTACAGCAAGGGCAAGTACTGACAACGAATTCGTTTGGGATCGAAGTCGAGGTGTGATGCGGGGGCGCTGCATGACGGGCTAAAGAGTGCACGCGAGAGGACACCGTCGTCGCGCGCCGTCCGCGAAAGCGCAACGAAGTATACCATGTGCGTTAGTGCTTTATCCTTCCCTGGCAAGACTTATAGTATTATAGCAATTTACTGACTCCGATGGAAGACTCAGCTGGCGTGCACGGGATATGGAACTACGAGGCTTGACTACGTCTCTAATGGAATTTTGCGAGAAATCTTAAGGATGAAGTGCCCAGTAATTCCGTGAAGTGTAGCGCATCCCTGTCTTCCGTTAAGAATACTGTGCAGATAACCGAAATTAACAGCAAGTTCCCTCTCAGCAAGGGAGTAGAACTGGTGAAAAAGAGCAAGCGCGTTTCTGCTCGGAGCGGTGCGCGCGCTCCATGCAGTGTGCTCTCATGCGGAACAACCTAAAAAACTGCTTCCAGCGCTCAAATCGGGAAAACATGAAGTGACACGGTAGAATGAAAGTTGAGTCGATAAGTTGGGTTGCTCCCACTCTTCGGAAGACGAAGCGAGCTGAATCGCAGAAAATGCTGATGCAGCTAAAATGGTAAAGGTGATAGACCTTTTTGGAAAGAATTTTCGCTGCCAAATTTTTGAAGCGAATCTGTCCTTAAGCCTGTCATTACCATTAAATAGCCTCCGATAACGCGAAAGAAGTTTAGAAATAACTTCGACGGCGCAGACATCAACAACGCAACGGACATGGTTCGAGGATAGGAGAATCGGACTGGAAGCCTTGAACTTGAAAACCAGTAAGTTTTCACAGTTTTTCATTCCCTATTACGAAAGAACACTACAGAGAGTACCTCCTCAATGAACGAAGGTGACAACAGATTCAGAACGACATCGCTCTCTTTTAGCAATTTGCCGCTCACGCTTGTCCTGAACCTAAGCGAAGCATTCCTTAACCAATTACAAGCTACAAGAATACTTAGTGGTGCTAATGCAACCCGTGAGGGGTCTCGTCGGCCAGAAACGCAGCGGTCGTGGACTATCATCAACTCTCCGGAGCGTATGCTAATGTCGGGTGAGGAGGCAACACCCGAGTAACCCTCTCGACAGCCGCAATCGATACAAAGAGGCCGAGAGCAAAAAGCCTGCCTGCACCCCACATTGGAACACATGAAAACACACATACAAGGCTAAGCGAAGAAGCTCTCAGGAATAGCCAACGCTAAAGGGATCAAATTCCATGCATTGTGAGCGCGCATAGCGCTCGGGCGGCAAAAAGAAATCAGGAAGTCGCGAGCAGCAAGGAGGCGAGGTGAACCAAAATCTGATAAACGCGGTCAGACGAATAGATGCATCTTATCTGTGACGCAGCAGCGTTTATCACCGGCACTCAACTAACTGGCCACTCTATTGGCAATTCACGTGACAACCGCGCCTCAACTTTTCGTCGATAATGCGTCGTGGCTCCAACTGGAAGAGAGCCGATACCGCGGCGGCCTACCAAGCTCCAAGCCTCGGGGACCACTTCTCAGACAGGTTTGCCCCTGCCACTGCGTTTAAACGAGGATAACTGGAAACCGAATTCCGAATATGTAGGAAATAAAGTGGAATTTCTATTCAATCGAAAATTCGAGAAAACCTACAAATCTTCGGGGAGCAAACATATGAAAATCACCGCTGGTAGCGGGAGTGACGTAAAGCAAACAATTGTGACAATGAAAAGTTAACAGTGAAAAGGAGAGAGAAAGACCCACTGAGCAAAGAATTATGACGGGCGACCTCTCAAAATATCAGCCGTTCGCTATTAAACGGGAAAACGACTTTGCAATTTAACGACAAAACGCCCAGATTTCAGAGGAACGTAGTTGGCAGTGGCTTCAAAAAAACGCAATAAAGAAAAGTAACAAAATATTAGTTCACCAATAGAAGAAAGGAAATTTATTGAAAACAAGGAGTAGCCACAATTCCGAATGAGCCGTAGTTAAAATATGCGTTGCGCAGTTCCGGTGAAAATTGTCGTTTCTTGATCCAAATTTGAACAGCTGCAAACAAAATCTTTAAAAAACTACAACTCGGTTTTATCAGTCAATCCCTTCCCTACAGCTGCCCAGTGCTAATATGCTAAGGAGACCATTTTTGGAAGCTAGGTTCGTTTTTGATTTCTGATTTCCGCAAATGGTCGGTACTAGTAGTTCATTTCGCGCAGGTGCCATTCACAGAAAATTTCACTTCTTCAGGCAACACTTTTACACCCATCTGAAAGGATTGAGAAAAGTAGCAAATAATAAAATAGCCACACAGAATTAAAACGGAACTGGCCATAGCCAAGACACTCAACTTCAGCCACCAGAATGATAGCACTTTCCTAGCACACAAGTTTTATATCATATTGCACAATACAGTGACTCAGTTTTCACTGAAGTCTCAAAGGGAAGCAACAAACATGAACAAAAGTGATGCTTACATAGAACTATTATATGCATGGCTGAACAATGAAAGATGGCCGCAATAACTGGAAAGAAGTGAAGAAGCAACATAAAGGTCTCAGTTATTTAACTGAGGTAAAGCAGGCTGCATAGATTTATTGGTTCCAACGCAAGTGTTTAGAAAGTTTGGTTCTTAAGGGAAGGTAAGGAGCAAACATAATCACAGAACCATCTGAAGACCGCACCAGTACATCACAAATTCTTTTATCATTTAAGCGCTAAGACTCCTGTAATTTCTATCCACCGAGTAAGCAATATGTCCTTAGTGCGAAGAACGAATACAACATTTAGGGTTCAGTCCTTACTCAACTTGAAAAGAAAATAGAATTCTGGTTTGACTGCTGAAGGAGCAGTTATACAGACATCTCGGAACACTAACGTAGCTCAGTTCATTGTTTATAGTGTGGTATTTATATTGCGTTACTTGAAGCAATGGAACAAATCAAATCCAGCAACTACATCAAACGCAACCTGCTTAGAAACAGACTACGAGGGATTGCACAATGAAAAACTGTGTAGCTTGCCCTGCAGTAAAGCATAACATTGTGCCAAGGCGGAGTAATCTATAAGCATGAACGCCGGACATGTGACCAGGCACACATTGCGGATACCAGAAGGGCATTCACCGCTCGTATAAATGAACAGTTACCGTGCGAAAGCGGAAATCATAATGAGCCCTCCGAACAAGCATCAAATGAACGAATAAGCCTGAATCAATTTTGATGTGAAGTACACCACACTGGCTATCGAGGCAAACATTTCGTGCAAAGCGGTGGAAGTAGACAATGGACAAATTTTTTACGGAGTCCGAATGAACGGGCGAAATGAGGGTCCTTCGATCATAGATGATTATCTACAGTTCTTCGTTCATCTGTGAGTTACAGAATGACCGGTGGCGAAAAGTATACCATTACGAAGACATTAATATATTAGAACTGTCATTTGCAGCTTAATAAGGAATGGATTGTAGAGAAAGTTTCAGGTATCATCTGCCGACTGTCAGCGAAAGAGTCAGCCCAGGCAGGAGGTGGCTCAGTGAGAGAGTTTACCGCTCATGGCTTCAGATTTTCCGTTAGGCCTCGAGACGACATCCGAAAGTCTATTCTCGAAGAGGTGTTTGGTCGGATAACAAGCATCATCCGAATGGTTGAAGAGCAACTTTTGGGGCTCCGAAGACGACGAAGGGGTCCAAACCTTATGCCTGTCAATAATCACCAGCCAACTTATTCGGTATAGCGAACTAGACAAACCATCAACCACAACGCGAACAATCTTGAATTTATTCAAGTCATTATATGTAAACTGACTCTAGAGAAAGAGAAAGCCCGCGCTCAACTTTCCCCGCCGACTACAACGATCGAAAAAGCTATTAATTCAGCACATATCAAACACTCATTCAGCATTAACGAAGGGTGGCATAGTGCAAATGCTGACTTCCGAAAGAAGAAAGATCACCTTTGTATGTCACATCAATTCGAGCACCTTGGTCGTAAACTATGCCTACCGTAACCATGAAGAAGTCTACCACTTCCGCGACATTGTCAACTCACAAAGGATTAATTTCACAGGCAGCTTCACTTACGCTGCCTACTAGAATTCTGATCACCGCTCATCTCATAGCCAAATAAAGTGTAGATATAAAACTGCAAGGTAATTACCATTTATAAAAATTGATACTGATATTTATATGGATACCCAAGTGTATGAAAGAAAATATAACAATAAAAAAAGAAAACACTAACAAGCAAATCACGTGAGCTGGAAACAAACGAAGTTCACGTGCTGCAGGTATCCGTATCTATATTGCTGCAATGCTGGTCACTGCATGAAAATTACAGCAAGTTACAGGAGTTGCTAGACACTACTGTGTTAGATGTGAGCGAAACAACGCCTTGTCAGTTTGCCGCAAAATTTGATTGTGCAAGCGGCTCTTCAACCACCAGTTATGTCTGAAATGTAAGGTTTCAGAGAAGTGTCTTGACCGCTGGCGCGATCTTGACCGCTTGCATACAATTTTCGCTATACTGTGCTTTCATACTAGTCCCAAACATCTTCAAAAACTTCACTAGCAGCAATGTTAGAACCCATCAAACTACCCCTCATTTTTAGGATATCCTGTATTTGGCCACAAGATACTGTGTTTCTGAGTTTTAGACTTTAAAAGAAGCACAAATCAATTGATACGGCCATTTTATGGAGAAGTTGTAACAAGAATTTAACTGAAACACAACAAACCGAAAGTAAAATGCAAGAATTCGGAGAAGCGCAAACCTACCGCTCATATGTCCGAAAATGCCTATTTTCTTCCGCTTTCATTTGAGCTCTTAACTTCTTCAGTACTTTTGCAAACAGCAGAGTTGTTACTTTCAAACAGTGCTTCCAATTTTTGGGACACCCTGGATTTTTAAACAACTTCAAGCATACACTAAAAGCAATAGTTTTAATACTGGCGATCTTGTACATCAACATTTTTCGTCGAGTTTTAGACGGCATCAAGTGACGGAGCAAGGTTTTACATAACCCGGCAACTGTCGCAGTCTATCACCGAGTTTAGGAGGGCCAATTGAGCAACGTGTTCATGATCAGCTAATCCATATAACAAATTTGGGCAAAATTTACTAAAAAAACGCTTTCGATCCGCACAACGGAAATATACTTCTCCATCACGCTACACTTTCCATGAGTTTAAATTTCCTTTCCGCTACAAGGAGAGAAATAAATGTTATGAAGCGGAAGGACTAAAAGCGAATATATGCCCTAAAGCAATATAAATGGAGAATGACAAAGGTTTGGCGACAAAAGTGTGTTGGTCTATCTTTCGCAAATAGCGACCACTACAGAGTAGTACAGTGTCGTTCTACATTTGTTTTGATGTAGACCATACAACGCTTGGATGGTTGGATGGAAATGAGCTTTTTGTAATGTGACTACAATGACATTGGAGCTTACCTCGCCAATTTTGAATGGATAAGAAACTTGCACCATCTACAAACTGTTGACGATAAATGAATTTTTCCAGCCTTTCGCATGAGCAAAGCCAATTTGCTTACCTCGCACTTTCTTACTCATTTCGGAGAACTTGTGGATTTGAGGGGTGTTAAGTTGAAAATCATTTTCCACCCCTTTTTTCCCCAAACCGATGTTGGCTCCACAAAAACAAGCCTACAATATTCCTTCAAAATGGACAAGATCCTCCACTATTTCTCTCACTTCGCTACCTAAGCTTTGCTAAAAGATTTTACGTAATGTATTCCACCACAGGCACGATTTTGTTATGCCTACTTGAAAGAGACCCCAATCAGCTACATCCGCTTGCTAATGCAGTTTACTAGAATCGAATCCAAGTGAGGAAAAAGCAAACTACTGCAAAATACTGCCCACAAAATGCAGCTTGTTACCGTCTCCAAGTAGCATAAAAACTCACCAACAACTCCTGTTGTTCCATCGCCGATCTCGGCGTCCTGCGACTTGCTAAGCTCAACCATGAGCTTCGCTACATGATGTTGAACGTCCATTTTCTCCATGATCGTCGCACCATCATTGGTGATCGTCACCTCTCCGTCAGCAGAAACCTGTAGGAGCGACCAGATAGCAAGACGTGGAAGTAAAAAGACATAATTTCACAAATGTGATAACCTTGATGATTCGTAAAGGTGAAGGCTTTTGCAATACAACTGTACAGGGCATTCAGACCTTTTTAGCTGTTTACTAGAAAATGAAAAGTCGTGCACTTCATCGGCTTACACAAGCTGTAGCTGTGACAGCGATCAAAAGCTAGAACTTTACCTCAACCTGGATAAGACACGACAGAAAACTTTAGCAAAACAAATAGAAGTTCAGCCGACAGATATGGCTACAAAACCCAATCACTTCTCCAGAAATCGTCGACCAGGATGGGTGTGCTACCATTAAAACGATTCGTTCGCAGCGGCGCGGCGACTCATGCCGCTCAGCGCGACGTCCACGCGGACCAACGCGTTGACCCCATCGCGCAGGCGGCGAGTGTAGCTGCGATCCCAGCGAATGGCTATCATCGCTCTGGAGGGTCTACTTTGCTGCATTTTATTCAGTTATCCTAGAAGAAGCCGGGAAAGCTGAAGAAATTAATGAAACTGGCATAACCAGTAAAGCTGCCATGATAGAAACGTAGTAGTCGAATGTCATTAAGACAGAGGTTTGTTTAGTGAGATACCTGGAAACCATGGGGATTGCCTTCTTGTAGTTGAGGATACACGGACCCATGGTCAGCAAGTTGAACCAGCCACTAGTATAAAACTGTTCTAACTAAATGTGGAAAGTGAGGAATTGTCGACCCAGAGGCGGCGGCGATCGTCCGCGCTATGACAGCCGTAGCGCCCTCTGCCTCGATCTTGGCCTCCATCGCCGCAAACGCGACGATAATCGTTTTAAAAGGGCCTGTTCATACTTTGCAAAAGCACCGACAAGAGCCGACAAGAGCGGCAAGAGCGCAGCGTTTAGAAGTATGAACAGGCGACAGCAGCGACTGGAGCGACGAGAGCGCAGCGCGCGTGTCGTGCGCAGCGTGCGGAAGTATGAATAGGCGACAACAGCGACTGGAGCGACAGCGCCGGCGCTCGAGTATGAACACTTTTCGGCAGCGCGCTCGGTTTTAATCGATATGCAAGTTTTGCACCGGCGACGAGTCGCTCTTGTCGTGAAGTAGGAAGTAGTAGTTTAAAGGCCCAAAGATAACCCTCCGACCAGGATTGCTAAGATAGTATTTTAAGCAAACCGCTTAGACAAGCTTACGGAGAGCACTGTAGGAGAAGGGGGGAGGGGTACTTTCTTTGACTGGAAAACAAGCAAGTTCATTCATTCAAATCACTTGAACTCTGCAGAAAGAATCCATGTACAAGACCAAATCAGCGGCTAACTTCTAAAGAATCAAGTAATTTCTACTAAATCGAAATCCTTGACAAAACAAAACTTTGTCCACCTCTCAACGTTAAAAAAAGAGATGGCATATGTTCCTACCGTTGTACACTACAATTTGCGATAGGTATGGGCACACCTTGGAACCAGTAGTTTTATCGTTCTGTTCGAACAAACGCATAATGCTGCTGCTACATGGAAGGCCTGTAGTGGAAAACACTAACAATACCAAGACTCATCAATTCTACTTGAAAATTTTCAAAAAATTAGATTGCAAATGCCGCATCTATTGTTCCACGCGGTTTCAAGATTCTTATATACTATTTATTCATGTTTGAATATAGTCGCCTCCACACCCTATTTTAGATGACTGACACTAATATGATTTAATTGCCAAGACTGCTGACTTGAAAACTCTGTGAGCCGCCGCAACATGGATCGATAATGTTTGCCAGCTTCTTCCTCCAGAACCAAGGTATGTAGAGAGACGTTAAAAGTTTCCAAAGCGGGTGAAACTTCGTGTTACAGCAACACCGACACTACTTTGTGTTGCATATACCTCATGTCCCGAATCGAACAAGTTTTCAGTCTCCCAGTCACTTTGTTGAAACGAGGTAGACATTGTTTTTAGGCTTTTCAATGCTGCTGCTGGCATTTAGGAACTTTAGCAGGAATCACGTTTGCTTCAAAAGAAAGGCACCTCGTTCCGATCTGTATCTATAATCTGATCGAGAATTCAGGACATATTGCCTGAAGGCAATCCAAGATAGAATAAGTTTCAGATGAACGCGATATAGTTACTGCTCCCTAAACGTTCGCCTATTATCCACATTTCTAGAGTTTGGAGAATGAAGCTGGCAAAGATTATCGACTCATGCTGGAACAGCTCACAGAGTTTAAATTCTTTAGCTGTACACGACGGTCTTTCTTTATGAATCTCAGTTTCAAGTTCCTACCACACTATTTATTCATGTTTTAAGCGTCAGAATTTCACAAAACTCGTGTACCGATGCTCTTGGACTCCTTGGATTCTAAAGTGAAATAAGCCGTTCACAAATCCACGATGATGAAGGACGATTCTATTCGGCTCCACTCAGGCGGCTGGTAGGTTTTGCACTTCAGATAGACAAAAGGCACCACGCCAAGAAGGCGAGGGGTAGAGCGCACGTCCCGTTATAAGGTGGACCCCATTGGAGTTGCACAAACAAACAACACTCAATACAACGACATTTACAAGTAGAATCTCGTCCGCCTAAAATTCGGTGGGGTGCGCCTCTACCTGTG
The DNA here is from genome assembly GCA_947359475.1 of Heligmosomoides polygyrus bakeri. Lineage (NCBI taxonomy): Eukaryota > Metazoa > Nematoda > Chromadorea > Rhabditida > Heligmosomidae > Heligmosomoides > Heligmosomoides polygyrus. The sequence continues at coordinate 37,848,360 of OX375867.1, forward strand.
ATCCTCATGAAATACTTTCTATTTTATTTATTACATAAGTCGACACTTATGTGGAAAAGGAACACATAACAGCAATAATAAAAAACAACAAAGGAAATGTAGACCACAGCTCAGGTGAGCCATCGTCCGCACGGCATCAACGGCTGAGTGGGGCATAGGCCAGCTTTTTGAAGGCATTGTGAATAACTGGAATTCGACTATTTGCCCGAAGCTTTTCAAATACTGGCACAGTCCAGTCTACAAAAGAAAAAGAAACGCCGATAACTGGACCTAGCCGTTCTAAGACACGGTTTGACAATTCCACTCCTAGTGATCAATGATCTCATTGTAAAGAAATTTCCAGTATTGGGACAAGAACCGCCGTAAAGAAGTTTATGGAGTAGTAGCAAGTCATTCCTTCTGATTGACAATGGCAGTAAACCGAGATACTTGTTCTGTTCAGAAATGAGGGGGGAGTGCCACATACAAACCCTGAAGGTTGTTTTGTTTTTCATTGTTTTCCTTGTAAAATTTGCAATCTAATTCGGCGCTATGGTAGTTGGAGGGGGTCACCATAGCATGCCATGGTGTGTAGCCGTGGCGAGTACCTCTACATACAGCGAACGTAAATGCAGTCGACGCAAATAGGGTCGGGGGGGGGGGGGGGGGGGGTCACCACGTAGGACAGCACTATGCGCTTTTTCAAGCCGGATTTTTTTTTTTTGCAGCAATGGTGTGTTCTACCCTACGTGAACTGAGGTTGGCCATTTCTGATGAAACGGCGGGACCTCCCCCCCCCCCCCCCCCCAACCCTATTAGCGCCACGCAGTCCTACCTCTTTTTGATTACAGATCCGCGATTTATTTGCTTCCGTATTAACAAGGAAGGGAACTTCCAGGATGTAGCCTATTTTAACACGGTTGCGTTAGTCGGCCCCGGAATCCATTCCCCTGCCCAATAATTCCGCGTCAGCGGAGGAAAGCACAAAGAAGAGCTATCGCATTCCAGGGTGCGTCTGTAACATGTGCTGTAGCACTGGTTGGTGCTCGAAGGTTACTCGTTTCATCAGCAAACATTTACCTCACTTGGAGTTCACTAATTCTCACATAGTGATCGTTTACGCTCATATATCGGACGTTACTTGCTCCTGATAATTAACATGCCCTTCTGTCTCTCATGGCCCCCAATATGCGAGCATTTCTCTATGCGTAAAGAGACCTCAACGGCCGAAAGATTTATGCGAAGGCAGCATGCCGAGCAACGCAACCGTTTGCACTCCACTTTGGCGATGGAGCGCGGAAGCCGTGCGCTTTGTGTCTCTCGTACGCCCGCGATGGCGCCGTCGTTCAACAACTCGCTATGCAGTGGGTAGAGACGTTGGTTCGGGCGATGGAGGTCGGGGGTCTGGTTCCTATGTATGGTGGCGTTTCTGCATTTCAACTGACCGGATGAGATCTCAGGAGTTCTAACGTTTACACAATTTTCAGGCGTTCTCTGCCCATTTTCCATCTGTATGCGGTTTTGCTGAACCCTGCTGCGGACTCCCTCTGAGCGAGGAAAGAGCAAACAGCAATGGACGACTTCGCGCTCCATCGCGAACGCATGTGGGGCCGCCGCGCTGCTGACAAATTGCCAACAGCCGTCCTTCGCCCAAATAATGCGGCCGACCCCAACTTGTCCAAAAACTAACAATAGGGTTCCAAATGCATTCACTAGCAGAGAGACTAGCCCTAGCCATGGCTGGGCCAGTAATACTTTCAAAAATAAACAACAATGGAAGAATACCAGTTCCAGAGGTCAACCTTTAACTTAAAACCACCTGAGGAGATCAGAAAATAATCGTTAGGAAGGATTGGCACCGCATGAATTTAGCATTTGACCATCTATAGTGAAACAAAGAAAAAACGAGATGAATTGCTAAACCCGTGCGGTAATTGCGCAGACTGCAAAGGATATTGCGTCGAAGGGATATATGAAAGTGAACTTAGAACCTGCTGAGTCGACTAAACCTGTTTTGGTTCACCAAGTTGGGATACATGCATCTCAGACGGACTAGTGCATAGTACTCGCCAGAATGAGAGCAGCCCCAAGCGTACTTTTACAGCAGCAAATTCGGAGAAATACATTAAAGCAGACGAAATAGAACACAAAAGAAATACAAACCAGCATTTTATCCAAACCACGTGGTCCGAGAGACGTGCGAAGAGTATTAGCCACAGACCTGGCGGCAAGAATGTGACTCTAAAATGATGACTCTGAGAAGTTAATGCGTCTCCACTACCACAACGAACAAGAATCTAGATTACGGAAAATGCAGTGCCGACTTACAGTAACCCAAAATTGCGTGAGCGGTGTGTTGTGCAATCACGACACGCCGTTTCACAGTGAACGCTTAGGCCTCTGTTATACTCCCGCGGGAGCATCCGCGGAAGGGCGGGAATCGCGCCGAGACTCCTCACCTGGCCAATCGCCGCGCCTCGCCACGCCCGCCTCCGCCGTGCACCATTGGTCCGCGGACGTTCCGCGGATGCTCCCGCGGGAGTATAACAGAGGCCTTAGAGAAAGTACTCTACAACAGCTCTTTCGAGATCGGAAGACAGTGAATGCGAAGGAGATGCACTTTGGAACTGCTCCTACGAACCGGGGTTGTGAAATTCAGTTCCTTAACTGAGTTTATGTGTCACGCAGTCGGTTTTGTTCATGCAGCTGTCCTAGAATCTACATTTTCTTAAGGAATCGCATCCACTTCAACTTGTTGTTCTATTAGTTTGATCTAAGGCTGTCGGATTTAAGCCGTTACATTCAAATTGAAGTATTTCCGTTCAGACTCAATCTTAATGAATTCTATCGGAATCTACAGAATTGCTGGGAAGGTCTGCGCAGTCCAAAGTGCGTAGGGGTTCAGAAGACGTGCCGAACACGTCGTCCAATGTGCGTAGGGGTTCAGAAGACGTGCTGAACACGTCGTCCAATGTGCGTAGGGGTTCAAAAGATGTGCCGAGCACGTCGTCCAATGTGCGTAGGGGTTCAGAAGACGTGAGGAACATATCGTCCGATGTGCGTAGGGGTTCAGAAGACGTGCTGAACACGTCGTCCAATGTGCGTAGGGGCTCGTATGGCTCGACGAAAGGACTTCACAGTAGAGGGGGGAGCAATCAATACCGATCGATATCATCGGGAAAATAAAGCGCTAAGTTTACATCGGTTGGCGACCGCAAGTCATTGTTGAGATAACAATCCTTTTCACGTAATACGTAGAAGAACAGAGCGTGGCGGATCCCAAGAGGGTTGGAGTAAGGCTGTCTTTTACTTTTTTATACTTATGTATGCTACAAGTATTTGCTCACGTCTTCGTTTCATTGCATCGTAAGAGGTGTTCCAATATAGAATTCGGAGTGGTAACTATTCCAGAGTGTAAATTCGCTTGCTAGGCCTGCCTTTGATATAAATGTGCACTAAATTCATCAGTATTTCACCACGTCTCCGCTCGTTGTACTTCCACTTGGTGCTCTTGAAACTGAATGTTAAACCGAAAAAATGTGAAACTGAATGCTAAGAATGGTTTTGATTTACATCCCGGTAACTAGTCTTCCTTGATTTATCTAGTTTAACCTTTTTCGTCCTGATACCAACAAACAAACAACCGTTCAACTGTGCCACGATTAAGAGAATAGAGATGTTACGATAACCACAAACTCCAAGAAGAAGAAACCGCGTTAAAGGAGGACTAGGAAAAACGTTTGCATGATTTTACACAAGAAATTCTATGGTTCATTGACGTTAAATTTAAGATACTAACAATTAAGCGCTTTTCCTGGAATAAAACTGGTTCTATACTAAAGATCTGGACAATTCTGCACTATTTCTTATCTTTAATCAGCTGGGGAATTATTCCCAAAGCAAGCTCCTTGTACATCCCGTGAAAATCCCGGAACAGGGCGGTCGTGATTGCACAACACACCGCTTACGCAATTTTGGGTTACGGTAAGTCGGCACTGCATTTTCCGTAATCTAGATTCTTGTCCACAACGATAATGAAAGCTACATTGAAGTGATACCTTAGGAGATATCTAGAAAGCAAACCTTGAGAGCTTCAAGGCCTGTGAGCCTCTTCTGCTTCTCCTGATCACGCATGACGATGAATGGTTGCCCAAACTCGTCGAACATCAGCTGTGCCATTGAAGCCATGGTTTAGGAATCAATGGAAAAGTTACCCTTCAAAAAACATGCATTAAACCAAAGGAATTGCTGCAAGGCGCAAGGGTACGAATGCTCGAGAAAAAACACCAAAGTGCGAGAAAGCGTCACTGAAAAGCAGTTCAGGAGACGTAGTAGTGCAAAGGATGAAGCTGTTGAGCGTATTTCGGATGAACTTCCAAAGAGCGTGCGTGTAATCGCGCGGGATTACGATTGTAGGAAATCAAGGCAGGGGAGAAAAACCGGCGCGAGATCGGACGACGGGTTGCACGCGTCGACGACGGCGTCCACCTCGGACTCGCTCGTGCAGCTTCCAAATCAGAATCTCTCGGGGTGACACGGGAGGACGGGGAAGGAGGGGAGGAACTCGACCTCGGCCGCGCCGGAGCTTCTCGAATCCAGTGACGTCAGAGCGAATGATCGCGTCGGGACCTGCACGCAGCCCTTTAACGGACGACAGCTGCCGCCCCCGAACGTTCGCGGTGCCTCGAATACTTCGAGAGACTCGGGTCGTTGTGGTGGGTTTGGTGTAACCCATCTCGTGGTCAGGTGAAGGTCTGTGGCCCAGGGCGGATGCGGCCAGCCCTTGCCGTCACAAGTGACTACGGAAGGAGCGTAGCGAGACGGAGAACGGTCCACCGAATAGTTGAGGGGATGTCTGCCATAACACGTGCAGAGGTGCGCTCCCCGAGCAACCTCCTTTCCATATGCTCCAACGAGTTCTCAAATGCTTCCTCATTCCTCATTGGCTGTGGGAAAGACACTCAAGCTTTCAAGAATTGAATAATTGAATATCATTCGATTTTCAAAAGCTCAAATTTCGAATAGTCGGAGGTTTAGATCAACATTTTAACTGTATCAACAACCTATCGACAACCTCCTGTATTACCTGCCGTCCCGTTGATCATCGACTTGCTCGAGCGGGCGCCAGCAGCGTCTCCATTCGTCGCTGTCGCGTGCCAGAGTGCTCCAATGGATCCTCCTCACTCGAGGGACACGGGGAGCGTTATATCGTTCGTTCAGGGCAGTAATCGAATGAGCGAACCTCGAATATTGGGCTTTTTTCGAATAGTCGGAATTCGAAAAGGACGGAGGTATACATCCCCTGCTCCACGTTGTCCGCCGTGGATCCGTCGTGCCGTCTGTTCTCACTTCCGAGTCCATATTGTCGGTGAAGAAACGTACAGCACCCGGTCCTGACAGGATCGGACCCGAACACCTGAAGGATCTCCCGCCAACGCTCATCAACACTTTGGCGCGCCTCTTCACACGCTACCTGTCGGAGTGCAAGGTTCCATCTCAGTGGAGTCCAGCAAGACCGTCTTGCTGTACAAGAAGGGAGACGAGCACGACATTGGCAACCATCGCCCGATCTGCTTGCTGTCCGTTGTCTACAAGCTATTCACTCGAGTCATCCTGAACAGGGGTGTGCGTAATTACGATTTACGATTTTACGATTTACGGCGATTTTTGGGATTTTTTTTACGATTTACGATATTTTGGGTCGTAAATCGTAAATCTTCGTAAATGTGATCTTTGATCACCAGGCACTCACACCTAGCGCGCTCAGGTTTGAGTATACTTTTGCCTAATTTTTGACAATAGACACCTTCCGCAGGCCTCCGGAATCCGTGTGTGGAGTATCTGACGGTGTTGCTTTTATCAAGTTTTTGGAGAATAGATGAGTGGAACTGCATACATGCTCGAGCAAGGTAGAACTCTATTTCTCGGCCGGCTCAACGAACGGATAAAGGACTAAAGCGTTTTTGAGTGTTGCGAGAAGTGCATTACACAGGCTGAAACGGCATGCAATTACCACCACATATAGGAAAGTGAGAATCGCATGGTGCACCTCGAATCGACTATCACTACCTTGCGATGAATCCGTGAAACTCTTCGTGGAGCCTAGCAAAGCCAGCTCTGATACGCTCCAAGATTTAACTGCGATTGGAAAGTATTACTCTACGATCATCCAAGCATTCGCGTATAGCTTGCATAAGACGTGTCCATTAAAGTGAAGGTATCGGTTGAAGGCAAGGCAGGGAGTTACTTAATGGTTAATAATTCATGATTCTCTACCGCGGTTCAAGCTCCGGGGAGCGTTGAGATAAAAAAAAAAGAATAACGTTAAGATTAAAAAATTGCAAATCCGGTAATTTCTACTTTTCATAAAAGCCGTCTATGGTTCAGCGCCTTGTGAGCAGACAGACGAATTTTATGCTTCTGCTTTTTAATAGTGATTAAATAGGGGGATGTTCCATGTCCGACTGTCGTTGAATGTTGGCATGTCGTTTAACTGTAGTGTAGGTTGTCGTGAAGCTGTTGAGCCAAGATTGTTATCGAAGCTTTATTCGGCTTACGTTTCTGCGTAACCGCCTTTTTCAGAGCCTGAAAAAGTCAAAAAGAGTTCGAGAAAAGAGACCATCCAGCCTTTCGGCTGTTTCCATAAGGTCAGTCGGGTTGCCTTACTCCCTATTCGTTTCATTCCCTTATTAACTTTTGAGACTCCAGTATCTTGAAATGATCCTCGGACGAGTGATTTCTCGAACTCTTTTTGACTTTTCCAGGCTCTGAAGAAGGCGGTTACGCCGAAACGTAAGCCGAATAAAGCTTCGATAACAATCATGGCTCAACAGCTTCAGGACATCCTACACTAAATAGGGGGAAAATAGGGGAAATTAAGGGGTTCGTACATTAGGTGTGTCCCTAAGGCCCCTGTTATACTCCCGCGGGAGCTTCCTCGGGACGTCCACGGATGGACGGTGCACCGCGGACGGTCGTCGTCGTCCCGGGGCGGCTAGCGTCGCATCGGAGCGCGTTTCCCGCGCCGAACTCCGCGGGACGACAGCCTTCCGCGGTGCAGTGCAGTGGCCCGGCGCGGGGTCCCGACGCGATTTCCGCCCATCCGCGGAAGCTCCCACGGGAGTATAACAGGGGCCTAAGGCCTGAGTTATACTCCCGCGGGAGCATCCGCGGAAGGGCGGGAATCGTGCCGAGACTCCTCACCTGGCCAATCGCCGCGCCTCGCCACGCCCGCCTTCGCCGTGCACCATTGGTCCGCGGACGTTCCGCGGATGCTCCCGCGGGAGTATAACAGAGGCCTAAGTTGCGGTAGCGCGTCACCGCCGCCCGCCACAGCCCCCGATTACGGGAGCGTGGCGAGTTGTTGAGCCCGCCTTGGACGAGGTGCAACGGATGAAGACTATGCATCGTGGAGCAGGCTTCCTGTCGTCATGTAGTGATTGACAACTTTTTCCGTTTCCTGCTATTTTTCCTCTTTGCCTTTCTAATTTATATTTATATATGCTTTGGGCTCTGAGTGGCTCCTGTTTCGTGGGTGGGGTTCGCCTTATAACACACTTTAACGAAGGCAATAAAGATCGAGTTAGCCATGCTCTAGTAAGGGCTGTACTCAACTAACGAACTAGAAAAGTAAAAGAAAACATGTAGGGAAATCTGAAAAGGGAACATGGCCTGAACGAAAGCTATAAATCTGTCGTACACTGAAGAAGTGTGGAGAAAATAGAAACTTGATGTGTTGCTCCTTTTTCCATTTCGTCGCTGCAGTGTTAGAAGCGGCATGTGGTCGGACCCAAAACTTGCAGAAAAGAGCAATACAGAGCAAAAAAATAGAAAGGAATCAGGTCCGGCCTGCTCCTGCCCAGAATCTCCTCCACAGCAGCAATGCGCGCTCTGCTAAACTCGCCTCTTCTCTTTGTGAAATTTCGTTTGAGGCAAGCGCTGCATCCGGTCAGGATACGGTAATCCGGCTCGTCGCTCCGCCTCTACAGTATTGGAGACACCTAACGTAACGCACCCGCTGAACACGAATCTGAAGCTCGCTCTTGTTGCATCGATCGCCATCAATCGATATTGATCAAATTATCTTTTTTGTGGATGTCGTTGTCGTTTCGATTGGCGAAAATAGGGCAAAATAGGGGAAATTACATGGTGCTAAAATGGCAGAAAATATCCAGACGTCTTCTACATGACTTGGAATTCAGAAGACGTGCCCAAGAAGTCTTCCAATGTGCGTGGCGATTCAGAAAACGTGCCGAGCACGTCACTCAACGTGCCTGGGATTCAGAAGACGTGTAGAACACGTCGCCCATCGCACTTGAGGATTCAGTAACACGTCGTCCGCTAAGGAGGGGGGGGGGGGGGGGCAGCAGTGGGGGACCAGTTCCAGAAAGGGGACCAGTTATGGGGACCAGTACCAGTAATGGGGAATGAGCTCCACTCAAGAGGGACTACTAGTGGGAAACAACTCCGGTAAGGGGAGAGCAGTAGTGGGGGAAATAAGAAGGGGGCAGTAATGAGGAACCAGTACCAGTAATGGGGACCAACTCCAATAAGGAGACCAGTAATGAGGGATCAGCTCCAGTAAAGGGTAACAGTAATGGGGATCAGTACCAGTAATGGGGACTAGTAGTGGGGGACCAGTATTAATAATATGGGACCAGACCAGAGAAGTGTGGAAAGAAATTTCCGTCCAGCATAGTATTAGGAGTGGTGGGAATCCTCGGTTCTGAAAAAAAGGCGGCGCAACTAGTGGACGAGGGGGCAGTCCATCAGTACTCGAAAAAGTTACGGGTTTTTACCAGTTTGACCTAGGCCCCTCTCAGTGCAACTTGCACTACACGTACGTACGCGTACAATGGGGGAACTTCCACGTCACCAAACACGACTGCTATGTTCAAGGCGGTCGAAGCCAAGGACCCCCCCCCCCCCCGTCCACGTGTTGCGCCAAAAATGCTTTTCGTCGTGTGACCAAGATCGAGCAGACGCTCAGTACTTATCGTAAATGTCGATTTTTGCCTGAGGTTGACCGTTTGAGAACGAAGAGTGAAAGTGCCTGCAGTCAACGTGGGGCTAGAGTGAAGTGGGGACCGTGTTTTGGGACATCAGTGGCCGTATTCATGAACGTTCCCGGGAACGTTCAAGGCTTCCCGCGGGAAGCGGCCGGGGCGGGAAGCAAAAGTTCCTATTCATGAACCTCCCGGGAACCAACGGTAGGCTCCCGCGCCGATGGCGGGAGGCTCCCGGCCTACCCGCCCTCAACCGGTCGGGAA